>WNWU01000041.1:1024932-1043656 GCA_012654045.1 Ptyas mucosa
TCTCCAGCCAGCATAGCTGGCTGGAGAATTCTGGGAGTTGAAGTCCACAAGTCTTAAAGCGGCCAAGTTTGGGGACCTCTGATCTAGTACATTAACTTCTGGTAAAAGAAGGCTGCTAGCTTTTTTGTCCCATTTGATGATGACAAATATACAAATTTGTAGGATATATTTATTTTTACTTATTCATTCTTAAATCAGTATTTCTCAAAACAGTTCAACCTTGAGGAATGGGGAAAAGCTGCAGAAAAAATTAAACTCCTTGGATTCTTCTTATTCTGCTACCATAATTTTTGTAAATCTTAGTAGGATAATTGATAAATGGCTAAAGCAGAAAGATATTTAATTTCAATAAAATTGTTCATGGTAAGAGCTGTAGAAATGTATTATGGCTTGGGAACAGAATACACACTTTGGAAATAATAGAAGCAGGTGCTTTCTTTATAACAGCAAAAGGAGGCAAATTCAAACACTTGAGACTCTCTAATACCTTTTAGCTTCATTGGGGCATTCACCTTTCTCAATAAACATAAATTAATGTGGTTGCTTCTTTATATTGCTTTAATTCATGCTTAAAATCTTTTTTAAAGTAGGAAATTCTTTGTCACTTCTCAAATCTAAATGCATCAACTGAAAGAATCACGGATAAGATCCTTGTTTATTTTTGCCTGGCTATTCTTTGCCTTTTGTTCAAATCAGTGGTGGGATACAAATTTTTTTACAACCAGTTCTGTGGGTGTGGCTTGGTGGGCATGGCATGACTTGGTGAGTGTGGCTTGGCATGGCAGGGGAAGGATACTGTAAAATCTCTATTCCCACCCCACTCCAGGGGAAGGATACTGCAAAATCCCCATTTCCTCCCAATCAGCTGGGACTCGGGAGGCAGAGAATAGATGGGGGCGGGGCCAGTCACAGGTGGTATTTACCGGTTCTCCGAACTACTCAAAATTTCCACTATTGATTCTCCAGAACTGGACAGAACCTGCTGAATACCACCTCTGGTTCAAATATAGATAGCCTTCAGAGCAAAGATCAAACCCTATTCTTATGTAGTTCTTTCACATGTGCTTTTTTCTTCTCCTTTCTCTCAACATTCTAACATCTTGGCTTAAGAAAATCTGAGGGACTAGTATAAATGAAAATAATGTAAAGGATGGGAAAAGGGTCAGAAGTCTATATGATCATACATTTTCATCACTAATTAATTAGTTAGCTGCGGCCAATGATTAAATTAATAAGATTTCCCATCAGTGAACTGTCATTTTGTTTCCTTAAAAGCTGAGTCACTGCTCAGTCAGCTAATCTTTGATGGTAAATTGATCAATCCAGAGCCTTATCAGGAAATAATGACACAAACCTGAAGGGTTTCTACCACAAGGCAGATCATCTGGACACTTGTTTTAAAGCCTTAAGTTTTGTGTAGAAGTATTTATTTCTCTTCAGCTTTTGTTGGGTTCAATCACTCAAAGAGCTGCCTTTCCTTTTATCTAATTAAACCAAGATTCTATTCTGGTTTGTCTTGTACATGTAAAGTGCCTTAAAAATTTAGTGTGCACCTGACCATTTTAATTCCAGAGTCCATAATAATGGTTAAGCATCTATTCAGTCTCCCCCAGGTACAGGTAGACTTCATCTTAAGACCACAGTTGGGACCAGAATTTCTGTTGCTAAGCAAGCCAGTTGTTCAGTGAGTCATGCTGATTTTATAACCTTTGTTTGCCATAGTTGTTAAACAAATATCTGCAGTTAAGTGAATTACAAAGTCATTAAGCAAATCCATCTTTGCTCATTGACTTTGCTTGTCAAAGGCCAGCTGGGAAAGTCTCAAATGATGATCATGTGACTCCAGGACACCGCAACCATTGTAAAAACATGCCAGTTGTCAAGTGCCTGAATTTTGATCACATCATCATGGGGACTCTGTGATGGTTGTAAGTGTAAGTCACTTTTTTCACTGTCATTGTAACTATGAATGGTCATTAAATGAATGGTTGTTAAGTCAAAGACTGCCTGTCAGGGATGAAATGCTCCTGGATTGGACAGGATTGCCCGATCTGGTAGTGATCTTAGCTGGTGGTTTGGCAATCCGGTAATGATGGCGGAGCAAAGCTCCGCCCACCCGCCTGGGTGTCATTACATCCTGGTTTTAATGTGCATGCGCAGAAGGTTTTGTGTGCACTTCCGAACTGGTAAGGAAGGTAAGTAGATTTCATACCTGCTCCAGTGCTGGGTTGCTACCGGTTCTCCCCGGTTCGGGAGAGCCGGTAGTGGAAATATTCATAGGAGAGAGAACCGGTTTGCTATGAATGTCAGTTTGGCCCTCTTCCCCGCTCCCGCGCTATACCTACCTTTATTTCCTTTGTTTTTCGGTCAGCTGTAAGGTGCAGCTGAGGGGATTACCATGCCTCAGCTGTTTTGTTTCCTAATGCACTTGCTTGAAGTGCAAGTTTGGTGTGCGTGCGAGCGAAGTGAGCATGCGCGTGGCGATCGCACGCAAAGAGCGAACCGGTGGTAAAACAGATTAGAACCCACCACTGCCCTGCTCCCTGTACTTGAACTTATATACTATATGCATGCTCATTACAATAATAAATTATGATTACTATTTGATATCATCAATGCCAGAGTAGGAGATATGTGATGAAAATAAGTTTTTTTCTTGTAACACTAAACACTTAAAGTTCTGTCTGAATGTAGTTAATATATGTCTTGTTTGTTTATATTACCTTTTAAAAAAATACTAAATCATATCTAAAATGCATATGCAAGGACTATTAAACAATAATTCTAGCAATGACACACAGGTTTTAAATTGTTTATTTACAGTTTAAAAACCCTGATTAGGATTTCTCAGAGCAGACATGTTTTTTTTAAAAATGTAAAATAGATATCCATCGTTCTATTCCTTTTTGTAGCAAATAGCATTATGCAAAGAGCATAAGCAAAGTAAATTAAAAGAAGGGGGGGAAAGGAAATCTAAATTGCGTACGCTAACCATTTGCTATATTTCTCCATTTCTTTCTGTCCTTGCAAACTATTCTTGCTTCTGCTACATCCACACCCTGATCAATACATTGTTATTTGTTCTTAAAATTGACCATCTCTCTTATTTCGAAGATCTCATCAATTCTATGCAGTGACAGTTTTCTTATTGCACCATTCTTCCTTCATTCATATATTTGCTTTATGATGTGATCCTCTTTCATTCCAATATACCCAACCACCAAAGTTCTTCTTTTGTAATGGTCATCCACTCAATATTGAATCCATGTTTACCCAGCACCCATTTATTATCTTCTTGTTTCCCCACACATTATTATCCCCTTCTCACACTTTCAGCTAACTCACTTCTGTAAATATTAGCTATTTTCATCCCCCCCAACATTTGTTCTCTACCACACACCACATGGTATCCACATTTTTAAAAGAAGAACAAATCACAACCAGTCAATTGTCACCTGCTCTGCCTTTTATCTGCCTTGCAGAATAAAAGATTTAAGAGCAGAAGATTCAAAAGGGAAAGAATGAATTCAAAGCTAACCTTCCTTGGAGGGTATTGTCATAGTTTTTATCCTCACCACTCAAAACTTCTTCTCTGGTTCCCACCAGATAAACTTATTCTGGCAAAGGGACCCCAAGTGTTAAGTGTCAGATATGTATTTGTTTTCCATTGTAGCAGCTGAAACATTTGTGGTTTAATATATGGGTAATTATTAGGACAAAGCTCACAATTTGCTTTGTTTCCATTAAGAACAAACTGTTCAGTAGAACAAATGTTCATTAGGATGAAGTTCAGTAGAAATCAAAATGAAAGCTCTTGGCACTCTCCACTTGTTTGAATTTCTTTTTCATCTGGGGCTTTAAGGAAATAATTCAAGCTGCATTTGGCAGCTCTTTTGACAATCAGTGATGCAGGTGGTGTTTTCTTGTCAGTTATGCTTTATAAAAATGGCTAGAAAGTATTGTTTGGTCTGAAAAAGTCATAGTTCAATTGGACAGAAGAAATTGAACATCGGAAAAAGGCAATGGGAAATTGATAGATAGGCAGAGGCAAATACTGCAAAGTTTGGCAATATATGTGTTGATACAGTAGACTAGAACATCTTGAAACCAGTCCAGGCATCAGGATTATACTAACAATAGGACAGGAAAGTGAAACCGGAAAGTCAATGATTTTGACCATGAGATTTTAAAGATATTAGAAATGATATGAAACAGTAAACAGCAGAAGAGACTGAACTTCTGTGGAGATGAAGAGGTTTCAGTTTTTTATTCTGGGAATAAAATAACCACTTTGATTATGCACACTTCAAGATGGCAGCACCTGGAACTATGAAAAAGCTAAGCCAGTTGGAGTTGGGTATCACAAGGATGGGAAAACTCCAAGAAATTCCAGAGGTGTAAGCTATACTGGAAAGTGGGGGTGGGAAAACCCATATCCCAGAAAGAGGCAATGCACAGTATTTCCATATTGTTGCATGGATGGATCTATATGGTCAGTTGAACTCAACTCAAGGATTTTTTAAAAATATTTAAATAAAGAAATAAGAATATCAGCAATAGCTGTCATGCTCTATATCAGAGGTATCAGGCACTGCGTGGGCGTGCCTGTTTGGGTGGGTGTGGCCAGCTTGATGCTATTTCCCAAACTGCTGGAATGTTTTCTGTTTGCACTGGGTAGACCAGGGTGAAGCCATGCTGGCCTGATGTTTCTTCTTTGCATTGGGTAGACCGGGTCAAGGTGACGTGGGCCAGCCCCCTACATTTTCCAGGATGACCCCACGGGCTGGATCTGATCAACATCATGGGCCGGATGCGGTCTGTGGGCCTTGAGTTTGACACCCCTGCTCTATATATTTGATATGACATGTACATGGCTATTCTTTTTGAGTTCATGCCATACTTATTGAATAGCATATGGCACATTGGCCTTCGATCTGCAACTGCATGCAGTCTCAGAATAATCAGATTAAAGCAATACACTCGCAGAAGAGAAGTGCTACACTGAAAATGGCACAGTTATACATACCTGAGGAATTTGATCTTTGCTCTGAATCACAGATGGGTCTGAATATAGTTATAGTATGGATTTTGCAGTTTTCTATATTTTGAGCAGGAAAAAAAAATCTTCATTTTGCAATGAAATGTACATTTCGAGATACATTTTGAGGATGTATAATTTGGGAGAAATGCATAAAGATATATATTTAGTGAAGTGGCGAAATCCAATTTTTTTTACTTCCGGTTCTGTGGGCGTGGCTTGGTGGGCATGGCAGGGGAACGATACTGCAAAATCTCCTTTCCCACCCCACTCCAGGGGAAGGATACTGCAAAACCCCCATTCCCTCCCCACTCCTGGGGGAAGGATATTGCAAAATCTCCATTTCCACCCCACTCTGGGGCCAGCCAGAGGTGGTATTTGCTGGTTCTCTGTCTGCACAACTCAAAAGTTCCACTACCGGTTCTCCAGAATTTGTCAGAACCTGCTGGATTTCACCCCTGATTTAGTGAAACCATATGTTCAAATTAACTTTTTCTGATATATATTTAAATTAAAGTTTTTCTACCTGCTTTGGGCTTCTTTTTTTTTGTTATTCCTGTTTTCCTTTACTTACCAATAATAAGACTGAACAAATTCATTTGGAAATGTAATTCAAGCCAAAATAAAGCTGCATTGGAGTTTAGGGATTTTCCCTATAATCACATGAATGATTACTTATCATATTGCTAGCTCCTTTATTTGAGTCAATAGGTCAAATGTTTCAGAGTGTAAATTGCTATAACTTGGCTCAACATTCTGAATTTCAAAATCCCCTAGGTTGGACAGCATTTCTCCTTGTTTTAAGCTGCCAGAGAGCAGAGTTGCCAATCTATTATCCTCTCATCTTCACTCATAGCATTAGCAAGTTCTACTGCACTGATTTTTTTTCCACCAGAAGGAAAGCTGGTGCTTCAACAGCAAAGTGCAGTAGGACTATGGTGGGGAAGTTTTATTTATATATTTGTTAGATTTATAGTCCACTTTTCTTTCAAAAGCTCAAGGCCTCTCACATGGAATCCTCCTTCATTTTATATCCCTCCCTCCCTAGTGAAGTAGGCTGGGATGAAAGAGGAATGGGCCCACATAAAAGACTTTCAAGGAGACATTTTTTTTAAAATATATGATGCATTTTTTATATTTAATTATTTTACAGTTTCTTAAAGGCACCCTGAACCCTTTACCAGGATAATGATTGGCCTAGTGATTTATGATGATGTCCTTAAATTTCTGGAATGCCACTTTTCAGATAACTTGTATCCATCTACTATTACTTCTCACTATGCTGTCTTAAAAGTGTGCAAGTTTTATGGCTCTAAATGGGTCTAGGGTAGTGGTGGGCTGCAACAGGTTTAACAATTGGTTCTGTGAGCGTGCGCTTTGTGCACACGCACCAACACACTTGCATGCAGTGTTCAAAATACAGCAATTTGAAACTCAGCTGCTTATCTTCTAAGGCAGCCCCGGTAAGTAGAACAGCGGAGGTGCAGAAATCAGCTATGCTGTGTGAATCAGTTGAGCCAGAAAGAAGGAAATATAGGACAGAATAGAATAGGGGCGGGTGGGTGGGGCCAGCTGATCATCAGAACTACCGGTTTGCCTGAACTGGTCTGAACCAGCAGCAGCCCATCACTGGTTTGGGGGACTTGCAGAAATTTTAATTGTACGTTCTTTCCGTTACAATCACACTATCAGGATAGTCAGCAATAAGTGCAGAGTAAAACACACAAATGCTGTAAATTGAATTCTACAGTGCATATTGACATTTTTTTGTCCTAAGTGGGACATGCAGTTACAGTTGGCTAGTATAAATGCTCCTTGGGTTCCCTAATATTTCAACGAGTCCTCTGCAGACAATGGCAAATACAAGCAACTGGATATCACTTGCAATTAGCAAGGTATAATTTGTTCTGGAGCACCCAATATAACAGGCAATGCAAAAAGAACAAATATCAGAAATTTATTCCCTCTCCTCTTATAATTCAGTCATGCATACCAGTCTTGCTTAATAGGAAAAGATAAAAACTCTTGAGCTAAAATCCTAATCACTTCATGGATATGTTCATATAACATTTTTGGTAACAGTATATAAGTGGTTTGCCATTCCCTGTTGTTCAGTCTAGTCTAATCTAATCTAATTAACCTATAGTCCAATATTTCCTGGTCTTCTCACATCCAAGTACTAATCAGATTCAATTCTATTTAGCTTTGCTGAGATCAACCAAAGCTGACTAGGTACTGCCAGTCAAGCCGGACATATCCAGGTGGCTTATTTCTTTTCAGAATAGAGCCGTGATGGCGAACCTATGGCACGGGTGCCACAGGTGGCACACGGAGCCATATTGGTGGGCACGCGAGCTCAGCTTCGGCACACATGCGTGCACCAGCCAGCTGATTTTTGGGCTTTCTGGGCCCACCAAAAGTCAGGAAACACACTGCTTCCGGCCTCCGGAGGGCCTCTTGGTGTGTGGGGAAGGCCGTTTTTGCCCTCCCCAGGCTCCTAGAAAGGCTCTGGGGCCTGCGGAGAGCAAAAAACGTCCTACTGGGCCCACCGTGCCATCACGTGCCAAAAGCGGAGGGAGCACAGGGGGGGTGGGGCGCATAGAATTATGGATGTGGGCACGTGTGCGTGTGACCCCACCACGCTCCCCCCGCTTTTGGCACGCAACGGCAAAAAGGTTAGCCATCACTGGAATAGAGTATAGACTCTTTGCAATCTCTAGAACAACGCTTTGGCTGTGAAACTCTAGGGTGGTAGAAGCCTATTATTATTACTTGGCTCTTATGCACTCAGTTTCCTATAACTGAGTCCAGGATTGAACCGAGTGTCAAAAATAGAACTTGAGGGTTCACAAAGCTCATGAGATGTTTTCACTGCCATTGGCATTTTAATTCTGTATTATATATTCATAGTGCAAATTCCAGAACAAATCATAAAGAGGTCAAAGAGACAAAAATTGAAAGGCTTGGTGAAGCACGTGGCAACACACATACAAAAGAGATGGAACTTACTGCATTCATGCTTCTGTGTTGCTGCTTTCATCAGCACGATGTTGGATGATATTTCACAATATAAGCCCCTCAACACTTTCAGAATGAGTGAGGGCTTGAATCACAACATTCTGTCCCATTATCTTGCTAGTTTTGACATACACATCCCATGCCTGAGATATGTCATTGTAATAGAAGAGAATATTTATGGTTCAGGATTGAACTGTGAAGTCTTGGTGCTCTCTGATCTTGGTTGTTTTCTGCAGACTTTCATTACTCAACTAGGTAATATCTAGAGCAGAAAGCAACCAAACTTAAAGAGCTACAAGGACTCCACATCTATGATTTTAAACTGTCTACAATTTAATAATATCACTATCCTATCGAAAGCCCGTTTAAGCTATTTATTACTGCTGCTCCTTAAAGAGCAATATATACCAAAAAGAGGGTGAAAATCTGGATGCGTCTTATACTCCGAATATAGCTCTGCCCAGCTTCTCAAACGGAGGTTTCAGAGGCTGAAAAAAGCATCAGAAACGAAGCTTCAGAAAAGAAGCCCCCAAACAGAGCTTCAGAGGCTTTTTTTCTGAAGCTCTTTTCGGAGGCTTTCAGAGGCAGGAAAAAAAGTTTTTTCTGAAACAGAGTTTCAGAAGTTTTAGAAGCAGAAAAAAAAGGGGGGGAAAAAAAGGAAAAGAAAAAGCAAGGCACGGAACTCACAACCAAGGAACTTGTTGCTAAAATTCACCTCTGGGAACAGCTGATTGGGGGTATTCTGGGAGGCCGATCCACACCTGCCAATCATCTTTTTTCTTATTTTCCTCCCCCAAAACTAAGATGCATCTTATACTCCAGTGCGTCTTATACTCCGAAAAATACGGTAGTATCTATCACTTCTCTTAAGCATGTACTTGAACAATCTTTGCTGCAGAGACCTCACCCTGGAAACCAAAAAGGAGAAGGATTCTGCTATTGGTAAGATTCAAGTCTGTCAACATTTTGATGTGGCCCGAGCTGAAAGGTAGTCAAAATAATTTGTCAGAAATGGGTCATGGCTAAATCCATCTTTGTTTCTGTGAAAATTATACTGCTTAATTTAGTGACTATAAACAATGGTTGGTAAGTCATTCAAGCCAATATGTAAGAACCCCCTAAGAGTAGAAAATCAGATGTAACTATTATTTAATTATTGACTTTGATGACCTTATTGCTCCATATTTGTGATCTGTGCATTAAAAATGCTAGCTTAAATTAAACTTTAATTGAAACATCTGTGACCTAATTTTTCAGAAGTGCTGTTCTTTAACACTTTATGAATTGAAATAAGAAACAGAAGGTGAAATGCACCTGTGAAAGTTAAGGCATAATATTTTCTTCATCACTGCCAAAAGAATTCAGCATACAGTGACTCTGGCTACATGACTCCAGGAAATGTCGGCAGTGCCAGAAATAATTTATACATCTAGTTTCTTTGATATTCCAGTACTGAGAATGTCTCGTGCCAATTTCATAGCACAGACAAGAGAGTTCTTTTTAAATGAGCATCATGGTTTACATGCAAACCTGAGTTTATTGGATTGAATTTCAATAAAGTTCTAGTTGTAAAATGATCTAAAGGGAGATGAAGAATTTAATAAGAATCAAGATCTTCTCTTTAGTATTAGGTCTGTGTGTGCAGTCTCTAGCAGGTTACAAAAACTTTGCCAGCCTAGGCTCATAAACCAAGCATTATTGTAGGTGACCTCAGTGAAAGGCAGGGTTCCACCAGAATTTTTGGGAGCCTGGCCTGTTCCCAGTCCCACATCCATTCCACTCTTTCTAGCTCGCTCAGGGGTTTTCCCCAGCCTTGGGCGCTAGGGTGGGGGAACTCAACCTCAGCTGCTTTAGGGATTTTTTTACACCAATACTCATCCCTTTTTCTTTCGGTTACTGGGGCAGGTGTCTCGGTCAGGGAGGGCTGCACTCTGGTTCTGATTGGACTACTGTGTCCTGGAAGTCCCTGGGCGGAGGCAAGTTCTGCCTCTTTCTGGGTCGCCTGGAGGAGGTTCTCTTCAGATAGTTCGCCCTCTGCCACGGAACCTGAATTTCTCTCCACGCATCCCAGGGATCGGGGAGTGACTGGAGAACCAGGGGCTCAGTAGTCCTGGTCATTTTGATTAATTTTGAGAGAGTTGGCTGCTGTCAGGGTTCCAACTGATGCTCTAATTAAATCATGATCCTTGAGCCAAGCTTCAAAAGAAATCCAGTTATGTATTAGGAGCTTCATGTTGGCACATTCCAAGTGAAGCCAACTCTGACCACACTTAATTCATGCCCCAGTTCTGCCCCTGTTCCCCCCTCCCCCCCAAGGTATGTCATCAATCACATTCCCCAACAAAGCAATTTCGCCAGTTGTAGAAGTCCCTCTCTCCAGCCACTGTGGATCTCCATGGAGATGGCCTTTGAAGATAACACTGAAATGTCACATGGAAGAAATGAATGATGTACTAAATGTTTGTTTGTCTTAAAAAATTTAAAAAAAACTTTTTTTAAAAAAAAAAGGAGATGGCCTTGACAAAGAGATGACTGGAATGTGCTTTTGTTTTGACTGAAGTGTAATTCCTTCGCTGCAGCTGTGAAGCTCGTTTCCCCATCCCCGTGCCTATGGCAACTTGAGAGCAGGTCAGGAATGCTTCGTGAGTTGACAGAGCAGAGAGAAAGAGAGAGAGAGGTGGGGGGAAGATATGTAATAAAACTCAATATTTTTATTTCAGTTACTGAAATAAAAGTTATTTTATTTCAATTCTATTATTTCAGAATAGAAATCTTTACAAAAATGCTTCATAATTGACTAGTAATGTCAGTAGCATTTTGACCCAGCTGATAAAGTCACTTGTAGCTTGAGGTCACAATTAGCGTATCTACGCTTATAGAGAACACTAGCTATCTCATCAAGCATTACTTTTGTAGTGATGATTTAATATGTGCATTAAAAATCAAGTAACCACCCTATACAAAACCCCCTCAAACCAAGTTCTCATTCAAAGCACAAATGACAAGGCTCAAATTATCCTACTTCAGTTATGTTATGCGAAGACAACTTTCTGGAAAAAAGAAAGTTGGGAAAAGTAGAAAAGAAGAGGGTGAACAGTGGCAAGATAGATAGATCAACTTGCAGTAAATCCCTGGAAGACCTTAAAGGATAACTTAGAATAGATTGTTCTGGAAAAAATGTATTTATGTGGTTGCTAGGAGTCAAAAATGACTTGATGGCCTGTAATCAGTGGTGGGATTTAGCCAGTTTGCACCACTTCGGGAGAACCAGTTGTTAACTTTCTGAGCAGTTTGGCAAACTGGTTGTCGGAAGAAATCATTAGGGCCAAGAACTGGTTGTTAAATTACTTGAATCCCACCACTGCCTGTAATCAATAGGTTTTGAGAATATTAACTCTGTCCACATTACAAAACTTACAAAACCGGTTCCCCCGGTTCAATTAAATCTTATATTTCCTTATTCATTTTATTAAAGTTCTAGAAAGTAGGCAATATATTTTCCAGACTCAAATATATTTTGAGCATTAACCTCAGGAAAGCAGCAATACTCAGAGAGAGCCTGATATTATTCGAAGACGGCTTGCTAGATCAATTTCTCTTTCCAAGGAGATGCTAGACCAACTCTAGAATTAAGAAAAGATGCAACTTCATATATTAACATATGGGTGTGGTAAATGCTTCCACCTCACTGTTCCAGGAAAAGTTCAATTATGTATTTCCATTGTCTGCACACATTCACCTGTCTTTGCAAGATATGGATGCAATGCCATCGTGTGGCCAAAAATTAACTTGCAAGCATTTCTTAGTCTACCAGTTACTTAAATCTCAACAATTAAGGAAGATTACAGAGGAAAAATACAGGGTTCAGAAGCGATGTGAAGCTTGAGTCTTCTCCATTTAGATACTTAGATTAATGTTGTTGTTTTTTATAACCTGAGATGTGGTTTTTTCAGTAATTAGTCCTCCCAATTCATCTGTTAATAATAATCTGTTTTATTATCCCAGGATAAAGCAGCTTCTCCAAATGATTATTTTCTTTGTTGGCATGTCCTGATGATTGTAGTCCTGAACTTCTCTATCTCCTCCTTCTCCCCATTTTTCTATTTCTAGCAGTATAAAGTGTCAGGCAATCTTTTCACAGACTTTGAATGGAAACTAACTCTACCCTGCAATTACTTAGAGGTTGCCAGTCTAAATTGGAAAGCAAGTCTGGGCACAGAATCCTTGAGCATATGCAGTGTAGGATTTGACTCACTGAAACGAACCCAATTTAGCTGCAGTTGCAGACTGGTACATATTTAGTTTTGTTTGTACTTTGCCAGACTTTTGAGAGGGGGTTGCAGGGAGTAGGGTTGTTGTTTTTACTAAATTGCTGGATTTACAAATTTTCTTCAAGAAAATGATTCCAGAGACCCACCTTATTAAAATTAGTCTGCTGTTCTTATCAATGATGAAAGAGTGATGTACACTTAGGATGCAACTTTAAGTGTAATTGGAAGCAAATTTATTTCAAGTAATAGGACTTATTTTTGTTTATACATAATAGTTGTATGTCATATAAGTTACACTTGGTATTTATTGCATTTGGAAATATTTAATAACATATTGGAAAGTACGTATGTTCTTAGATGATGAAAATACTTTTTAAAAACCTCAGAGGGTCAAATCCCTGTTGAGTATTCCATCCAAAGCAACACAGAGAGAGTCTCTAGGATAAAATATAAATGTTATATAAAAACAAGTTACAAAACTTTTTTAAAAAATTAAATTTAAAAACATTTAATTTTTAACTTAAGTTTAAAACTTTTAAAAATAATTTTAAACTATAAAACTCTTTTATATAGGCCTGATTCCCAGTTACACTTCTTTCTTTCAAGTAGTCTAAGTCAGTGGTGGAATTCAATTTTTTTTACTACTGGTTCTGTGGGCGTGGCTTGGTGGGCATGGCTTGGTGGGTGTGGCAGGGGAAGGATACTGCAAAATCTCCATTCCCTCCCCATTCCAGGGGAAGGATACTGCAAAATCTCCATTCCCACTCACTCCAGGGGAAAGATATTTTAAAATCTCCATTCCCACCCCACTCTGGGGCCAGCCAGAGGTGGTATTTGCCGGTTCTCCAAACTACTTAAAATTTCTGCTACCGGTTCTCCAGAACCTGTCAGAACCTGCTGAATAGCACCCCTGGTCTAAGTCCTTTCACCTTCTTGTCTTGACTTGTGATACATTGCAGGGCTCAGGATCTTGTCTAAATCAAGCTCCTGATCAGATTATCCAGTCTACGTTGTGTGTCTCAGGGACATTCTCTTCAGGCAACTGAGGTTTATTAACATATTTATATATCAAACATCTTAACTGTCCATCTACCTCACAGAGGAGCTTTGGGCAGTATAGAATTTAATCAATACAATCAAACATTAAAACCAAATAATTTATCAAAAATGTAAAATAACATTATAAAATTGAAAGATATGAAGAGATCCAAGATGGGGAGACTAAGAGTTTTAATACAGGTAGTTGTGGGGGGATTTCTAAAGGGGCCAACCAGTCCAATCGCTGTGTGGGCCCTTGTGTGCCACAGACAAGGCTACACAGCCAGGTTTTCACCCCTTTGTGGAAGGCCAGAAGATTGAGGACTTTTCACACCCGTGGGCAAAATGTTCCACAAAACAGGGGCAGTGGCAGAAAAGGCCCTCTTTCTTGTTCTGCCAGGTGAAATTCTCTGACCAACAGGGAAGCCTGACTTCCCTGCCTGAATGAGAGGGATGGGCTGATGTGTTTGAGTGAAGCTCGTTTCATAGGTAACCTGACCTATGCCATGTAGGATTTTATTGGTAATGATCAATACCTTGAATTGGGTCTGGAAGCAAACCAGAACTCAATGCAGTTCCTGGAGCAGAGATTTTATATGTGCCCTTCTTTGGGCTCCCAGTATAGCTTCTCTGGCCACATTCTGCACCAGTTGAAACTTCCACATACTTTTCAAGGGTAGGTTCAGTCCGATCTTCCGAACTTGAGGACCGCGATGAATCCCTAACAATAGTTCATATAGAAGATACAAATATATTACTTGAATGTAAAATTTAAATCAAATTATTTCAAAGTATTTTTGTATTATACAGAGCCTCCTGGATTGGTGTAGTGGTTAAGGCACCAAACTAGAAACCAGGACACGGTGAGCTTTAGTCCTACCTTAGCATGAAGCTAACTAGTGACTTTGGACCAGTCACTTTCTTTCAGTCCTACAAAACAGGCAATGGCAATCCATTTCTGAAAAATCTTGCCAAGAAAACTGCAGGGACTGGTCCAGGCCGTGAGTTTTAAAAAAAAAGCAAAACTGACTTAAAGACACACATCACACACACACACACACACACACACACACACGTTGGACACATGTATAGCAGGATAAAAGAGTACTGTGAAAGACTGGAAATATAGTACTTCCTGGAACTGAACTGGGGTGACAGAAGGGGTTCCTTCTTAGCACTTCCAATGCAAGTGGAAAGCTCACCCCAATAAGAAAAGGTGGTTATAACACTTTTTGTCCAAATGTGCTGGTTTCTTTCTAAGAGAGAATAAAAAGGGTGAGAAGTATTTTAAGATCTATGTTTAACAAGAAGAGAAGGAGAGAGGGAGAGGGAGAGGGAGAGAGAGAGATTTCTCAGATGCAACATGGCTTTTTTGCCTTTTGCTTCTGCTTTTTCCAGTATTGTTTCACAGGGAGGAAGAAACCATGCTTGCTGAAAAATCCCTTATTTTGCAGCTGGGACACAGAATAGAATAGAATAGAGTTCTTTACTGGCCAAGTGTGATTGGACACACACAAGGAACTTGTCTTTGGTGCATAGGCTCTCAGTGTACATAAAAGAAAAGATGCATTCATCAAGAATCATAAGGTACAACACTTAACGATAGTCATAGGGTACAAATAAGCAATCAAATCATATTAGGAAACAGTCAATATAAATCATAAATTGTATCTAAATCGTAAATAAATCGTAGCTGTGCGTTAGTGGTGAATATCTGGTGCTTGAGGATAGGATGAGGGTGGAGATTTTGTTCTCCGAGCTTATGGGTTGGTTTCCAAACATTTCATTATCAGGCTAGGTAACATTTTCTGAGGAATTTACCAATGCTGACATTCTCTAAATTCTGCTGAAGATATTACTTAGTCTGGTAATGAAATATTTGGAAACCAACCCTCAAGTTTGGAGAATGAACATCCACCCTCAACAAGACCTGTTTTCAGTTATATGGCATAGAAGGAAATGACTATACTGGTTTTGCATATTATGTTATTGATTTTGCAGGGACATCCCTTAGAAGTCTGAGAGATACATATGTTGCCTGGAGGAAAGAAAGAACGTGTGTGTGTGTGTGTGTGTGTGTGTGTAATTCATTTATAAAGGAAAAGAGAAACCCTATTGTAGTAGAATGCAAACACAATGTCTCAAGTTCAAAAATAACTAAACAGTTACAAAATTAAGCAAAGGCTGAAGTAGTACGATCAGGTCTTGGCAGCTTTGTTGTAAGAAACATCTGAGAAGTCCTTGGAGGAGATTCAAAGGAATTATTTTACCGAAAAAGAGGTAAAAGAGAAAATAAAATGATCTGTTTAGTCTAACCGAAAATATATGATGAGTGGGAAACTCTTGTATGCAGTTGCCAGTAAAAAAAAGTATTAATGAACAAGCGAAACATCAGTGAAATAAACAGTAACTGCTTTGAAGTGTATTCCTAGCATCCTGGGATTAACTGAGACTGTGAAATCTTCATCTGCCAGGACCTGTTGGCGCGACCGTAAAATTGCTGTTTTGTAATGAGTTGTAAGTAGAATTATAGCCTTGTTTCTCTATTTTCCTGCAAAAGCGGATCTTTAGATTGACAAGAGAACCAGGTGAGTGTGGTGGTTAAGGCATCAGATTAGAAACTGGGAGGCTGTGAATACTAATCCTGCATTGGACACCAAGAGAATATCACACATGAATAGAAGCAAAAAGAAAAAGAAAAAAGGAAAGGAAAGGAAAGGAAAGGAAAGGAAAGGAAAGGAAAGGAAAGGAAAGGAAAGGAAAGGAAAGGAAAGGAAAGGAAAGGAAAGGAAAGGAAAGGAAAGCATTTGCTTGAGAAAGACACATTGAGTTCTATGGTTCTTAATCCAAATAGGTTTGCTGAGCATGAGCAGTGCTGTTCATCCAGCATGCTGTCCTCTTTTCTCTGCCATCCCTCTCCATGCATTAAGGTGCTTCAGTGGAGAGCCTCTTTGTCCATCAACCTCCTTTTGAGTCCTGATTTGCACAGAAATTTTCCATGGATGGAGGGATCTCTCCACGAAGTGAACCTCTAAATGAGAAAAGTTGACAAGGGGGAGGTAAAGTCAGTATTCTTCAACTCAACTGCTTGAAACAACCCATTCAATGATTTCTTCGTGTTATTTCATCTTTCTGTTATTTTCTTTGCAAAAGTCAGAAGGGATCTACCTCCCTGTCCCTCTTGAAATGAAGTAGCTTTTTTGTCTCTGTTGTCTCCTTCAGCCACTTACTTTTATTGTTCATACTCATCACGCTGTTACTGAATTTAACAGTGAAGTTAAAACACACTTCCTCCACTTCACTACTAATTTGGGAGCAAGGGTAAAATGCTACTGGTTCAGGCCGGTTCACCCGAACCGGTAGTAAAAAATGCTTTAAAAAGTAAAAAAAAACAAAACAAAAAAACACCTTCTGACGATCGCGTGTTGCTCAGCTGATCTTTGGAACTTAAAAAAAAAAACTTTTAAAGCATTTTTTTACTACTGGTTCTCCGGATCCGGTAGTTAAAAATGCTTTAAAAAGTTAAAAAAAAAAAGCAGGAAATCCAAAACTGCATGTTTGGTGCAGACTGCACATCTGGCATGCACTGCACATGTGAGCATGCACAGTGTTTGTCCAGCGTGCACTATGCATACACGCGCACAGCACGCATCTGGCGCTCACCACGCATACGCAAGCAGCGAACTGGTGGCAAACGGCGGAGGATTTCACCACTGTTTGGGAGAACATCCACCCTCTCCATAATTATTTTGAATAAATGTAACAGTTGCTTGTACACCCATATATTTTTCTAGAAAGGATTTATGTGTGTGCTGATATGTAGGGATAAAAAAAAGAGCATCTATATGCATGGATAACTAAGCTAAGAGTGAAACTTACGTATATAGATACTGTGTGCTAGGAATGGTGGTGGGGGGGAATAAATGTGTAAATGAGGAAGGAGATGTGTTACTAAAAGAGTGGAAAATGTAAATTTGAAGGAATGATTTTGTACATTGCAATCAAAGCCTGCATCTGCCTAGTTTTTACATTTAACATTTAACAAATTTAATGGTTCCATTTTTGCTTGTATGATGTTGTAAGCCCCCCAGAATCTCCTGACAATAATATGGGTGGCATATAAATTTAATAAATAAATACTGTAAATAAATTTACTAGATTCCCCCCTCCCCCCGTTTCCAACCTGGAATGTTAATGAATAAGAACTAACACAGGCAAGAAAAAGAAATCCATTCTAGAATTTCCTGACAGTGGAAACAATTATCAACAGAAAGACTTATCTCTAGAAGTTATGGTGTTCCATCATTGGAGGTTTTTAAGAAAAGATTTAACAAGCATTTGTCTGGAATGATACAGGGTCTCCTGCTTGAACAGGGGATTTATTTATTTATTGGTTTGATTTATATGCCACCCTTCTCTGGAGACTCAAGGCGGCTTACAATGCATTAAGCAATAGCCTTCATACTTTTGTATATACCTGCTTAGTAGAGCTTTCGCCCCCCCCCCCAAGCGGTGTTCTTTTTTATACAAAGTCAGCTTATTGCCCCCTCAATCTGGGTCCTCATTTTACCTACCTCGAAAGGATGGAAGGCTGAGTCAACCTTGAACCTGGTGAGATTCAAACATGCAGTAATTGCAGGCAGCTGGTGCTACTTAAGCACTTTAGTCTGCTGTGCCACCAAGGCTCTTGGACTAGAAGACCTCCAAGGTCCCTTCCAACACTATTATTCTATGTTCTATGTTCTTATATTCATCATCTCAGTCAAATGACATCTGTTTTTCTCTGAAATAGGCCTTTTTGTGACTAGTAGCATCAATTATTTTGGAATTGGATACCTGGAAGCCATGTTGCATCATTTAATATCTGCATAAGTATGCTCAGTCTCATCCTAAGGATCTTTGTTTATGTGTGGAGGGGACAGAAAAACAAACCATCTTGATGGGAGGAATGTACACTTCTTTGAGAAACTCCTCAGATTGGTTTAGAATTTTTTTCAACCTAGGTTAATAGTGTAAAACAGAATGCAGTACATTCTGGAAATGGAATTCTGTAAGTAATTTTGTTTATAATTGTGTTCTATCATTTAACTGGATGATGGCTGGGAGGCGGAGAGGATGCTCCTTTTATTTTTGCTGTACTTGCCATATTTTTCTTAATAACAGAAAGATTTTATGTAATTGCCAGCTGGCTTTGGGAATTGATTAACTAACAGCAGACATTAATCTTTAAACAAATTAACAGTAACTTTGGTTTGAGATGCAATTTCTATCCTCAGTGTTTAGCAATAAGATATAATAGAACTGCATGCGTTTTGGGATCTTCCATAGTGTAAGCTGGGACTAATATACACTGCTCAAA
>WNWU01000041.1:1068551-1083722 GCA_012654045.1 Ptyas mucosa
AATAGAATAGAATAGAATAGAATAGAATAGAATAGAATAGAATAGAATAGAATAGAATAGAATAGAATAGAATCTAGAAGGATCCTTGGAGGTCTTCTAGTCCAACCCTCTAGGAGACCTTATATAATTTTAGACAAGTGACTGTCCAGTCTATTTTTAAAAACCTTCAGTGATGAAACACCCACAACTTCTGAAGGCAAGTCATTCCATTGGTTAATTGTTCTCACTGTTAGGAAGTTTCTCCTTAATTCCATGTTGCTTCTCTCCTGATTAGTTTCTATCCATTGTTTCTTGTTCTGCCCTCTGGTGCTTTGGAAAATAAGTTGACCCCCTCCTCTTTGTGGCAGCCCCTCAAATAGTGGGATACTGCTATCATGTCACTCCTAGTCCCTTCTTTTCTCTAGCCTAGCCAAACCCAAATCCTGCAACTGTTCTTCATACTGTATGTTTTACTTTCCAGACCTTTAATCATCTTAATTGCTCTTCTCTGCACTTTTTCCAAAGTCTCAACATCTTTTTGGAAAGTCTAGATGTGATGCCATTTCTGCTGTCTCAGAAATAAAGGTTAATTATTCTAAAAGAATACATGAGAAAAATAACTCAAAGGGATGACAAATGAATTCTCTCAGTTATATTGCTAATCTTGCAGAAAGGCTGTAATTGGTTATATAGGCAGAAGAAAAAAAATCACTTAGGTATAACTATACAATCTCATTGTTATTAATAAAAGTGATTACTAGCCAATCTTTTTCTCCCTTGTATAAATAATCACTCTTTATAATTAAAAAAAAAGATGCATCTATATGTATTTAAATAGGGGAATGAGAAAGGTAGCATCTGCCAGTGGCTAATTTCTATCTCTGATAGGTCCTCCTTCACTAAGGATTAATAAAGGATTAATTTTCCTCTAATTCCCTAATCTATGAAATATGATTGCTGTGCTTCTACTCAATCATCTTTTCCCCCAGCTGAAGTCCTTGCCACAGAAGGGTACAAGCCTTCGACCGGTTGGAGTAGAGAAGGTTGACAAAATGAAAGCAGCAGAGGCAAAAGGTTATGGTCTCAGAGGATTTGTGTTTAAATCACTCCACATCTCCTTTCTGAGAAGTCTTTCGGCTGGAAGAAAGTCTGTCTCTTTGCTGATTGGCAAATAGGGAACATGGCTGAGCAATAATACATTGATTCAGGGACAGATTGGGGACAAGATAGACGTCCAACGTGATGAGAAAAATATTGGCAGATCCCTGGGAGGGTAAATGTGCAAACATGGAATTTTTCAACATTTGGCTGAGATGAGCAGGCTTGGCTCAACTGTGCTGGATGACACTTGGTGCACTATTTAAGATGTAAAGATTTTAAAAAACCTTTTATAACATCACACAAATGTTTTACAGCTGGGTATCAGGGCCACTGAAGAGTGCAGGGCTGCCAGAGGGAAGCCAAATGTCATTTGGCCCCATCAAAGGTGATGGAATGGCCTGTTCAATTTCCCCTACTCTTTAAAGTTTACAGCTTTGCAAAAGGGGATAGATCTTGGTGTCAATATGAGCTTCCCTCCCAAGGGTCTTTTAAGCTGTGAATGTAGCTGCTTTTTTCCCTACTTAAAAAAAATCACAAGAAGAAAGAAATTTGGATTTTTGAGGAAGTATATCTTCTGGGTGTAATTACTGCCTCTCTCATGGGTCTGAACTTGGATAGAAGAGAGAACGAAACATGACAAGCTGGCAAAAAATGGTAAATATTTTATTAAAACTACTTAATCTTGACAAATATTTGTTACTCTTACAAGTCTTCATGATTGTTCCATGCAGTAACCTATTCCTCATGTTGAAGATTAGCTTTCATGCAGCCCTTGATGTTTTTGGCTCATTTAATGGATTTCTTTCATAAATGCAGAATCTTGATTGAAACTTCAAAAATGTCACGCTCCAGGCTGGAGTAGGAAGTTCTTGCAAGTGGGTTGCAACAGCCAAAGTATTCATTGCCTTTAGATGCTTGTGACTCAGTTGATGTGCTGAATGTGAAGGCAGGTGTGTGGATGTTTTGAGTTTACATCTCTTAAAGGCAAAGGTGCTGGTTAGAATTAGCTGGGGCTTTTCTTTTCTTTTGCCACCCTCTGGATTCTGTTTGAACTCTAAAGCTTATTTGTCATGGTCTGAAAGTTCTAGCCTTAATCAAAGGCTGGGATTCTGAAACCTGAAGCAGCAGAATGAAGCCCATTCATTTTGTGCATTGAAGATCAGGCACACCCCAACAAGGCCACTTATTCTTATACACCAATTAACGGGGATGAGAACAAGTAGTAGTTTGTTCTGGTGTTTGAGATCAACTTCTTATTCCAGCTATATTTCCATTTCTTTTTTTAAAAAAATCTTTTTTTAATAGTCATCAGGCATTCTCTAAAACTTTGGGGAGCATTCTGAATAGTGGAAAAAAGTGAAAAATGTGGTGCATTCTATTGACACCTCTGTTTCTTTCGAAGGTATTGTCCTCACATTAACCAAAATCTGGTAACTGTTGGCATCAAAAAATAGGAACTATGGGAATAGTTCATGCCAACCATTTCTTCTGTCAGTCTGAGGCCAGAGTACTGTTTATTGAAGGCATATGGTCCTTTCAGTTAAAGTTTGGGTTAAAATAACAATAGAAAACTGAAGGGATGACCTTTCTTTTGGAAAACAAAATAGGGAAGAGTACTTATTAGGGGAAGCTAAGTGATTTCGTGTTACCTATTTCTTTCTTAAAACAGTATTTACAATGGTGAAATGCACAATATAGTTGTGCATTTGTCTTTTCCCTCACTATTATAGTTATAGTTGTCTTTTCCCTCACTATTTTTTAAAAAAACCCTAGTAGCAGGTTTTGTTTAAAGCCTTTATATGCTAGGCCAGGGGTCTGCAATCTTAAATACTCAAAGAGCCATTTGGGCTCGTTTCCCACAGAAAAGAAAACACTGGGAGCCACAAAACCTGGGTGGGCGTGGCCAACTCAATGTCACTCACTTCCACCAGTCACATGACCCCCTAGCCATGCCTACCCAACTGGTCATTAGGGCAGAGAACCAGTTGTTAAAAAACACCGGGAACCACAAAATCCTTTTGACATATCTTTCTCTCCCCTCCTCCCTCTCTCCCCCTCCCTCTGTATCTCGCTGACTCTGCCCTGGCTGCTTCTCCATCTCCCATCTTTACCTTCTCAAGCCAAGCGAGGAGTGACTGGGAGGGGAGGGTGAGGGGCGGGGCCAGCCAGTGGTGGGATCACCTGACAGGGAGCCATAGCAGAGGGCCCAAAGAGCCACATGTGGCTCCGGAGCCGCAGATTGCTGACCCCTGTCAGCTAGGCAGTTTCACGTCTGCATTTCATGGTAGGGAAGGCAGGGTGGGATTCAGCCGGTTCGTACTGGTTTAGACGAACTGATAATTGTGACCTGCGCCCTGGTGCTATGCTGTCCTATTTAGCTGCGTTTTTAAAGTCGTGTGCATGCGTGCAAGTGCGTGTGAGCAAAGCTCATGTGCAGAAGGCCGCACACATGCGTGGAAGGCACATGCTTATATTTTCGGTGCTGGGGCGAACCAGTTGTTAAAGTATGTGAAGCCCATCTCTGAGGGAAGGGATTCACTCAGTCCTGCTTTCCAAAACTTACAATATGTTCAGCAGGTGTGATAGTGGAAAGTTTATGATCTTTTCTTCTCTCTTCCTTTTTAAAAGGTGAAAAGGGATTTTGGTAAAGTTCAAACTAGGTGGAGGGAACAGCATGTCCTTCTCTATTATGCACACAGTTTCTTGATAGAAATTTGATTTGAACTTCAGACATGGGTAGGTATTTAGATCACGTGCTGTAAACGGAATGGTGGTTTGCATCTTCACTGCCATTTCCCTGGTCTGATTCAACCATCTCCAGTCTCCTTTCCTTTTAAAAAGACTGTTTTGTAAGTCTCCAATTTCTCACTCTGTGTGGTGTGTTGGCCTGAGGATAAACCGGTAGCTCTAATTTTTTTAAAAAAGATCCTGTGATTGAAATTAGCTATATTTTATTTTCAAAATGCAATTATTGCATTGGGGTTACTTCAGACAAGACTCTGGGGATTTGGGTAACTTGAGTGATCCAATGGAAGAGAAATACAGTAGTTGTGAGAATTCTTTCAGGATGGGAGAGAGGAATGGAGGACATAATGAAACCTTGAAGCTATGTGTTAACAGTAAGATCCAGGAACTTAAAGAAAGAGGGGGGAAAAATTAAACTCAAGCTACATGATACATTTTCTCTTTCATAATAGTTATTTAACATTGTACATACCTATCTGCAAATATTGCATTTGTAGTAAAAACTTACATTGCATTTCAACTGCCAAAGATCTGTAGTTAAAATTGGTTGTGTTTATCAGATGGTGCCTATGCAGTTAGTTTCAATGGAATCTTCAATTTCAAAATTAGAGTGGTAGTTCCTTTAATGATGAGTAAAAGCAAAACAAGATATATAATGATTTGTGGTTTTCTTTAGAAATGGGATTATCACCATGGGCTCCTACATTTTAAAGACACCTATAACATTTTTCTAAATGTTGCCTAAAGCTCTCTGTTATTTAAAAAGTAAATGTCTTTAAAACATTGGGAAAATACCTCTGGGAACAATTTTTGGCTATTTACCAGTTTTATTTAGTGATAAATTTTTATCCTGCCTTTATTTTTGGTTAAGACAGTTGACATACTTATGGCTTCCATCTTCTATTTTCCCCCCCATAACAGCTGGGTTTTCTGCTTAAGGAAGGACTAGAATTCACAATCTCCTGGTTTCTAGCCAAGTACCTTAATCAGTACACCAAACTGAGTCAACTTTATATGTTTTTCTCTATTATGGGTTGGTCCCACAGCCAGCTAGATGTTTAGATTGGGTTTGGAATTTTTATTCACCTATTAAGTCCTTCCCAAGTACTTGAGATAGGCTGATGCTGATTTTTAATGGTATTAAAGTAATTGTTGTAGGATGTAAGCTGTATCAAAGGTGCCTTTTGCAATTAACCAATGGTGGTTTTGTCAATGCTGATGGCATTCAAGGGATGCTGCTGATGGTTTGGTATTGAACCCAAGGCACTTATTACTATTGATATTATTTTTGCTTTATTTTGCCACAGTCATTCTACTTATTATCAGCAGATCTTTATATATTTTTTTCCAGTTCTTTCTCTTTTGTTCTGCTATCTCCAGGGACTCCAAGATGTCCAGACTTTTTTGTCTTTCTTATCGACACTTCTTAAGTCTGGGATGTTATTATTATTATTTAGATATTCTTTGTTTTTTCTAAACACATTTATCTGACAACAAAAATTAGTCTGTGAATTTCTTATTGTTGTATTTACACTAAATGCAAACCAACTCCACATTGTTTGTTACTGAAATGCAACAGGAAGTTTTCAGTAAACATTGCCCCGTTGTTCAACAAGGGTGTGTTTATATGTATATAGGAATTTTTTTACAGATGTGGGTGATAGCTTTTTTTTTTAAAAAAAATTCCAATTACTTGCGCAGTAGGTGACCTGTCAAAAGCCTTGTGTCAAAAAGGAAATTCATTTTTTAGAATAACAGTTTTCTGCCATATAGGTCTAAAGAACAAATATCCTAAGACTGAATGTTTATACATAGCAATTTGTGGACAAATAAAGTGACTAATATTACTCTGGTGTTTAAACGGAAAGAAAATTATAGACCCTGTTAAATTAAATTTGAGAGTGGAAGACATATTATGCTTCTATGGTAATAAATGTCCTGTATTGGAGTTCGACTTTTATCATACCCAGAGACTGAAATTTATCTTAATTTTCAAAAAAGAAAAGAACATAAAAGCAAAGTGGAAAAAAGAAACTTAGTTTATATTTTTGAAAGGGAAGAAAATAATGCTGCCATTGTTCTAGAGCAGTGGTTCCCAACCTTTTTTTGCCCATGCCCCACTTAATCATCCCTAAAATCCTGATGCTCCCCCTGTGACATATAATTCTTACTTTACTCAAAAAATGAACTCTACTCACGTGGAGGAAGCCTAAAAAAAACTTGGTTTAAACAAGGTTTAAATTGCCCCCATTAAAAATCAAATTTCCCCGGGTGGGGCATGGGCCCCATGTTGGGAACCACTGATCTAGAGGCTGGTTGCAAGTTAAAGACAATTATATAATTTCATTACTTTTAGCATAGATAAAAATTATTTTATTGTATGCATACAGTTTTACTTTTAATGCAGCTCTAACAGAATACAATCAACATCCAGTTGATGGGTTACATTTATAATAGAAACAATTTCCTGCACATATTTTAATGGTTTACAGAAAATAGATTAAAACTGAGAAAAGGATACCATCCTTAAGCGAACATTCAATCTCTTTCTTAAGTTTGTGTTTTCAATATTTATATATCACTTTTTTGAATAAGCCCACTGAGGATGTAAAATGAAAATGTTTTATAAAATCTATCTAATGTCTATCTGTCTCTCTCTCTCCCTGGTTGTTTCTACCCAGATGTTTGTCTCTATTTCATCTGGTCTGCCAGATGGGCTTGTTTCAGTTCCTATTGGCTAAGGAATATTGGTTGGCAGGGCCCAGGAGGTATTTTCTACCACTCTTTCTCCACTCTGCTGGCTTTTCAGAAGGCTTTAAAGACTTGGTACTATGCCTAGGCCAGAGGTCAGCAACCTGTGGCTCCGGAGCCACATGCAGCTCTTTGGGCCCTCTGCTGTGGCTCCCTGTCAGGTGATCCCACCACTGGCTGGCCCCGCCCCTCGCCCTCCCCTCCCAGGCACTCCTCACCTGGCCTGAGAAAGTAAGGGAGATGGCGGGGGATGGAGAAGAAGCCAGGGCAGAGACAGCGAGATACAGAGAGAGGGGGAGAGAGACATAGAGAGATACAGAGAGAGAGGAAGAGAGGGGGAGGAGAGGGAGGGAGGGAGGGAGGGGGAGAGAGAGATATGTCAAAAGGATTTTGTGGTTCCTGGTGTATTTTAACAACTGATTCTCTGCCCTAATGACTGGCTAGGTAGGCATGGCTGGGGGGGAGAGGTGTTCATGCGACTGGTGGAAGTGAGTGACATTGAATTGGCCATGCCCACCCAGATTTTGTGGCTCCCGGTGTTCTCTTTTCTGTGGGGAATGGGTCCAAATAGCTCTTTGAGTATTTAAGGTTGCAGATCCCTGGCATAGGCCTTGGGCCTGCAGTATGGAAGGGACCTATCTGTGGGGTGGGGTGTTGTTGTTATTGGACACTTTTTTCAACTTCTATGCATTTTTAATTTTTCTACTTGTATTTCTCTTCTCCTAAAACAATGACTGCATGAGAAAGTGACAGTTTCTAGGTTATGCATATTAATGTTGCCATTTGTACTGAAATCCATGTACAGTGATAAGTGCTTGGAGAGGATGGGTTATTGCATTTGATGCTGATGTTCATGTGGTTTTTTTGTTGTTTTATCCATATTAGACTTTTCTCTCATCTAAAACTGAAATCAAATTGCTTCCTCTCTTTGTGCATACTACCTTAAAAAAAACAAATCCCACCACTTTCTTCTCTTAGAAGCTTTTTTAGTAGAAACAGGGTTCAAGGGGAATTTGTTGGTATGGAGAATACAATATCTTGCTTCATGGGACCAATCTCTTTTGGGTTTTGGTTTTTTTTGAAATAACTTTTGTTATAAGCAGAAAGGTACAAGACAAAAATTCTTTTCTTAAAGTGGAACTGAGGATTCCTTGGCATCAAATGCCCAGAGAATCTCTTTTATGAATCCCCCACACCTTTACACTTTCCCAGGAATACCACTGAATATCAACATCCTTGCTTAACTATCATTTATTCAACCACACGAGATGGTAAAAGCTTCCTTTGCAAAACCTACAAACTAGGCTGCACCTGATTAGTGATTGAATGGAGATCACCAGGACATTTCAAAGCAGTAAGCTAGACTGGGATATTGAAAAAATCCTGGAAGAAGGCAGTGATAAATCATAGCCACATTGTTGCAAAGAAAACAATAGAAACCTTTTCATGTAGCTACCAGGAGGCGAGTTTAACTTTAGATGTTTCTCATATAAAAAGATTCAGGCGACTGGATTTAAGTATTAATTTTGATTCCAGTTGAAGCATTTGATGCTGTAGTACATGCTCAGCTTTTTTCTCATGTTTTGAAAATTTTCACTATTTAGCTTTACAATCAACTTGTATAGCTGATCATCAATATTTATTAGCATATATATACATGTTGCTTTCTTCTGTTTTCCTGCATTGCAGAAAGAACAAATCCAACATCATTTAACAGTATATTGTTATTACCAGTTGAAAGCATCTTTGGTTTCATGGCGTTCAGTTAATACAGAAAGATTAAATTACAAGAATAATACGTTGCTGTCAAGACATGAAACAAGAAGATCAAGAGAACTCACAAAGCAAGACTGTCAGGGAATAAAATCTCGGAGGCAGCTTGCATACAAGGGAGAAAACTGCTTGTAAAAAGTTATGGGCGTTATGATAATCTACCAGGAACTCAACTTGAAGCAAGTCTTTATCTTTTTTCAACTTTGTTTCTAGAAATTAGAAAACGTCTTTAAGAAAGTTGTCAGCATTTCAAAGGATTGGGCTCTTGCAATTAATTTTTTTTAAAAAAACTGAAATAGCAATAATCTGATTTGTTAAAGCCTAATCATTTGCTGGCCATGTTATATATTTCAGCTACAGATGTTCTGTGTGGAAAGTAAATATTCTGCTGAGTCAAGCTCAGGTCCCGATGGCTAGAGTCATTTCCACGCTGTTTTCTTGGTAGTAATACAGAAAGGCCTTCCCATAGTTACCTTCTTCAGGAATGTTTGTTCAGCTAGCCATCACTCCTAGAATTCCACGGCTAGTACCTCATTCATGGACTGACCATTATCTAAACTTGTACTGCCTTACGCTGATCTGCTTAAACCTGCTTGGAAGATTAATTGGATTAATGTAAAAAATAATTGATCCTATATTGAGGAAAAATATGTTTTCCTCTAAATTAATGTAAATTATCGTAACCTTATGCACATATATATTAATTCTATCTTTCTCTTTTATAGCTATACTAAGTCTTTAACACCAACAATTAAACTTTAATATATGTGTTCTTACTGTTATGATAGTGCCGTGTAACGGGGTGAGCTCCCGTTACTTATCCCAGCTTCTGCCAACCTAGCAATTCGAAAGCACATAAAAAATGCAAGTAGGAAAATAGGGACCACCTTTGTTGGGAAGGTAACCCGTGAGCCTTTGGCGTTTAGTTATGCTGGCCACATGACCATGGAGACATCTTCGGACAGCGCTGGCTCTTCAGCTTTGAAATGGAGATGAACATCGCTCCCTAGAGTCAGGAACGACTCGCACATATGTGCAAGGGGAATCTTTACCTTACTGTTATGTATTCAACATTATGACCATGTCCCATGATGATGACAGCAGCAATTGTTCTGAGTGAACACAGAACAATTTCACTCTTTCACTAAGCCATCTCATTGCCTTTAAATTTCTCAGTTATCTGGACCTGTTTCTCCCTTTCTTTGATGTCTAACTATTAAACTAATTATTAACTATTAGACTAAATTTTTCCAAGCAGGATTCTTTTAAAACTGTGGATTTTAACTTCAAAAATTCTCAGCAACGACAATGCTGACTACAGAATTCTGGAAATTGAAATGTAGATTTCTTCAGGATATCCTTTGGGAAAGTCTGCTTTAAATTTTCTTCCTTCCCTTCCTTTACTATGCAAAGTCTCTTCCTGTATCTACACTTTCTCTCCATCCATTTCTCTTTCTTTCTCTTCTAAGTGTTGTGATGCAACTTTGGGGATTTAGAATATTAAAAAAAAATACTCAAAACTAATCCTATGTGGTGATTACAGAAACAAAAATCTTCATTCCATCTTTAAAAAATCATCTGGTACAGCAGCAGAATGTCATAACTATATATGACAAAATTAATCAATCACAGAATGATGTCTTCAAATATTGCCAAATTCCAACCCATGTCGCTGGTCATTTATCAGTGTTGAGAGGAGTAGTTAGGTGCAGCAGTTCTGTCCTAGCCTTGCTTTAATGCAATTTCAGTGGGATAGGTTGAGAATTGAGCATTGAACATGAAATATCGTTCTTTTCACTTAGAATCTTTTCTTACTCTCATAGTGTAATTGCTTGAATGGCTGCTTTCCTATGTCCTTCCTCAAGGCATAGACAAGACATTAAAAAGATAAGTAGGATACATTTCTAAAATCCTCCTATAGCATTTGGATGAGTTACAGCATGCCAGGATTAGTAGGATTTCCAATTCAACCCAACCCAAACTGAACAGGGGTGGGTTTCACTTACCTTTACCACTGGTTTGCTGCGCGTGCATGCTCACTTCACATGCACATGCTATCCGCGCATGCACCTGACCTTCCATGCATACGCCCGGCCTCAAAAACGTGCCTAAATAGCATGACTTGGAGCTGGGGTGGTGGGCGAGCCCAACCACGATCGCAGCCAGCAGTTCACCTGAATTGGTGCAAACCGGCTGAATGCCACCTCTGAAACCAAACCCAAATCTTTATTTAGGGTCGTAGACCAACATGACATTTACTTGTAAAGGTAAGCTTTTGTCAGAGAATGAAAAAGACTGAGTACAATGGATGACAAAACTGAATAGTTATTTCAGATAGTCCTCAACTTACAATCATAATTGAATCCAAAATTTCCATTGCTACACAAGACAGTTGTTAAATGAGTTATACCCCATTTTACAACCTTTTTACCACAGTTGCTAAGTGAATCAGTTCAATTGTTAAGGGAATCATGTGATCGTTAAGTGACTCTGGCATCTCTCATTGACTTTGCTTGTTGGAAACCAGCTGGGAAGGTTACAAATGGTGATCACATGAGCCCCAGAAAGTGCAACTGTCCAAATTTTGATCATGTGACCATGAGATACTGCAATGATTGTAAGTGAAAATTGGTCATAAGTCACTTTTTTCACTGCTGTTGTAACTTCGAACAGTCACTAAATGAATTGAATAAAATAAGTACCTACTGTATATACCAGGGGTCTGCAGCATTAAATACTCAAAGAGCCATTTGGACCCGTTTCCCACAGAAAAGAAAACAGCGGGAGCCACAAAATCTGGGTGGGCGTGGCCAACTCGATGTCACTCACTTCCACCAGTCACATGACCCCCTAGCCATGCCCACCCTGCCGGTCATTAGGGCAGAGAACCAGTTGTTAAAAAAACACCGGGAACCACAAAATCCTTTTGACATCTCTCTCTCTCTCCCCCCCCTTCCTCTCTCTCCCACTCTCTCCCTCTCTCTCTGTATCTCTCTCTGTCTCTCTCTATCCCCCTCTCTCTCTATCTTGCTGTCTCTGCCCTGGCCGCTTCTCCATCCCCCGCTGTCACCCTTACCTTCTCAGGCCAGGAGTGACTGGGAGGGGAGGGTAAGGGGCTGGACCAGCCAGTGGTGGGATCACCTGACAGGGAGCTACAGCAGAGGGCCCAAAGAGCTGCATGTGGCTCCGGAGCCGCAGGTTGCTGACCCCTGGTATATACCTTAATTTGTTTCTTTGGAAACAAATATTTTATACAGTAACTACATTTAAGAGAATATACTCAGTAGATGCAGTCCAGCTATGCAGTTATGATAGTGTAGAGGCATGACATGTAATACGTTATGTTAATATAGTTAGTGAAAACAGATACTTTCTTAAACCATGCAGAAAGAAAATACAATGCAATCAATATTTCAAATAGAGCAAAGGCAGCAGAAATCCAGCAGAAAGGGAACCCAATGTTAGAACAGGCAGTAATTAGAATAGACAGCATTAAAATGAGTGTTGCACATTAAAAACCACTTAAAGTAAACTTGTCTTTTAAGTTTTAGTGAAAGACTCATAGAGAAAGCCTGACTAATTTCAATTGGGAAGGCAGCCTAGAAACACACCACTCCAGATAAGGCACTTTCTCTCTCTCCCTCACACACACAAATAGTTGTGGTATCTCCTGAGATGATGACATGGATATTTATTTTCTTTAAAATATTTACATTCTGCCTTTTAGTGTCAAAAATAAAAGCTGAAGTATGAGCCCTTTGCAGTGAACTATACGGAAAAGAACTAAACATTATGGTTAAATTAGACAACGAAAGAAAACAATACAGTAACAAATTAACTCCTTCTAAAAGAACACTACCATAATTAATATATAAAGTTGAATTACAGTCAAAGTCCCAAACTATTGCAAATTATGTTTATTAAAAAATAAACATATATTTAATTGTTTACTATTTCAACTATTAACATAAACATTATTCATCATTAGTCTTGCTCTATGTGGCTTTGTCCTTTGTCAATAAAATTAATATTAAGTTGGTTGATTTTGCCTAAAGTGCAATGAAATTAGAAGGGAAGAAGCAGGAAATGAGCACAAAGGCATTACTCTTCCCCTCCCTGCTTTGGCTTCCCATCAGCTGAAACTACAAGAACTGCTGCCTGTGAAAACAAAACAAATTTAGCCAACATGACTTATGCAGACTTATAAGCATCCATTTGAAGTTATAACAGCACTGAAAAAAGTGACTTATGGCCATTTTTTACACTTTTGTTGCAGCATCCCAATAGTCATGTGATCAAAATTCGGACTCTTAGCAACTGGCTCATATTTATGATGGTTACATCATGTGTATACCAGTGTCATATGTGATCATCTTTTGTGACCTTCTGACGAGTAAAGTCAATGGAGAAGCCAGATTCACTTAACTTCTTACTAATTTAACAATTGCAGTGATTCACTTACCAACTATGGCAAGAAAGGTTGTAAAATGGGCAAAACTCAGTTAACAACTGTCTTACTCGTAGTGGTTGGTAGGTATATGCAGCACTTTCCCATAAGAACAATAGCTTTGTAGGGAAGCACTCATTTGCCTTAATCGAGAGTAAAATTATGAGTATGGTGATGATTTCATTAATGTGAAATGTTATAACCTAAAGATAGTAAGAGCCGAGGTGGTGCAGTGGTTAGAGTGCAGTACTGCAGCTACTTCAGCTGACTGCTAGTTCAGCAGATCAGCAGATCAAATCTCACTGGCTCAAGGTTGACTCAGCCTTCCATCCTTCCGAGGTGGGTAAAATGAGGACCCAGATTGTTGGGGGCAATATGCTAATGCTAATGCAATATGCGATTATGCAATATGCTATATGACTACTTAAACCGCTTAGAGAGGGATGTAAAGCACTATGAAACGGTATAGAAATCTAAATAATAATAATAATAATAGTGAGGGAGGATGGACAAAAGGCAAACATTCTTTGCCAAATATGGTGGTGACCTTTAAGGTACTTTTTTTTCACCCATAGATTTTAGAAACTTTTCTGGACAGTGCACAATATTTTGAGCAAGGACTTAAAGTAAACACAGACCCCTCTCTCACCTCCCCAGGACAATTAGTTCAACTTCAGAGATAATCATTGCTTTAGAAATACCTCTTCTGGCAGTTTCTTTACTATGGTTATATCGTGATATTTGGATAGTGAAAATAACTAGGCACTCTGTGGTTAGTGAAAAGAACTTTGAAGCTATTTGACTGAAAATGCTAGTGAGGAAAAAATAAGGGTTGCAAAAAAAAAAGAGAGAGAGACAAATAAAAAAAATAGTTGTAGCCTATTTTGGGAGGTGATTACACTTTGAAATACAGCTCTTTTGGGGCCAGCTTCATGAATTATGTAATGCAAAATCTTACCATCCTATCATCTTGCCATGAAATATCTATGAATTTATTCACAAGCAATGTAAGAGGGCCCTTAGTGGACCACAAAATGTCTGTTTACTCCCATAATTCTGAATTATAGTCACCTGAAAATTATAGATTTCTTCATTCTTCAGCTATACACGAACATATAACAACATTCAAAGTCTTTAATTCTAATAATATCAGCCTTCTTTAGCTGAACTCACTATTCTGAATAACATGCACATCTGAATGGAATTGTTATGGCAGAGATCAGCAACGCTGTGCCCTTAGCCATTCATGTCACCTGGGACAGTTCTATGTGAAATCCCCCAGCCCTGAATAAATAAATGGCTGAATCTTGTGAAACTGCCAGATCTTGCCTTTCAGTTTTCTCACACAAAATCAAGAGAGAACTTTGGATGAAAATGCTGAAATCTTGTAGGAATTTCAGAACAGGAAGGCCAAATCTAGTGGGAAGACGTGAGATTTGAATTGTTTTAAATGGGTTTCCTCATTAATTTGGGCACTGTGCTGTTATGAAAAATGATGTGACGACATTTGGTAATATGGAACAAAGAAGTGATAGAGAGCCCCTGTTCTGGTTTTTTCCTGATGTCAGAAGTCAAATATTCAGTTCCACATCTGTGGTCTGGCAGGATCCCACAAAACCACAGCATATGTGCTTTCAGCGAGAATGACATAGGAGTGAAAAAGCGTGAATAGAACTAAAGGTTGGCATAAGAAGGCTACATAAGAAGTACAGCTAAGCCTTTATTTTAAGCCATGCTTGATTTTTTTCTATGAATCTGAGTATGTGAATGTGTGTGTGTGAAAAAGAGAGAGAGAAACCAAACTGTTTTCTATATATCTCCTTATCTCATATTAATAGAATAAAGTATGTATTTAAGCATGCCTAGTTACTATCAAGTTATGGTCCTAGTAACTCAGAAGTGGGCTGCTACTGGTTCGCACCAGTTCTCCTGAACCGTATGTTAATTTTCTCAGCAGTTCGGATTTAATAAAACTGAGTACTTTTATTAAACAATTAAATTTGAACCATTTGCGGCCACTACTGCTTCTCATGGTTGTTTGATGGGATTTTAATATTGTATTACCGTATTTATCGGCGTATAACACGCACAGGCATATAACACGCACCTTCATTTTAAGAGGGAAATTTCAGGAAAAAAACTTAAATTTCAAATAAAACTCATGGAGGCCTACCGGTGGGGAAAGCAAAGTCTCAGGCTGCTCCTGGAGCAGCCAGGAGAAGGAGAAGCTGCCAGCGGGGAGGCGAGGCGCCTCAGGAGGACCGGAGGAGAGCACAGCTTCTCACTCATGGAAGCCTACCGGTGGGGAAAGCAAAGTCTCAGGCTGCTCCTGGAGCAGCCAGGAGAAGGAGAAGCTGCCAGCGGGGAGGCGAGGC
>WNWU01000041.1:1083822-1134496 GCA_012654045.1 Ptyas mucosa
ATTTTAAGAGGGAAATTTCAGGAAAAAAAACTTAAATTTCAAATAAAACTCATGGAGGCCTACCGGTGGGGAAAGCAAAGTCTCAGGCTGCTCCTGGAGCAGCCAGGAGAAGGAGAAGCTGCCAGCGGGGAGGCGAGGCACCTCAGGAGGACCGGAGGAGAGCACAGCTTCTCACTCATGGAGGCCTACCGGTGGGGAAGTGGGCGCGGTAAGAGGTGCGCTGGCCGGGAAGCGGTCATGCTCCCTGGCAGGAGAGGGTTGCACGTTCACTCCAGCAAAGGTTTGTGCAACCCTCTCCGGCCAGGGAGCATGACCGCTTCCCGGCCAGAGGCCTCCATGAGTGAGAAGCTGTGCTCTCCTCCGGTCCTCCTGAGGCGCCTTGTCTCCCCGCTGGCAGCTTCTCCTTCTCCTGGCTGCTCCAGGAGCAGCCTGAGACTTTGCTTTCCTTGGCAAAGCGCTTCATCATTGCAGCGCACGGGACACACATAGCACCGGAGGATCCGTGCAGCTATTATCCCACCCCGCCTCGGCCACGCCGCGAGGCTCGAACTCAAGGAGGAGGAAGGGGGGGGAATCTAAATGACAGTTACCACGAGCAAGCCGCAGCGCTATTATGCAGGGCTCCGAGTGGTTGGAGAAGCGGCAGCTGCGCTTTCAGCAGGCAAGCAACGCTGCCTCTGCCATGAGGAACTTTGGAGAGAGAGGGCGGGGGCGGGGGCAGCTGTGGGAGCAGCCTGTCTCTTAGCTGGCGAGAACGGCCACAGCCAGTCCCTCCCTCTCTCTCCAAAGTTCCTCGTGGCAGAGGCAGCTTTGTTTGCCCGCTGAAAGCGCAGTCCAGGCTGCTATTGCTCCCGCTTCTCCAACAACTCGGAGCCCTGTGGCTTGCTCGAGGTAGCTGCTGTTTGCACTCCCCCCCTTCTTAACATTATATCGGCGTATAACACGCACACATCATTTGCCCCCTATTTTCAGGGGGGAAAAGTGCGTGTTATACGCCGATAAATACGGTATATTTTCAACATAGACTGGCAAATAATTCTGATTTTGTGGATTACCTCATAAGCGTGGGAAACAAATGTTCCTAAAGCGATGAATTTAACAACTTTGTTATATATTTAGCTCTCACATAATTAAATCCCCCCCCCCAAATTTAGAGTTGAGTACTGGTTTGATGATACTTCCTTATTAAAATATAGCATCTGATTTCATGTTATTCTTCAAATTGACAGGTGATCAATATTATAAATAAAACAAGAAGTTGGCATGCCCAATACATATTTGTTCAATAGTTACACTTTGGGGAAATAAGGCTACTGAAGATCAAGACAATTGGGGCATTTACAGATATCTTAAACATATGCACAGTCCAGCCAATGAATGAACTCAAGGACCCTGATGATGGACAAGCTCACAGAAATCTAAGCAAGACCTCATGAGTAAGTTTTTCTAATAAACAGAGCACTCATGTATGTTTTTATTGAAGAAAAGAACATAGTGGCATATTTGCCAAAAGATACATTTATTTTCTCCTTCACTATATTCCTTTGCCATTGTTTTCTAGTTTCTTTGCCATTATTCTTATGGAATGGGAGAAAGATGGAAGAAGAAGAACTGAACAGAACACCAGATTCTCTCTATATCTCTTCCAAAATACTGTATCATCTATTAGGAATTATACTGTGAGAGAGGAAGTCTAAAAAAGCAATTAAGGCACCTCAGTCTAAAGGACACTAACCCAGGCAGGTATAATTGCAATTCTTTGCTTTTGATAGAAGGTTTGTGCTGTTGCTCTATGTATACTTTATGGCTGCCTGGGAACAGATGAATGAGCCAGATGAATGATAAGACCTTGAATAGTTTAATACTAAATTTACAGGTTCTGTGAAAGCATTAGAATAATAAGCTTTTTTTTTTATCCTTGTAGGTTTTAAATGGCATTATATAGAAGCATTCCTTTTGCCTTCAGAAGATTGAGCAAGATGGGAATGAAAAGAATCTGGCAACAATTAAAGTGCACTTCACCACCCACTGCAAGCATTCTGTCACACGGTGGATTGAGTGAACCATCAGATTGTGTAACTTGCCTGTTTTTAATCATGTACATGCTACGGGAATAAATATAATAACAAAAATAGGAAGAAACATTCAGCGGGAGGATTCTTTTATTCTCTGGTACCTCTGACTAGGCAACAATTGCATTTCACATCTAAGATACCCACCGATAGTAGATTCGTTTTCATTAATTGCTGGTATCGTAGTTGTGTACAGAATGGCTAGTTTCATGCCTGCTCCGTTGCCTCCTCCACCGTTGTTTTAAAATTTAGCTTTTGACTTATTCCCCCTTTATATCAGTCAGACAGAATTCTAAAGATTTTTTTTCCTCCACCCATTGGAACTGTAATGTCATGGATTATTTATTTTAAAAAAGTTATAGATAAAACAAGTCAAAGCTAAAAGAATTATTGTGTTTTCTATATTGCCAACTCATTACTAAATATCTGATACCAAACATCCAGTGCAGGAGTGGTTCTACTTACCTTTACTACCTGTTCGCAATGGGGCAGCGCGTGTGCGCTTGCTTCACTTGTGCGCACGTGTGCTCTTCTGCGCAAGCGCAGAAGCGTTTTGATGACGTCAGGGTCAGTGGGCGGAGCCTCCCGCCGGTGATAATACCGGTTCTATAGAACTGGTGTGAACTGGGGGCAACCCACCACTGATTCAGTGGATAAATTATTGAGCCAGATAAGCTAGTGATATTTTGTGCGGAGGTTATCATTGTAGAGCATGGGAGGAGACAAATATGAATAAATGGAATTTGCTTATTTAATACATTACATGAAGATAGTAATCTAAGGGAATTTTTTTTTTACATGACAAGCACCAGTGGCAGTATTAGAAGCAACTTGCTTTAAGAATTGAACATCAAGAAAGAAATCTCTGTAGAAATTCCCATGCTATAAAAATGATGTTATTGGGTTATTATTGGGTACAGTAATTTAGTTTGAATACTAGGTCTACGGCCCAGATGTTCAGAGAAAATGAGTACCCTCAGTTTATTGATGCCTGGTTTGTCATATTTTATAACTTCTGGAAACTGATTCATTCAAACAATTGCTGAATTCAGTATTACAAGCAAATGGGACAGTTTTAATTAACAAATATTTATTTAGATCAGCATGCATTAAAAGCATAATTAACTCCTAACTGAAATCTTCAAATTAAACTTAGTACAATAGAAATAGTGAACCACTCTGAGTTTATCCAGGGCAATTCATGCAGGTCACTTCACCTTTACACTGGAGGACAATTTCTCCATTTTGTGCAAAATCTGGCTTAAAATTCTCTTTATGTAGACAAGCGATACCTTAACCAAAAGGCAGAGGATGGGGGAAAACAAGAAAGTCCTGAGTTGGACCAAACATATCTACAATGAGGCTTGTTACTTATAATTTTCTCACACTGGGGAATAAAATCTAAATGAATTAGTCATGATAAGTATTATAGTGTTCAGATTATCCTTCATTTTTAGGGAGAAATAGTAAGAAAGAATAATTGGAATGTAGAAGAATGTATTTCCTACAATACCCAGAATCCATACTTAGTGTGCATTACTATTTGTAGTTTTTATTGTGAATGATTCTGGTTGTACTTATAACTATATTGAATTCTGCTTCTATGTTCTAATATTTTAGGCCATTTTTTAAAAAGTTGGCTTTGGCTTTTACAACTTTTACAACTCCAGAAGTTGTAAATGCTCCAACACTGGAAGTTTTAAAGAAGAAATTGGATAACCATTTGTCTGAAATGGTATGGGGTTTCCTGTCTAAGCAGGGGGTTGGACTAGAAGACCTCCAAGGTCCCTTCCAACTCTGGTATTCTATTCTATTCTATTCTATTCTATTCTATTCTATTCTATTCTATTCTATTCTATTCTATTCTATTCTATTCTATTCTATTCATCTTTTAACTGAATTCATAGTAATTTCATTGGCTGCGCTTGTGAACCTTATGTGTTTCAGGTCAGCATTATATCCTACTGGCCATGTAAAAGTTCCTAAACATTCATGACTATAATTGTACATTCTTGTTCCAAAGCTAAATATCTTTTATTTCAATTGCCAAAAGGTTTAGATTATTATCTAAATTATTATGTCTTCATAAACATCTTTGATTTGAAATTATTTGAGGAATAAATATAGGCAAGTTACACCAGACCCTAGTCCTTAATTTTTAACTGGTAAAGAACAATTACAGAGAGCCAGTTTGGTGTGGTGGTTAAGGCACCAGGGTAAAATTTGGGAATCACAGTTGCTCTCTCACCTTTGACACAAAGCCAACTGAGTGACCTTCAGCTGGTCATTCTCTCATCTCTAACACTTCTTGCCAAGAAAACTGCAGGGATTACTCCAGGCAATCTGCTAGGAGTCAGGGCTAACAAAATCACATACCCAATAGAATCTCTCTCATAGCTAATATAGTTTCAGTCTCTCTCTCTGTCTCTGTCTGTCTGTCTGTCTGTCTCTCTCTCTCTCTCTCTCTCACTCACACACACACAAAACAGCTACACATGCCTATTATCAGTGTTTGGTTTGAAATATGGGAAGAAAATGTCTAGCAATTGGGAATGACTTTCTTCTTCCTTAAGCCACTCTTAAATTAAATAAAGACATCTTATATTTACATATACTTCCTAACAAATTCTACTTACATTATAAATAGTATAGCGTAAGCATTCAGCAAATGGAATGTTTGTATATTGGTATTATATAGTTTGAACCAGAAAAATCTCAAAAGTTCTGATCTCTTCCACTCTTTTTATTTCTAGGAGTCAGACCAGACCCTGTTAATGTAAATACAATGGAAAATGCTGTTAACATGGTAGACTCTTGTGTCAAGGTCTGCTTTTGCAAATCAGACATTCGCCACTGGGTAGCTTTTTTTCCTTTGGATATTTATTCTGTCACCACGAAGACATAACACCCGCAGTTTTGTTTGTATGTTCATATATGCAGTCCTTGCTGCTGGATTTATTTGTAATTACTATTTCTAAAAAGTAGATGACATCACTTATGTTATATCATGTAGCACTAATGTGAGTAAAATATAAAGACAGCAGCATTCAAGCCATCTGGCTTACAGATTCTTATAGAACTGAAAACATATAATTTTGGGCTTTAGATTTCACTCATGGTTAATGCTGTTCAAATAGCACGAAAATTATATGTTTTCTAATGCGTACCTGTAGCCTTAAAGTTACAAAGGAAACAGAAAAATAAGGAAAAAATATTAAAGTTGAAATGTCTCAGGAAATAATTTTCTGACAATCTCTTGAACGTTTTCTACTTTTCTCTGAACTATTTGAAAATTTCATTGCTTTGTGGAGAACACTTAGTAATTGTTAGTTTGTCAACTGTGGGCATAAACTGTGAATCCAGACTTAATAGTTCTGAGTGTTACTTTAATAGTTTTGGAGCAAGGAAAGGGATTGGCTGCTGCTCTTTCCAATCCATTATTTACAATACAATACAATGCAATTAAAAAGGAACTTAATTAATTTAATTCTCTATCAATTAAACACAAACTTGCCATAATGATTGAGAAAGACAGATTCTGAATTGAACTGGGAACTGGGATAAACTTCCAGCTGCTTGATGTTCTTAAGAACTTTGCCAAAGAAAATTTTTCCAGAAGACACATTGTTACAGGTTTGACCTAAGCACTTACATTTATTGTCACATTGCAGTTGCTAAGAAGTATTATTCAGAGAATCTTCATCCTCTGAAATCCCTGGGAAAATGTCACAGTGAAATACTGCAATTTATTGCATGTAATTGAGAGTAGGAGTTCGGGTATTTAGGGCAAATCTCTGAAATAAAGTATGTGTCTATGTTTCTATATAATTTCTGTGATATAATTGAGTAAAAACTACTATACTATAAACAGAATTGCTTTGAAGAGCAGGGAGTCCCATGAATTTCATTATACTCGAGCTTCATTGGGTGTTCTTTGATGTAACTCAAGAAAACATGGAAGTTTTTCTCAAGGTTTGCTAAGGATTCAGTCTATTCTCACACATGCTTCCCTTCAATCATATTTTACTCTTCCTGCGTTTATCAACCCAGGTTTAACTTCATACCTGGGCAAAGGGCTTCATAAATCAAGCCTGTTCACTTTATCATATGCTTTCTCTAAATCAACGAACATGCAATAAACTTGATCACATTTGTGTACTTCTCAACATGTTGCTGAAGAGCAAAAATCTGGTTTGCATACCCTGCGCCTGGCATTAAGCCGCACTGTACTCTTTCTGCTTTTCCCTTTATATAGGGAAACAATGATGGCATTCTTCCAGTTGGCAGACGCCAGTGCAATTTTCCTACACACAAACAGGTTTCATAGCCATTCCATAAGTAAACCATATCATATTTAAGATTTCTCTAGTTACACCTCTATATTTATACAACCGTCTTCTCCATTATTTCAGCATTCCCAGAGTGTTTATGACTTCCTTTTCATAGATTTTTTTTTACTGGGACCCTAACATTTATAGCATTCATTTCAGTTCCATTTTTTAACATATCACTATCGTTTCCATATAAATCTCTAAAATACTCCTTCCAACAATTTCCTCACTTTGGCTTGGTCCCAAATCTTTTCATCACTTTTGTTTTATTCCCATTCACTCTGCTTGTTTAGCCCTCTTCACCCTCTTCCAAAACATTTTTTAAAATTACCATCAAAACTGCTCTGCATTTTCTTTGCTTCTTTTAATTGTTACTTGATTTTCTGACTACATTCTTAGTAACTATATATATTTTCCTTTCTATCACAATCTTACACATGACATGGCCATTCTCTAGATTGGCCTAGGGATACTAACCTGTGCTGACGAACTTGCTTTTATCAATTGAGCATTTCATATATTGTTTTTAGTACAATAGAGAAGGCACAGATGATATATATATCTATAATGCCTTACTTACATTTCAGCCATATTTGGCGTTTTCTGCTAATACAATGGGTTAATTAGCCAATGTACTCTAAGAGTAACCAAAGTCTAGTTTTATCCAAAACCAGTCAGCATGATTCTCTACAAGCTAGGATCTCAAATCCAGAAACTAGTTTGCAAATCAATATAATTGCCTGCTTCCTATTAACTAGGAGTTATATGCAATGCACTTACAATCAGGATACATTCTCTGTGACTCATGTAAGAATAATAAGTACATAAAATCCATAACTTCTTTTTGTTGCTAAAAATGCACTCTCAAACTTTGAAACTGGGTAAAGCACAACCAGCAACTTCATGAGATAATATTTACTTTACAGCTTTCATTTACAGAGCACCATTATTGGCTTAATACATACTGTTTTGATAACCTCTATGTTTTGTTTTTCACCCTTGTGGTATACATGGATTTGATGCAGGATTTTTACCTATCAAATTAAAGGGAGGGGAAAGGAAGACAATTATTGGCAAATAATTTATTTCAAAAACTACTCCAATTAAGAAAAAAACCTCTGGTTTTGGATTATACATCGTTATAAACCAAAAGGTGTTTGATTTTAGTTTATGCAATGTGTGAACTTACCCACTGATCATTCTTCTTTAAAATCTAACTTGTAGCTCAGTGATAAACCGTGTATATGTCTAAAATTCAATCTATACTATCTTGGGCCATTGATCCATTCATTTGAATGGATGTTACATGGCTGTTGATAGATTACGAGTCCCCACAATATCTTGTCTGCCCCCCAAAATGTAATGCAATGTCACTGGCAATTCCATGCCTCCCTCTCTATACAAGAATAATGTTGGCATGTAAAACCATGTCTTCTGTTCTGTTTAATTTGAAGCTAGAAAAAGGCCACATAGATTGGATTTACACTTAAATGTTTTGCCTCTCAACAAGCAGGAAATCTCTATATATTTCTACTTAACCTTTGTATTTATGATGCTGGGAGGAAGCACGGCATTGCCAGGCTTCCATAAGTTATCTAAAGATGTGTGGTAAACAAAATTGTGTATTCTTGTCCTTTATTAATGGATCTCAAAGCAATGTTAGAAATAATATCTATTGGAAAGGTTGTAAAACTTTTGCCAATCAAGATGGTCTCTATTGAGCTAAATGGACTATTTATTTGAATCACTGAATGTCCTAAAAACTTGGTATTAAAGTCCTCTTTTGGCTATTGCTAACTTTGTAATAAGTTAGACCATGCCAACAGGTCAAAGTGAATGTCAGTATTTAAGGATCTCTTTTAAAAAACATTTTTACTTAAAATTTGTCACAGTGGAAATATTGGTTTAAGATTTGTGATAAAAGCTTTTAATGTTAGTTGCAACCATCCTGACACTTTAATGATATGAGCTATAGTACTCAGAGTAATGGAAATTTGACCTTGTTTAAAACCATTATGTACTAGATTGATTGAACATTTTGCTTACAAGAGCATCCATTTATTCTATGCTGTCTAGATCTGATAAAGCTAATCACACATATTACATTTCCACAAATCTTTTTACTGTAGTGCCAAATATTTTGAATTGTAGGAAGTTGGAAGGCTTCTAGGCATTTTTAAATAAGGGAGAAAGGACAATAACATTCATTTATTTCAATAGCAAATGTCACATGTAACAATAGATGATTAATATAACAATATTACTTAATATGTTCGATGTAACAGTGTATGAAAAATTATGATAGGTATTGTTCATCTACATTTCAATTTCAGTGTGTGAGATTTGAGATGAAGGAAATGTTTCTAGAAGACTCATATTTATGGTATTTTGGAGTAAAATTATATTTTAGTTATGTGGCTATTATGTCCAGGCTTAATAAAAAGACAAAAATAAACAATTTAAGTACCATGTGGATATATCCTTCAGATTGGCATGTTAGCTGCAAAAGGTTTAAGAATATAAGCTATGCATTGATGCTTGTAAGATATTACTTTAATGGGGTTTAAAGTAAAGACTAGAATATTTGTGCTCAACTTCTGATGACTTCATGAACTTGTCCATATAGATTTCTGGGTTTTATTTTTCCAGAAAACCAGATAAAGTGGTAACTTGAAAAAATAAAGCTGATTGATTATTATTATTGATCGTGTACTAATGTAAATGCCCTGGTGGGACAGTTCAAGTCAATATATGATACTACACTGAAATATTTTACTCTTTTTTGGAATATTTTTTTCAAATATAAGTATTATTTAAAATATTTGCTCCTTGAACATTTACCCCTTTATAATTGCAAAAGAAGTTGTAATGCACTTTTGTATGGTGAAACATGAGGTTTGGTAAATATATATACATTACCCACCTATAGACAATAGGTGAAGAGAAGTAAGGGTACACTTAAAAAGTAAGGCCAAACCAAATGGAATATAGATTTTGTTCAACTAAAATATACTATACTTGGAGCAATACAATGAATTAAATTTTGAAAAGCTAAGGGAGGTGAGAAAAAATAGATAACAATAGCCTTTCCAGAATAAACATGTCTCAGAAAGACTCAGAAGAATAAAGTTTTAAATAATCACTATTTATTTGAGCCATTCTTTATTTTGTGAACCAGGAACAATGCATTTGAACTTAATTTGTGTTAGGATTTGATAGGCATCAATGACAAAGATGAGCTCTAGAATATGTAAAGAATAGGTAATAATATTCAACACAGGTATAGGCCTTAGGAACAACAGAGAACTTTCCTTCAAATGGAGAATATGAAAAGATGCAAACTGATGCCAAGGTCTGTTTCTGTTTGGACAGCTTTGACTTATGGAAAATAACACTGGTTCCTGACTTATAAACACATCCCGACAGTCATACATGTACCTGTTGCTTATAATACTGAGCGCTTAATCAGAAACAAGCTCTGTGTGCAGCAGGTTTTAATTCCTAGTGATTGTGAATAGGATTGGCACTATAATATACCATTTATTGTTTCTTTTCTCGAAAGATCAAATGTATTTACAATATAAAATATTTATGGACTGAGTGGCTACTCCAGATTTCACATACTAGCAAAATAATGCTTAGGGTCATTCAATACAAATTACAACCTTACATGGGCAAAGCAATGCCAGATGTTCAAGATGGATTTTGAAAAATCTGAGGAACACAAGGCATTAGTGTTGATGTCCACTGTATAATTGAAAAAGTCAGAGAATACCAAAAAGAAATCAATATGTCCTTCATTAATTATAGAAACACCTTTAATTGTATAGATCACTATGAAAAGTGCTCTGAAAAAATTGGAATCCCAGATCAGATAGCTTCTGACCAGCAATGTCAATGGAGAAGCCAGCAGGAAGTTGCAAATTGAGGTCATGTGACATTGCTCTTACTGACCTAGATGATTCACTTCATGAGCATAGCCTCAACTGACTTTGCAGGTTATGGCTATGTCACTTAGTGATGGAATTATAGGTCCCAGTTGGGGTTGGGAGGATTAGCTGTATATAATAATGACAGATACAAATCCTTCGGTGGAGTTTATGCTTTTTAAGCTCATTGTTAGCAGTACTTCTCCTTCTTGTTAAGCCTACATATCCTATCTCATATGGTATAAATCACCACAAGAAGACAAGGATTGCCACCATGGCACTTTCAATCTTGTTATTATGTCACCATTATTTGATGAATGGTGCTGCGGGTGTGTCTAAATAAACAAATAAACAAATTTAGTGATAGGCTGACTCCAGTAGCTTAGTACTGTTCTGCTATTTTCTATGTATGTCTCTTATTTAAACACTTGGGCTGCTGTGCATAAACTGAAAATATGTTCCTTAAGAAATCATTGTCAGCTGCTGGCAAGCAGTCAAAGGAACATAGTGAAGGAATTCAATAACAAGCCTGGGTACAATTAAATGCATGTCAGGTGCTGAAGAGGGTATAAAGTTGGCAAGAAAAAAGAACATGATAATATACTCTATTTTGGGTGTATTTTTGTGTGCACTGATTAATTTCAGTGGTTTATACTGTAGTTCTGCTTTACCTTTATTATTCCATTGTGCTCTGGTTCCACACATAAAATCTATTGTATTTGAGCCTGGTGCTTTGTTGCCTGGAATCCATGCATCTTTCCCATTGGGAAAGCAGTTGAAATAACCACTTATTTAGCCGTCTCTGCACATATGTAATTAGAACCAATAATTACAAGGACAGTAGGACTCATTGCTAAGTAGATCAATTGCCTGGAAAACACTTTCCTAGGAAAATCACCTCTTTTAGGATAGAATAGGTCAACTTGCTAGAATAGCCAACTCATCATGGCCAATTTGCTGTGGCCAACTCACTGCAACCAATTTGCTGTGGGATAACTTGCCGTGGCCAACTTATTGCAGGACAGCTCACCATGGGACAATTCAACAAATACAAAAGTTAAATTAATTTCAATGAAATGATGGCAATAATAATAAAGTCAATCCAGAAATACAAGACTTACAATAATTTCAATGAAAACATGATCACCAATAATAAAAGTTACTAAATGAAATGACTAATACAGCATTGAATTGTCCTGTGATGAGTTGTCCTGGGGTGAGGTGGCCATGGAGAATTCTCCTGTGGTGAGTTGGTTGCAGTGACTTGGCAGTGGTGAGTTGGCCACAGTGAGTTGTACTAACCCTTTTAGGAAGCTAGATGTGGATGTAGCTGAGGACTTTTTTGTTCCAAAATGCCAGCAATAACAGATCAGCTCTATGTACCATTTTTCTTTTCATTTGTGAGTCACTATGATTAGTTTGACCTAGAACTGCTGTATATCTGATTCTCAGCAGGTACGGATAGTAAGATGACCCCCGGTGGAGTTATGCCTGATCTGTTCATTATTTAGGCAACAGGGGCTGAAACAATTTTTGTTGTTGTTAGTTGTGAAGTTGTGTCCGACCCATCGTGACCCCATGGACAATGTTCCTCCAGGCCTTCCTGTCCTCTACCATCCTCTGGAGTCCATTTAAGCTCACGCCTACTGATTCAGTGACTCCATCCAGCCACTTCATTCTCTGTCGTCCCCTTTTGCCCTTAATCTTTCCCAGCATTAGGCTCTTCTCCAGTGACTCCTTCCTTCTCATTAGGTGGCCAAAGTATCTGAGTTTCATCTTCAGGATCTGGCCTTCTAAAGAGCAGTCAGGGTTGCTCTTAAACAAATTTTAAGCAAATTAAAATTAAACAATTTTAAGCCCTGAGAAACAATACAATATTCAGAAGCAGTTCAGGGAAACCCTTCTTTGAGTCACTGGAGTAAAAGAACGGGGGATGGGAAAGGAGGTACAACACAGTTCAACCAGCAAGGTTCTGTTGTTATAGCCTATCTCAGTAAAAATAGTGTTAGCCTTATGTGGAGCTAATAGTCTACATAGTGAGGCTTACAGTAGCTCTGCAGCTCTGTGATCAAAGTTTTTAGTGTGCTTCATATTTAAAAGTTAGGATTTTTGTAATGTACAGTTTTACCTTTTCAGCAGAATAACAGGAGCTGACAAAGCCTTTCATTTCCCTTTTACAGTCTCATGAATATTCATAGAAGTTGGCTTTTGGGAAGAAAAAAATCTCTAGGTTTTCACATTTTAGGTACTATTTTTGTTGAGATGAGTCACGTACAGAAGACTTCAAGAATAAAAAATGTGGCAATAATTGAACATCACATACCAACCAAGTAGATAAAGTAAAATGCCATTAATTCGGTTTTGCCTTTTCAGTTTGATCCAACAAACGGAGTTGTCTTCATTTGTGCTTCCTTTCCTGAACTTTGTTGAGGTTGTGCTGTTGCCCAGAATTGAAACGTGTATCTTTAAGCTTATTCAATGAGCCTTCAGAAGAGCAGCTTTGTAACAATACAGTGCTGTTGTCTGCAAATAAGAATATGCCTATTCAATTTCATGAAATATCTGTACTTTAAAAAAAAAATTCATATAAAATTAGAGATCTACTAGGTCTGTGATGGCGAATCTATGGCACGCATGCCAGAGGTGGCAGGCAGAGCCATCTCTGTGGGCACACTTGCCGTTGACTTCTGGTTTCTGGTGTGGGGTTAGCTGGTCTTTGCAGGTGCTGGAGTGCCAAAAAATAGCCAAAAACCAGGCCATTTTTGGGCCATTTTCCATGCCATTTTCAGGCCATTTTTGGGATGTTTTGGGGCTATTTTCAGGCTGCATTTCATGCCATTTTCTGGCCTGTTTTTGGCCTGAAATCAGCCCAAAAATGCCCCCCAAAAGGCCCCAAAACAGCCTGAAAAAGACCTGAAAATGGCCCCCAAAACAGCCACAATAGGTCATTTTCGGGCCAAAAACTGCTCCCAAAAACTGTCTGAAAACAGCCTGAAAAATGGCCTGAAAAAGCCCCCCAAAACAGCCATAAAACAGGCATGCATATGCCGGCCAGATGGTCTTCCGGTTTCCGGTGCTCTGGTGCGCGCACGCACACACACACACACACATGCACGCACGTTCAGGTTTGGGCACTTGGTACCAAAAAGGTTCACCATCACTGTACTAGGTTATGTCAGTGTACTATTTATTATTTTATTTATTTTTTATTAGTCATATTTCTATGCCGCCCACTCTCTGAGGACTCTGGGCAGCTTACACCAAAGATAGTATACTAAATAGCATATTGCCCCCAACAATCTGGGTCCTTATTTTACCCACCTCGGAAGGATAGAAGGCTGAGTCAACCTTGAGCCGGTGAGATTTGATCCGCTGATCTGCTGAACTACCAGTCAGCTGAAGTAGCTGCAGTACTGCACTCTAACCATTGTGCCACCTCGGCTCTTTTTTTATGTATACCAGACCAAAAAACTAGCTCCACGGGTATTTTAAAACTGCTTTATTATATTGGCTATAGTACCGTAATAGAATCTTACAAGTCTGATAGTAGTTTACTTCTCCTTTCCCCCCACTCACCTGTGAAACTAAGGAGATATCTATGTGAGCTCTTTCCTACTCCCTTCAGATTGTGTTTTTTGTCTTGCTGCTGTAGGAACAAGTTTAGCTTATATCCATCAAGGTCATCTTCATTACTCTCTATAGGTTGATACTAAAATATTAGCAAGACACTAAGTATGTTTTGGAATTGGGGAAAAGTCATCATTCCCCTGCCTTGGTCACACCAGTTTCTGGAAGCTGGACTTGGTGGTCCCACTTGGGTTCCATGGAAAACTTAGGGCTGTTGCTGAAGGTTTGGTTTACAATCCAGTTGAAGCATTTTTTATTTATGTTATTTTTAAAATTGATTTATAATAATAACTTCATTGTCATTGTACATATATACACAGTATACCCATACAACGAAATTCACTTAACACCCAAAGACCAGGTCCAACACACGTAACAATTCCCCACCCACCACAAATTCCCCACCCCTAAACCACCCAAGCATCCACATAACAGACCAAGTAATACTGTCCAACAGCTCACTGATGGTTGCCCTTTAGTCCATTGTTGAGTGCAATTATAGCTCTGGGATGAAAACTATTCAGAAAACATGTGGTCTGAGTTTTAATTGTTCTGTATCTTCTGCCAGAAGGCGACAGTCCAAAAAGATTGTAAGCAAGATTGGAAGAGTCTCTGAGAATGTTATGCAACTTCCTGAAACAGTGAGATTCGAAGATGTCATCCAGGGCTGGTAGTTTGAGCTCCCATACCATGCAAGAATGCCAGGACACTCTCAATGGTGCTGCGATAGTAGGACAGAAGTAGATGCTGAGATAGATTTATCTTCCTGAGCATTCTCAGGAAGTACAGCCTCTTCTGTGCCTTCTTCACAAGCATGTTAATGTTCATAGTCCATGAGAGGTCCTTCGAGATATAAATGCCCAGAAATTTAAAACTACCAACCCTCTCCACCTCCTCACCATTTATGTACAATGGTAAATGTACATCTCTCTTCCTCCTGAAGTCAGTTATAAGTTCTTTTGGGGGTTTTTTTTTGGTGTTAAGTATAAGTTTATTTTCTTTACACCACAATGTCAGTCCTTTTACTTCCTTTCTATAAGCAGACTCATTGTTCTTATTAATAAGCCCCACCACTGTCGTATCACCCACAAATTTAATAACTGTGTTGGTGTTATACAATGGGGTGCAATCATGTGTATACAAGTAATAAAGGAAAGGGCTTAGCACACAACCCTGGGGGGCTCCTGTGCTTAGTATCAGAGTGGAGGAATGGTGAGATCCCATCCTTACTGACTGTGGCCTATCTGTCAGAAAAGCATTTATCCACAAACAAATCCTGTGATTTATGCCCAAATTGGACATTTTAAGAAACAACCTGTTGGATAGAATGGAATTGAAGGCAGAGCTAAAATCCACAAATAACAGCCTCACATATGTTCCCTGTTCTTCCAAATGATTCAATACAATATGGACAACAATAGACATAGCATCGTCAGTTGATCTACTACTCCTATATGCAAATTGGTATGGGTCCAAAGTAGATGGAAGACTAGCCTTAATATAGTTCAACACCAGCCTCTCAAAACATTTCATGACAACAGATGTTAAAGCTACTGGTCTATAATCATTAAGGGACACCACTACTGTCTGCTTAGGGACTGGCACTATAATGGATGTCTTCAGGCAGGTAGGGATAGAGCACTGCGACGGGGATAGATTGAACACTCCAGCCAACTCTGCAGCACAGTCCCTAACAACTCGTCCCATGATTCCACCAGGCCCAGCTGCCTTCCGGATATTAACAGTCTGGAAAGCGTGTCTCACATCAGAGATCTGCAGTAGAAGTGGTTGTCTATTGATGGTACATGTTAATGGTGTACTATCAGTGGTAAATGCTGGAATGATGGTCGTTGTCTCACACGTTAGATGTGTTGTCTCACCTTTATTATTTTTATAAACAGCTCAAGTTAGTGAACATACTTAATACTCTTTCCTCTTCCATTTTTTCTGAAAGCAACAACCCTGTAAGCTCTTAGTTGCCTGAGAGAGATTGACTGACCCAAAGTCATCCCGCTGGCTCCAGACGTAACACTAGGTGATAGCAATAGCCAGGGGAGCTTTTGCATAGTTCTGTGTGGTGTGCCAATTTCATCCTTATCTGGACTGGGAGGCACTGCATATGTCACTTCTGCTTTGGTTACCTCTTGAGTGGATTAGTGCAACATGTGCTACACTGCACTATCCTTGAAGCCACAACTGATCTGGAATACAGCATCATGGACAATTAATGCACATTTCCTAATTTAGCAATGTAACACCTTTGTGAAGTGAACTGCACTGGCTCCCATTAGACCTCTGAATACAATTCAGGATGCTGATGTCACCTATAAAGCCCCTCATGGAATGGGGTTAGAATACTTAAGGGATTGATCTCTTCTCCCCATTAGTTCTAGCAGGAAGGACATGATTTGGGCCTCATCAATTAAAAAATGTCATCTTTAATTGACATTCATGTTACAGGATCCAGAAATCTCTCTTCTGTCACCCCCTGGAACACCTTTGAACCAGTGGTGGGTTGCCCGCGGTTTGCACCGGTTCTATAGAACCAGTAGTAAAACTGGCGGGAGGTTCTACCCACCGACCGCGATGTCACCAAAATGCTTCTGCGCATGCGCAGAAGAGCACGCAGCCCCGCTGCGAACCGGTAGTAAAGGTAAGTAGAACCCACCCCTGCTCTGAACCTGAGATCAGATTGGTTTTCTGGAAAGTCTGGTTTTTTTGCCTAGAAATGGTGATTGTGAAATTAGTAAGGAAATATTATATTATATTGCTATTTACTTTTGACTGCTGATTTTGTTTTGGATCATATATTTAGCATTGTATATAGATTTTATACTGTGTTTTCCATCTAAATTTATACTGTGGTTTCCATTTAAGTAAAGTTCTGTCCGGAGTCACTGTGGCAAGAGAAGCAGTTATAGAAATAAAAGTAGATTAAAAAAAATCTTTTAGAAAGTTTTCTCAGTCCTGGAATTTGGACTTAAAAATCTTGTAATTCTCAGCTAGCATTGTAGCCTGACACATTTGGAAAACATTAAGTTGAAAAAAGTCTAAATATTCTATGATGTTTTAGATTCCTGAATGATAGTGAAGAATCTCAGTGAGATTTTCTTAAAGACCAGACTGGTTTTAATTGAAGGTAACATGTCCTGTCCTTGGCTGAAAGCTCAGGTAAAAATGTGGCCCAGAATCTTTCTCAAAGCATTTAGTTAGTGGATCAAGGGAACTCTATTAAGTTAAGCCAAATATATCAATTAAAGTGCAGTTTTAAGGGCCATGAAAAAAACAAAGTTGAAATAAGAGATTGCATCTTTCATCCCAGTGAAAGAAACTAAGAGTATGATTCTAGAATAAGATGTCAGATTGCTACTCATAACAGTAGGAGTGCAGAATTACTTCTAGCACTGGCCTGGTCTTAAATGGAGAGGTTCATACTGGAGTCTCAATTCTCTCCCCGAAGCCAGGTTTGCTTAAGGTGCAAAATTGGCAGGAAAAACGACTCTTAAATAGACGACCCTACTTTACAGAACTTTTTCCTGTGACCTGGGACTTCTGTACCTTCTAAATCATCTAGACTCACATCAGTATTTCTGCATTCTTCTGTTCGTAGGCATAAATCTGGATCAGAGTTAGAGGAGAGAGTGGCTCATGGGAGTCTGATCCTTCTCAATCTCTTTGCTTGGATTGGCTTTGTAAGGTCAGTCTTTTCCAAGACCTCCCTTGGTTTCTCTTCCTCTGCCAAGCACGAATCATTCACATATCATAAGGCTACACTGTTGACAGTCTTTTTTGTCTTGTAGAACCAGAAAATTCAGCTCAGGAATGGTACTGTTATTTCCTTATCAAATTGTACTTTTAAAAAGTAAAAAAGGATGTTGAAATGAAATCAGAGTGATTCTCAATAGGATCTAAATAACTGGTGTAATGAAGAGAGGCATTTAAAAATATTTTTCAGGACTTCAGATGTATTATAAAAAAAATCCCCACCACTGGTTGTAGTTATATTTAAGCCTGATTCATTAATTCAATACCAGAGGGGACATAGTAAAACATTTTTTCCCTATTCTGAGTGAAGAAACATGGTATCAAACAACTCAAGACCCAATTTCTCAGAAGAAGAAGAATTTAAATATTTGTGATGTTTCTGACCCAATTTGCAATCTTCTCTCTTGTTTTGAAGGCCTTCTCAAAGCAATTGCCTTAAGATGGTTTATGAGGCAGCAACATGGAGAACCACATGGCTTAGAATAGAGTGAAGTGGCTTTACCAGAGGGCTTGGCCTAATTTGTTGTCTGTTCTGATCCACCATTTCTTAGTAGAGTTGACATATGTCACATACCTATAGAATCTCTTCCTGGCATCATCTCTCTCTTTCAGTAAAGGCTTTCATGAAAAACTAAGACAAGATGGCCTTGGATTGTGGTGCCTATAATCAAATATATCCCAGAAGCACTAGCTTGCTTATTTCTGCTTTGAAAGATAGGCTATGATCATTTTTCTCGAATCTTCTCTTGTCTTTTGCATCTGACTCAGATGCAACTTTCTTCCCAGCTGTCTGTGGGTTGGCACTGATCTACAGCCAAATTTTTGTTTGCTTTTATCTAAGACATGTCTGGGACAATGTGGCATTTCAGTAATTATAATTAGAATTATATCAGCAGAATTTATATCTTTCCCCCCATTTTAAGGAGTACTTTTGAATGAATGCATATCTCTATAGGCTCATAATTTATACTATAATTAATAAACCTAATTGTTGACATCCATTGCTCGTTATCCTGCCTACAGGTGCTTTGGAGAAATATTTGCCTTGAGTTTTAAAAATCGCTTCATATTTCCCCAAAATTATATCATTTAATATATTTTAGTGGGCTAAGCAAAGCTATCTATATTGTGATGATGTTAAAATGCTACATTTAACATTTACATTAGGAGCATGCAATCTTTAGATTTGATTTGGTGTTGGTTATTACCTTTAAAGCCCTACATGGCTCAGGGCCAGGTTATCTTCGAGACTGCCTTCTACCACATAGCTCCCAGCAACTAGTAAGATCCCACAGAGTTGGTCTCCTCCGGGTCCCATCAGCTAAATAATGCCGGCTGGCGGGCCCGCGGGGGAAGGCCTTCTCTGTGGCTGCCCCAGCTCTCTGGAACCAGTTACCTCCTGAGGTCCGGACCACCCCCACCCTATTGGCCTTCTGAAAAGCGGTGAAGACCTGGCTTTTCCAGCAGGCCTGGGGCCGTTGATCTCGTTGTTGCGATCTTGTGAGATCCGGTCATGAATGGTGTGAATGGGTTTTAATATTTTAATTCTTAAATGTTTTTATAATGTTTTTTTTTTAAATGCATTGTAAGCTGCCTGAGTCTCTGGAGAAAGGTGGCATATAAATTGAACTAACTAACTAATTAACTAAATAAATAAATTTCCAAAGTTGCTCCAAAATTCTTAATCCTGGGAAAATGCATAGTTGATTTAAAGAGCTACAAATGGATACTATGTCATGTGCTCCAAAGCACTTTTTGGAGATTGAATCTAAAGTATTGCATAGCTCTAATTTATGTTCTGATCTGATCTGCCCTAATTTATAATTCTGACCATCTGGAAATAACTATTGAGCAGCTTACTTAAATATAAAAAAGGTATGGAAAGTATGAACGTGGCTTGTGGAAATCTTTCCAATCCTTTTATCCAGTAGTCCTATGTTTGAATAGATGCATGAATTGGAAAGTATGGGGTCAGATGATCAAGAGTAAGGTGGTTTTGGACTGGAGTGGACATCAACATTTCAAGATAATGCTTGACTTCTGAAGCAGGGATGACAAACCAAAGGTATCTCTGTAAAAGTGTAGCTGAATCTCTCAGGATAGAGAAGACAGGAGATTGCCAACATATGCTCTGGATGGCTGCTTCCAATATGGAGATCACAGGACATTGGTTTTCTGTGGGTTTGAGCTCTGACAGATAATAGGATTAGCCATCTCTCTTGCAACTGTGACAAAAACTTTTAAAATACTCTAAATTCACAAATGTCATTTTCTAATAACTTTTAAAAATTGCTCATCAGCTACTTCCAAACTATTAGAGACCTTTAGAATGACAAGTTTGAAAATGCCAGGTCTTTAATCCTGAATGAAAGAAAATGTTAAACATAAGTTTAAGAAGTCAAAGAATCTGAAATAAATAGGAAAATGCTAAGTAAGATTTTGATCTTAGAAAGTTATAAACAAAGTATGCATCCATATATATTGGAATATCAAAACTTTTATGATTAGATTTTGGATTTTTTAAAAATTTATTTATATTTATATGCCGCCCTTCTCCGGAGACTCAGGGAGGCTTACAATGCGTTAAGCAATAGCCTTCATACTTTTTGTATATTTATACAAAGTCAGCTTATTGCCCCCACAATCTGGGTCCTCATTTTATCCACCTTAGAAAGGATGGAAGGCTGAGTCAACCTTGAGCCTGGTGAGATTAGAACTCTCAGTAATTGCAGGCAGCTGGATGTTAAATGCTGCCTTAATAGGAGGCATTAGCCTGCTACGCCACTCAGGCTCCTTTTAATTAAATATAAAGTACAAACTTTATGAGATTCAGATCCTGTTTTGGTTTTTATAAGATAAATAATTTCATAATTTCAAAAACTAGACACTAGAGGTGACCCAAGATTTTATATAGATGAAAGATATACATTATTGCAAGATGGTGCAAGAATAAAAATACTGAAGAAGACTTTTGAAGAATGGAATAAAAATATAGTAGTCACAATATCAACAATGTAAGTGAGGATGTCTGCTTCTATGGATAGACTATGTCCAAGAGATATTATTGAAGAGATATAGAATGTAGAAGAAATTTTATTTGACAAGACAGAGATGGTATTGAAAGTGAAAATGATTTAGAAATGATTGTGTTTCACTGGATCTCCAAAAGAAGTTGGCTGAGGCTTTAAAATTTAAACAGGAAATAAAATGACAAACCAAGAGACTGAACTGTATAATTTTTACTACTGGATTTACAAAAGAGGGTTGTTAAAGTCTCGCTATATTTGAACAAACTAAATATTAAGACTGTTAGAAGTAAAAGAAGGGAATATAAAGTCAATTTATTTGATCAAGGTGAAAATAAAATGTTATTACTTCTAGTTAGCCTTTATGATCTTTCTGCTGACACCAGGACTGAAAAGATGAAGCCTTATGAATTTGTTTATAGATAAAAGATGAGATATGGAATGAAGAGATACATGTCTGTAATCTTAAGCAGGGTAAATAGATGCTATTTTTTATATTTGTTGTGACGAAGTTTGGAAGTCACTTCTTTTATATATTTCTTATCTCTTTATTATATTCTTACTTTTCTTTTTTCTCTTTTATGTTCTTTTTCCTTGCACTCCTTTCTTTTCTTTCTTTAGTTTGTATTAGATTTTACTACTATAAGCAAACTTTTTAATAAAACAATTCAAATTGATACTCAAGTTCATTATGAGAATCCAAGGAAAATTGCATTCTCGTGCACTGTGGCTACTTCCTCCCTTTCCCATGATGTAGGGTTAGGGTTAGGAATCGTCTTCTGAGGGAAAATCAGATGACATGATTGTCCCCACAGCAGACATTCCTGTTCCTTTTTTTTTTATATATAGCACAATCATTCTGAACAGGAATAAATCCAGCTACTCATTGCAATGAGAAATAACAGAAAAAGATCACAGTTTTCCTATTGCTTCTTCTTATGCAACCCTCTTGTGGCATCTTTACCATTTAAACTAAGGTGACCAGATGTCCCGCTTTTGGCGAGACAGTCCCACGTCCCGCGGCATTTTAAAAAAGTCCCGATTTTTTGAAAGAATGCAGGACAAGCTAGGGAACGGTGGGAGAACGGGGTTTGCTAACTCCGCCCACTCCCAATCTATTGCTGCCTTCTGAGTCCCAGCTGATGGCTAGAGGGAAAAAAAACTGTTTAAATTCTTGCCGGGGGGGGGGGGCTTCAAAGGGCCGCCCTTCAGCTGCTCAGTGTTAAGAGAAAACAAAGGCAGCCCTTTGAAGCCCCGTGGCAAGAATTTAAAGTTTTTTTCCCCCTCTAGTTTTTTTTTCTCCTTGTGCAATTTAAGCTGAAAATGAAACCGAAACTAAAGCAGGTTGTTGGCTTTGCTGTTTGCTTGCAATGTTGGAAAGGCAGCTTTTTTTTTTCCTCATCAAAAAAGGTAGGTGCAAACAATGGGAAATTTATGGCAAATGGCAAAAGAGGAGAGTTCAAGATTTTAAAACACAAGAAAAAAAAGCTCTATTTAACTAGGGAATTGTAATAATTGAGATACTATTAATTGTATATTGTGTTGAAAGCAGAAATGGTTAAGTTGCGGTTTGGAAGAATATATGGGGGAAATTATTTGGTTTATTATTATTGGTAAATATAATTAATTGATTTGTAAGAAATTGGATTGCATGGAAATAATTGGAATATTCATGTTCATATTGATTAATATACAAAAAAGATAGTTATATAACTAATTGATTTATATTAAAATGTTGAATTTGTATTAAACAACTGTAATATTACATAAGTAACCAATGTGAGGATGGATATAAAAATAGATGACAATGGGAAGGGGTATAATATAGAATAGAAGGGAAAAATTGAATTTGATTAAGATTAGAGATGAGGATGAAGGGTAATATTGGTTTTTTAAAAAAATAGATGAGGAATAAATATGGCAAAAAGGAAATATAGAAATTGTAAATTTAAGTGAAATGACTAAACACTGTTTAAATTTGTGAACCGGCCAAATACTCTGTTCAAAGAAAATACATTGTATGTTTGTATGTGTGTTCCTAATTATTGCTATTTATTCATATTTGTTCTCTTTTATTCTTTAAAGTTTAACAATTCATTCTTTATCTTAATATCTTTATATTTGTTTGGGGTTGGTTTTCTTCCCTTTCATCTTTTTTATTGTACAGCAATCTTTCTCCTCAAACCTACCACCTCTTTTCTTTCCTTCTTACTTTCTCTTCCCCCCCTTCTTCTCCTCCCTACTTCCTCTTCCTTTCTTCTTCTCCTCCTCTCTTCCTCCCTCTCCTTTTATGCACATGGACTCCTTTTATGCACATGGACTACTCAGAGGGCTGAAAAAGTTATTTTTGACTGGTCCTCGCACTTGTGACCAGTCCTCGAATTTACGACTGTCCTCACATTTTATGTTTTTGCCCTATCTTGTCACCATGGTGAAGAGAAGCAGTTGTGAAATGAGTGACACCGTTTTTAAGAATGCTACAATGTGCATAAATGATGACCAGTCATAACTGCGAAGACCGGTCAAAAGTGTGAGGACCTGTCAGAAATCACTTTTTTCAGCCCTCTGGGTAGTCCTTTTGTGCATATGGACTACTCAGAGGGCTGAAAAAGTTATTTTTGATTGGTCCTTGCACTTTTGACCAGTCCTCGAACTTACGACTGTCCTCACATTTTATGTTTTTGCCCTATCTTGTCACCATGGTGAAGAGAAGCAGTTGTGAAATGAGTGACATCGTTGTTAAGAATGCTGCACGGGCATAAATGTGAGGATGGTCATAAGTGTGAGGACCAGTCAAAAGTGTGAGGACCTGTCAGAAATGACTTTTTTCAGCCCTCTGAGTAGTCCCTATAGAATAAAATAATACTATACATAATTTTTTTATTTATTATATTTGTAAATTGTACTTACGTTGAAATTTAAAAAAATATATTACAATACTATTTTTGCGTTCTATGAAATTTTTGTTGCTCCATATAGACCAAATTTTTAATCTAGCCCCCCCCCCCTTCCCGGTCAATGGTGTCCCTCTTTACCAATGTTAAAATCTGGTCACCTTAGTTTAAACCTCATTTCATCTGGAAGTGAAGAATATTGATAAGAGAGAAAAGAGAACTCAGAATCTAGGGCAGTGATGGCTAACGTTTTTGCCATCGTGTGCCAGGGTGTGTGTGTGTGTGTGCCTACACCCATAAGTCTATGCGCCCTGCCCTCGCACATGCTCATGCGAGCCGCCCCACGCTTCCCTCACCCCTGGCATGTGATGGCACGGTAGGCCCGTTTTTTTGGTCTCCCCAGCCTCCAGAGCCTTTCTAGGAATCTGGGGAGGGCAAAAATGGCTTCCTCCCCTCCCAGAGGTCATCCAGAGGCCAAAAACAGCCTGTTTGCCAACTTCTGGTCCCACCAATTTAACCCTCCCCAAACTCCTAGAAAGGCTCCCCTTTCCCACCACCCCCTGAGGCCCTCCAGAGGCAGGAAACTACTGTTTCCCTACTTCTGGTGGGCCCAGAAGGCCCAAAAATCAGCTGGCTGGTGCGCGCATGTGCGTCGGAGCTGAGCTTGTGTGCCCACCAATAAGGCTATACATGCCATCTGTGGCACGCGTGTCATAGGTTCGCCATCATGGCTCTAGGGAAAAAACATCAGATGGATTAGCAAGCAAAAAATAATATTGACTATGCTGTGTGTCTATATTCTTCACATTGCTTAATGACTCTAATCCAAAAATAATGAAAGCATTCCTGGGGGAAAAAATATCAAGAAATCAAGGGTAATCAAACTTGCATTAATTGTAAGAGGAGTTGTGTGCCATGAACTGAAGACCTTGGTGCTTACGAATATCAGCTTCTTTAGTTTAAATATTAATAGCAATGATTGAGGCAATGTCAATACAGATGTAGACATATTTATAACATAATCCCCCATGTAAATTTGTTACTCAAGTACCTGTACTGATGTTCTGGTCTTTATCAAAAGTTTTCAGATGTCAGCTTTGAGGTTTGAAATTCTAATTGTGCTAGATTCTCCATATGGATGGGTCCAAATCTGTTGGTGGTCTAAGTGTACACCTATATCCATGTTGGCGAACCTATGGCATGGGTGCTGGAAGTAGCATGCAGAGCCATCTCTCTGGGCAAGCCAGCTGTTGCCCGTTGCTCTTCCGGTTTCCGGCGTGCATGTGCGCTGGCCAGCTAGTCTTCACACAAGCATGCACACCAGAAACTGGAATACCAGATGACCGGCGCACATTTGCACATCAGAAACCAGAAGTTCAGCTTCCTGGTGCGCGCATGCACCCTGGGAAACTGCTATTATAATTTCTGGTGCTCCTGCACAGATGTGTTGGGGACTTCCTCTTCCGGTTTCTGCTGCTCCCCCATGCCTGCGCTCCTGTTTCGGCACTTGATGCTGAAAAGGTTTGCCAACACTGATCTATATGCTATCTTGCAATGTGAGACAATAAGGGAAGACTCTTAGACAAAATTTGCCTAACATATTTTCAAATGGGTCAGGATGCAACAAAAGTTGTATGCATCTTATTTATTCATTCATTTATTTATTTATTTATTTATTTATTTATTTATTTAATTTATTTAATTTATTTAATTTATTTAATTTATTAAATGTTTATACCGCCCTTCTTCAGCAGGACTCAGGACGGTGAACATCCGAGGTAAAACATAACAATATAAAATTTAAAAACAATTTAAAAGACATTAAATAATTTCGGCCCAACAATTTAAAAACAACCCAATTAAAACCAAATTCAAATTCAATTAAAACCAAGAGGATGGGATCCAGCCAGCCCGGCTAGGTGGAATAAATGCATTTTCAGGGCCCGACATAGGAACTCAAGTAGGAACTCTTCCAAGATTGTAGGACTGAAGGGGAAAAATGCCCCCACCCCCATTCTTCAATTACTTGAATATTCATTAAAATAAAGAGTGCAGGTTTTTCTTAAGGGCTCAGTTTGTAGCAGATGCATTGGAAAGGTTCGAAGGTACAGAGTAATAAACTGTAAATCATTTTCTGATCTTCTCCAGAATGCCATTGCCCGCTGCATTTTGCCAGAAGGAATAGGAAGGAAGCACTCTTAAGAAATTTGATTTATGTTGCAAACAGGAGAAATATAATAAGGCACGGTTGCCTATTATGATAGAAATTTAGAAATGCTCATCTTTGGCAGCAAATACATCTTTGACAAAAGGGATGGAAGATTGGGCTTTTTTCCAGGGGTGATGGATAAACACCCAGTTCATATGCCAAGTTCATTCTTCAATCCTCACTCTTTGGGGATTGTTCAGTTTTAAAACTAACTTAATACCTGGCTGGATAGGTTTTTGGCCAGATATTCTCAATCCTTCCCATTCCAAAACTCTGATATAATAAAAATAATAATAATAATAATAGCAAATTATACATTTATGTTTAAATCCCATCAACTGAGACATTTCCCACTTTAAGAGTCATTTGGCTATTATTCTAAAATGTAGGAATTATCAAAATGCATTCCTGGAATTTAAAATAATGTCTGGTTTGGTATTTAGATTTAGCAGAGTAAGAATATCATTTGGAGAATTATGCACTTTTAAACTCTACTAGTTTCAGTGGAAATGTAGATTTAAAAAAATAATTTTAATAGATGAAAAATATATGAAAGATGATAGATAGAAAGAGAGACAGATAGATATAGACAGATAGAGATAAGAAAGAGAGGGAGGGAGAGAGAGAGGGAGGGAGGGAGAGAATGCACTTAGGCTTATATACCACCTCATAGTACTAGCACTATACAGTCCTCTGTGAGTGGTTTACAATAGATTAGATAGAGATGGAGATACTGTACATAGAGATAGCTAGCTAAATAACTAGATAGTAATCTTATGTATGTTTACCCCAAAATATGTTCTGCTTTGTTTAATGGAATTTATAGCTTTATAACTATATCCATGTAAAAAAAATTGGAACCAAAGTACAAACAAAGTAAGCATGAAGTTAAATCCATGTTTACATTAGTTTAGAAAAGTGTAGATTAAATTTAGTTATCTCATCAATTGAGATCACTTCCCCCACTGTATTTTTTAAAAAATATTTCTTTTTCCATTGATATGAAAATTGATCCCTGAGCCATTGGCTCTGAAAGGAGACCTTTCATGGCAACTTCACTTCTATGCATAGCATAGAAAGAGTTAAATCCTGTCCCCCTGTAACTTGATGGGGTTATGATCTCTTCCACATACAGCTATTTGAAAGCCAACTTCCAAGCACAGCATATACATTTCTGCCTTTAATGACAGAATTTCTTTGAGACCCTGAAGCCTAGCTGACACATATTTTTATCTTACAAGAACTTTAGAGCGTCAAATAATAAAGAGAAAAGGGTAATTCAAAAATCTTTTTAAACAGAGATTTTGGAATTGCATTTAAAGCATTTAAAATACTTCAGAACAATAGGCAAACCATTAGGAATATGATATTGTAAAAGATACTAGTTGTTGCCATGGAGCTTAGTAATGAACCTGATCCTATGTGAAAAACAAGATGAGGGAGAACTTCACATGTTCAGCCCAAACAAAACTTTTCCTGATTAGAAAGACAGTCTAAGTGACTTTGTTTTCAAAACCAAACAAGACTTGCCGTTGTTGACCAATGACTTAGAAGATGCTGGCAATATGGGGGGGGGGGGGGGGGAGATAATAAAGTATTTCCATCACCTCTGAATTTGCTGAAAGTAGATCAGTTTCTCAGTATTTTTGACAGGCCAGCCAGTTATCCCAACATTATTGTTTTTTATAGTATGATTTTTATACTATAGTGTTGCTCAACCTAAGCAATTTTAAGATGTGTGGACTTCAACTCTTAGAATTCTAGTCAGTGTGCTGGCTACGTAGTTCTAGGAGTTGAAGTCCACACATTTTAAAGTTACAGAGAAACACTGTTCCGAAGACTTTTTTTTTAAAAGAAAATCCTAATGATTAGAATAATGCTTCTGACCTGAGAAGCCTCCTCCTTCTTCATGTTAGTTAAGAAAAGATGGGCTTTTCCTAAAATGGTAGAAATTGTATTTTTAAAACTATTATTATTATATTGACTGTCACTATCTATAAAAGGTGTGATGGCTTAGAGGTTAAATATGCTTTTCAACTGGAAAGCTGACAGCCTGTGTTTGAGACCCGAGTGCTGCATTACCAGGCAAACTCCCCTTCTTGCCCCAGCTCCTGCGTACCTAACAGTTTGAAAGCATGCAAATGCAAGTAGGTAAATAAGTACCATTTCAATGGGAATGTAAGAGCGACTATGCGCCTCGGTATATAGTCATGCTAGCCACATGACCCCAGAAATGTCTTCGGACAATGCTGGCTCCCTCAGCTAAAAAATGAAGATGAGTACCACCCCACAGAGTGGGAAACAACTGGTCAAGGGAAATCTTTACCACCGTCTATAGATAATTTGTGTAATTACTTGTCTTTCTTCCATCATTTCTTTGGCTTTATGCTTCTAACACACGACTTTTAGTCAGGAAAAATATTCTATCAGCAAGAGCTGTGTGACAGTGAAACTCTTTAGCAGGATAGGTGATGGCCTACCCTTCCCTATATGAATTCAAGGCTGGACAACTGGACAAACAAGGAAAATCAGCTCAATTTGCATGGCCGTGTCTAGTTCTATAATTCCATGACTGCCTGTCATGCATCATCACTGAAATTCATTTCATCTGACTGAATTTCACAATGTTATGTAGTAATTTCATTTAATTTTTAAAAGTATTTTAACTTTTGTGTACAAATGTTTTATTTTGGCTGTTCACCGCCCTGAGTCCGAAACGAGAAGGGCGGTATAAAAATCGAAATAATAATAATAATAATAATAATAATAATAATAATAATAATAATAATATAAAAGCCAATTTTCAAGGTGTGAGGATGCTCTGTGGCTTTTGCTACCAGTACAATAACTACCCCTCTGAGGTGAGTTGCAGGGTTCAGTAACATGGAGCGGGGGGAATTTAAAAATATTTATAATCAGTTGTTTAAGACAATTCATAATACTGTTTATCACGAAGGGCAAGGGAAATAAATGTCATTTGGTAATTTCTATTTGATTCAATGAATTTGAAGATAAGAACTTCCCATAATATTTTTCTTTAAATCCATTTGCTGTTTCATCTGTTATGTGGTACCGATATCTTGCATCATGTTTTAAACTATTTATCAAAACCCTACTTCTTAATGTACAAATGGTTGTTCTTGGAACGATTGGGACTAATGTGGAAGTAAATCTCCTAAGGAGTGAAATGCAAATTTTTATAAAACATCAGATTGTGGGGGAAAAAAAAAGATGAACCAACATACAAAACCTACATTAGACAGTTCTACATCAACTTACTATATAATTACTATTCTGGAAATGTCAAATCTGAATGCAATGTCTATAAATTACTTGGTTCCAGCATCAGAGAAAAACAATGCAACGAAGTTGAGCAGAAATTTTAAATGGATTTTCTTTCTTTCTGTCTTTCCTTCTCTCTCTCTCTCTCCTCCACCCCCCACGTCTTTTCCTCTCTCTGTGTGTTTTAATTAGCAACATAATGTACTGCAATTGAAAGACTTATTATTCAATGCTTGGGCAGAGAGGTATCATAATCTCTCTTTGTCCAAATGCAACATGCTGCCTTTGTGACTGCTGACATTAATTATTGAGAAAGAGTTCCGAAATAGCACATGTGTTCGGAGCCTTTGCCTGTAACATAAGATAGAGATGCAAGAAGGATTTGCGGGCAGTGATGTACCTGTAGCATTTTGGTTTTTGTATGCCTGAACTGCTGTGAGATGTAAAAAAAAAAAGAAGAAACCTGTTTTGTAGATCAAATCATGGAAAGATGAGTCGTCAAGCTTACTTTTATCGTGTCCCTCCACAGGAGTTGCACCGAAGGACACAACTTCAGCCTGAGCCAGCAAAGACAAAAGCTCTTCAAACAGTCATAGAGATGAAGGTATGGATGTTTTCCCATGTTTATTCCATGTAAGGCAATGACCCCGGCGAGTGCTTGATGGATGGCTCATGGAATTGTCCCTTGCTTTTATTGTATGGAATACATGGATTTGTGCAATATGTGTGTATGTCATGTTGCAATCACACCATTTGTTTCCCAGAGAGCGTCAATCAAATTTGTCAGACTCGAAAATGTCTCCTATACAATACATGTGACAAATATCTAAAATACTTGGCTGGGAGAAAGAGGGTTTCATTAAAGAGATCTTTTTAACATTTTGCAGTCTTTCCTCAATAAATGCAATTTTCCCATTCTGCTTGATAGATGTATCTGTTTTGTTAAACAACTTGCTTTTGATACATTGTTAGAAAATATTTTGCAGATTTTTTAAAGGAAGGTAGCAGTTTTCTTTATATTAACCATCTCTTTAGCCATTTTGAATGGTATCAAAGCAAGTAAATTATTCTCCATTCTATATTATGTTTACTTTTGTTGTCCTGAATATAGCCTATGCTGTTTCATTACATCCATAAATTATGAAACAAGTTACCCCAAGTTTAGGTAAATGGATATTGAATAAGATAGCAACTTTCAGGTCTGATCCCATGACAGTAAGTTACATGTTGATTTCAGTAATGATATCCTTTCCTACTTCTGTTAATCATCACAAAAGGGTTTGTGGTTGAATAAGTGCTATTGACATATGGGTCATGAAACAGCAGTATATTGTTTCTTTTTTAAAAAAAATGATTTTCATTGAAGAATTTTATGCAACAGTAGTTTCTACAATAATAAAAGTGACACAATTTTAAGAAAAAGAGAAAGGAATAAAGAAAAATGATGACTCAAGAAAAGAAAAAGAGAGAAAAAGAAAATATAAATAAGAAGCTTCCAACTCTCTTTAAAGCAGTTAAAAATAAATTTATTTCCTGTCCTCATTCTTTAAGATTATATCCTGATTCCATTCTTTCCATATTTTATGCTTTCTAGTCATAAAACCCATAAATCACCAGTTCAATTTTTTCATTTTCAGCAATAAAATTCCATAAAGGATTTTCAGCCATTAATAATTGTTCTTGTTTCCTTTTGCCTAGTCAAACAAGTCAATTTTGCCATTCCAGAAAATACTGTCAACTTTCCTCCATTGTAGTATGTCCAAATATTTCCAACTTTGTGAATATAATAATTTTGCTCCATTACGATTTATAAAAATAATCTTTTCTATCCATAAGTCCCAACAGCATTATTTTGTTTCAGTGGTACCTTGGTACGCAACTGCTTTGAAACTCATCAAATTTGGTACTCAATGCATTTTGATGCAAAAATTTTGTCCCGGTACTCATTGTTTGTTTGATATTCAATGCACAAGTTAGAACTTGTTGGTGTTGGCTGCCTTGTGTCTCATTACACTTCTAATGGAAAAAGTCTGTTTGGTAGTTATCGTTTTTGGTTCACATCACACCTCCGGAAACCAATTAATGATAGGTAACAAGGTATTGAAAATCTGTTTCTGTTCTGTAACCCTATAATAAAATTAAAATTAAACTAATTTTAGCATTCATAACTTTGGTATCTGAGTTTGGTCTACCTCAAAGGACTGATATCGGATGAGGCTGCAGCTTCTCCTTGTTGCCACCACAGGCTACTTAGGAGTGGAGTGGAATTTCCACACTTTCTTCTCTCTAGTCTCTGCTTTATTTGCTATCTCCTCCTTTTTATTAGCAATCAGACAAACAAATTCCTTCCCCCAAACACTAATACCTACTGCTTCAGTTACCACCTTTTGTCACCACCCACATGCACTTCCTCATGCACGTCTCAGTTGCTTTGTCCCATTTTCTCTTCACCTCTGGTTGGGGAGATTGACTCCTCCTCTTTGAGGTTTGTCATATCTCAGAAGACAGTTTCCTTGACATATGTAGTTTGATTGGCTCTCTGACTTACTTTACTCATTTCTTGTTCTTCTGATTTCCTTCTTAGTTATAATTCCATTCCTATTTACATCTTTTATTTGTATTTTCCAGACTTTGGAATGACACTTTGCAGGCTTGCTTTCCTCCCTATCCATTTCCTTTCTTCCTGCAATCCTGCAAGATTATCTCTAGTACTTCTTTCTCTTCTAGTCTGCTTACCCAGACATTTCTCCAGATTTTTCCATACTTGCCTGGACTGAATTTCCTCCTTGATATTTATCTCATTGAGCCCATCCAGTTAGCTCCATGGGAAAATCACAAAAGCACAGATAATCTTTATGAGAATCAGATCTCCCCTCTTTGAGCCTGCTCCTCAGTGGATTTAAAGCCCCATTGTGTAGCCCATGTTAACAATAAGAATAGAATGCTTAAATCAAAGCAAAATATTACTTACTAAGATCCTCAATGAAATGATATATAAACTCACAAATATAAGGTAAGATCACATACAGTATGTAAAGAAGAGCATCTGATCCAGTTTCAGGAAGCATTTCCCTGCATTTTCAGAAAGCTAATTTTCAAGAACATAAATAGTCTTTAGAAAGGCTATTTCATCTGCCATATGTCTTCTAATACCTACCTACCTACCCATCTACTTACCTATCAACCATCTAAACCTAACATGAGCTAGGAGTATTAAGCTCATTCTGATTTCTAGTCATACTTCAAATGTTAGTAAATGAAAAGTTTAATATCTACACAAAATAACTGTATAGACTTTGCTCACATGCTCTTATCGATTTAGAAGTCACAGCTCAAGCTTGACACATTTTCAAACGATTTCCATTTTTACAAACATTCCTGTTAGAATACCATTTGTGCAGGCAGAAAAAAAGCCAAGTCTATAACTCACTGATAATCACTTTCAACCAGTGATGAAATCCAATTTTTTTTACTACCGGTTCTGTGGGGATGGCTTGGTGGGTGTGGTGTGGTGTGGCTTAGGTGGCCGTGGCAGGGGAAGGATACTGCAAAAACTCCATTCCCACCCCACTCCAGAGGAAAGATACTGCAAAATCTCCATTCCCTCCCCACTCCTGGGGGAAGGATATTGCAAAATCTCCATTCCTACCCCACTCTGGGGCCAGCCAGAGGTGGTATTTGCCGGTTCTCCGGACTACTCAAAATTCCCGCTACCGGTTCTCTGAACTGCTCAAAATTTCTGCTACCAGTTCTCCAGAACCTGTCAGAACCTGCTGGATTTCACCCCTGCTTTCAACACATACACCTTTGGAATTTCTGATGGATTTATAATTCACATTATTATAAACTTCTTGTTAGTATAATATGGGAACAAGTGGCTGAAATACTTAAAAGGGTAGCCTGAGATCACAATCTTTGAAATATTAAAACATTTTCTTGGATGATACACATACATACGACTGTAGGAAATGAGCACTTGTATGTTACATGCACATTTCTATCTGAGGATATATATTTATACACATGCATATACACATGCTTTATTGCGATTCACAAGAATACAGATTAAAGTGTGCAAGCATAAGCAACAAGAAGTACTTTCCTGCTGCTACTTTATTCCTAAATGGGAAAACTAAATTTCTACAACATAGTTAATAGTTCACTTGAACCATGTTCAATAGTTAATTGAAGATAGCATGAGAAAGGGCACTGAATGTAAATTAACAAACAGATGCACATGCAACTGTTAGGAACAAAGAGTTCAAAAGCAAATGAGTAGAAAAATAGAAAATAAAATGGAAGGGAAAATTACTCCATAAATACAGGTAGTCCTCGACTTACGACCACAATCGAGCACCAAATTTCTGTTGTTAAGTGAGACATTTGTTAAATGAATTTTGCCCTGTTTTATGACATTTCTTCTCATAGTTGTTAAATGATTCACTGCAGTTGTTAAATTAGTAACCTGGTTGTTAAGTGAATCTGGCTTTCCCATTGACTTTGCTCATCAGAAGGTCGCAAAAGGTGATCGCATGATCCTGGGATATTGCAACCGTCAAAAATATGAATTCCTTGGCAAATTTCTGACTCTTGATCAAATGACCATGGGGATGCTGCAAAGGTTGTAACTGTGAAAAACGGTCATAAGTCACTTTTTTCAGTGCCATCGTAACTTTGAAGGGTCATTAAATGAACTGTTGTAAGTCGAAGACTACCTGTTCCTGTGCTCAGCTTCCCTTTATCCCCGCTCCCATTTTTTTCTCCTCTGTACATGCTCATTAGACATACAATGCAATACGATCAGGTACACTCTTGTATAAAATAATTGGGGTAGCTCTACCTTTTCAGTGTTGATCTCGGATATCAACGCACATTCTGGCTGAAGAACCATCACTTCTAAATCCGTGACCACATGCAAACTATAGCAAAGTCTTAACAGGAAATGTTGCATTGTTATCAAACACTTCATTTTCATTTTGGTGCCTCTTTGAGGCCCAAGTAGAGAGGAGATAAGGTAAGGTAAGAATTGTATGCTATTTACACAGTCGGGGAAACTTTGCAGTCTCATAAGAACTTATTATACATCTTTCTAATGGAGGTGCAATAAATAAAATAAATAGCGATATAAAACCTGAGTTTCATATTGCAGGACAGGAAGTAAACATATCCAAAATTCTTAAGCAAATGAATTGTTTTGTGGTTTACCCCTTGCTTCCTGCAGACACAACCATCTTTATGTATTGATCCTGCTGTGGCATTTCAGGTATGTTACAGCACTGCTGCTGAAATCTGAGTGTGTAGTGTGCACTGCATAGCTTTTCCTTTGTATTAGCCTCTTCTATCTCTAGTTTTACATTAATTTCTAGATTGTCTCACAGTTGCAATATGAACATATTTACTTAGACGGGAAATTTGGAGTGGAAAATATATAATTTCACCCGATCAGGACAGCTGAATGTGGTGTGCATAAAATTTGGGGAACCGATGATACACTTGCCCTCTGTATGAAATGGCTCAAATACAATTAGAGTAAAACAAAATGCATGTGCCCATTAAAATATAGGGCAACTTATAAGAAATACGACTTTACAAATTGCAAAATACACAAAAATATATTATCTTAAGGTTTTCTTAAAACAACATGAATCTCTCAGCACCCACTGAACTTTCCTGAACTTTAACAATTTCCCCAGCCCATCACCATGTATGATTCAGACTAAATGTCAATGATAATTTGCTCTAAGCTCCTCCTGTGCAAGATTCACGAACTTTTACTTGGTCTATACTTGGCCTATACAAGCAGAGATTCAACTGACTTCTAAGAGAATATCTGCAGGTCCTGCTCTTGTCAACATGTTTAGCTTTACCTCATGACTTCTTAAATTGGTCTTTATCCAATATAATTTAATGTTATATACTTCAGCAAGTCTTCTGCATAAGTTAGAATAAAAACTATTTTAAATCTTTACTGCTGAGGAAGCAACATCTGTACTATGCACAACTTACAGAGCCTGTAGTACAGTGGTTTAAAGCACCCTGTTATTAACATCTATTAACATCTGCAGCTTGCAATTACTGCAGGTTCGAATCCCACCAGGCTCAAGGTTGACTCAGCCTTCCATCCTTTCTAAGGTGGGTAAAACGAGGACCCAGATTGTGGGGGCAATAAGCTGACTTTGTATAAATATACAAAAGTATGAAGGCTATTGCTTAATGCACTGTAAGCCGCCCTGAGTCTCTGGAGAAGGGCGGCATATAAATCAAATAAAAATAAAAATAAATAAAAACTTGCATTTCTACAAAAAAGAAGTCTTTCTGTGAGGGAAATAGGTGATTTCAAAATCTGACAAACAAACAAAGAAACAAACAAACAAATCCTGATGGGTATCCTAGCTTTCATGGACTTTCTATAAGAAGTTACTAGCAATGGTGTCCTTCTCGTGGATATAATATTTATATATATCAAAATAACACAAATATAATAATGGAATAATTGCAATTATATAATGACAATATACTTTTTGTATATAAGATTTTTAGTTCATTAGACCTTCTAGAACACAGATAGACTGCAAATGGGCTTCACGTGAGATTTTCCTTTAGTGTCCCTTCTTGTGAATGCTTTGTGTGTTTTTGCTCTCTTAAAATATCAAACTTCGCTATCTAAAGCTTACAGTACTAAGTCTGTTTTTTCCTGAATGTTTTAAATCTTTATGCCTGTTTTAGGAGCTTAAAAGAAAGCAGAGGATTACAGCCATACTTTTTGAAGACCATTAGATTTAAAAGCAATGCTGTGGAAGATCCAGTGGTTAGGCTACATTTCTGCAACAATTAATGATCTCAAGATTGCTTCCTCAGTTTTTTTTATTACATTATTATCTCCCATTAAAAGCTTCTTGTAATTCAGAATTACACACAGAGCTACCCCATAAAAATGTAAATAAGGTATTGCAGCACTATATCACTCATATTTCATGTTCTTTATACAAATAAAATATTACCTTAAAGATTATAGGTATTTTATTTGGCTGCTTTCATCTATATTTATTATAAAGATTATATATTGATAAAAACAAACAAAATAATAATCATAATAAACATAACATACCAAACCAAACATAACTGTAGTTGAAAAGGAGAAAGTGTGGTTAATTGATGTGGCAATACCAGGGGATAACAGAATAGAAAACAAAAAATTGGAGACAGCGTTCCATGTGCCTTTGGTGTTTAGGCATGCCGGCCACATGACCATGGAGACTTGGCCAGCGCTTTGGACAGCGCTGGCTCTTTGGCTTTGAAACGGAGATGAGCACCGCCCCCTAGAGTTGGGAATGACAAGCACATATGTGCGAGGGAGCCATTACCTTTATTTCATCTGGAGCACTGCAAAGAAATGCCTTCCATGTTTGTTAATAATTCTGGAAATTGGATGGGGCAGAAAAACTATACAAGTACAACCACAATCGAGCCCAAAATTTATATTGCTAAGTGAGAATTTTTTAAAGTGAGTTTTGCCCCAATTTATGACTTTTCTCGCCACATTTGTTAAGTGACTGCAGTTCTTAAATTAGTAACATGGCTGTTAAATGAATCTGGTTTTGCTTGTCAGAAGGTCTCAAAAGAGGATCATGTGACTCTGGGACACTGCAACCATCATAAATGTGAGTCTGTTGTCAAGCATCCGAATGTAAATCATGTGACCATGGGGATGCTGCCATGAAAAATGGTCATAAGTCATTTTTTGAAGTGCCTTTGTAACTTCAAATGGTCACTAAATGAAGAGTTGCAAGTCGAGGACTACCTAAACTCTCATTCATGCAGCTCTCTTTCAGTTCTCCTGGCTGACTGTATGGAAACTTGAGAGAATATATATTTTCTGCAACAATGGTGCACTCATATTTTCAGGCCAATGCCTGAAGAGGTTAGTCACACATTCACAAATTGTTCTGCCCAACATAAGAGAACAGATGATCTTCTACTTTTCTGCCTGTTGCAATGGGTACCAGCATCCTTAATTTCACAGTAGCTGGAAACAGGATACTTATTTTTCTGTATTGTACAGTCGGGTAGGGAAAGATTCCACACCCAAGTTGAAGGAATTTTAAAATATTTCCATTCATCTCTTAAGTTGGCTCCACGTTAGAAAGTAATGAAATAAGTGTGGTATAATGGTGGCTTTCATTTGGTTTGGATCTATTCCATTCTTGTTTTATCTTATTTGAAGAGACCGTGGCTTTTTATATCAGATGTGGTAGTGAAACAGATGTCTTAAAAAGGTTATAAACTTTTGCTTTCTCACTGCACAATAAAAGTATAGTTGGACCCAGATTTCTTGGCTTTTTTTTGGTCCATTTTCTTACATTTATTTTACTTTATGTTCTTTTATTACTTTGCATTCCAGCCTACTTTTCTATTCATAGCACATTCAGAGTGGCTGTTTAGTGGCTTAGACAAGTGAAAATTTTGACAATAATGTATATATTTTTATTCAGCTACATAATTATTACTGAACTTATCCCAGTGCTATTTGGATAAGAAAGGGCTTCAGTTTCTTGTGCCAACTTAGTTCTTTAGATTTATTGCTCTTGTATCACAAGTTATATGTCTGCTTTTCATATAAATAATTTGTATAATAATTGCATACCAACACTTTCTTTACAAAAAAATAGGACACAAAAATAGCTTCCCTGGAACGTAATATCAGAGATCTCGAAGATGAAATACAGATGTTGAAGACAAATGGAGTTCTGAACACAGAAGATCGAGAAGAAGAGATCAAACAAATAGAAGTTTACAAGAGTCATTCCAAGTTCATGAAAAATAAGGTATGTGCAGCTAAGAAAACAAGACATTAAAATTCTGATTTTTGAAGGAGATTGGTGATTGTACTGTGTCAACAAAAGATCTGAAGAGGAGTATCTAGTATTAAAGAAAACTTGCCTAGTAAACAAGGTAGATTTTTCCCCCCATTAGTAATTCACTTGCTGAGAGAAGTTTCCATGTTATATCTCAGGTACAGAGGCAACCTTTGTTAGAGCCATGTCAAGCCAATGTGAAAAATGTGCCTTATTTTGAGGACATTCCCTGGGGGAAACCATATTAAATTGCCACAGAACAAGTACTTTTGTCCCTTTGAATAAAAAATCATGACAATGGCATTCCTGTTATCAGTTCTTGGCCATCTCTCCTTGCCGAGTAATTACAGCAAAGGCACCTGTGGGACTGGAAATCATTCATAGGTCCTTCAGGAGATTTTCCATGTTTGCAACAAACAACCATCAATTGTTTTCAATGTTAGGAAGCAATGCAATTTATAACTCTTCAGTGCAGATATGATGCAAGTAGAATAAATTGGCCGCAGATGCAGATATAAAACACCCGAGTGAAGTCTCGTATGTCTGATACCCAAACTCTTGTGATCGTTGTTGACCATTCAAATTTATACTGTGTAAGATGGGTGATCGTATAAATATTTTAAACAAACTAAGAAACAAACAAATACATTAATAGGCTATACAAACCTAAAACAGTACTATAAATATAGTTCACAAGGAATCATTTAATTCTGATGGTTATACTGTACATTAATTGGAATTCTGTTAACATAAAGAGGAAAATTGTAATGATTTTGTGAATAAGGGACTCAATGCAATAGATTCTTCCACTGTTATAGAGAAAATCAGAGCAAAATGTTTGTATGTGGTTGTTGGTCACAGCCATCTGATCAGTCCTTGGATAATCGTGCCTCATTCTGATGAAAGCCTGCCTAACCTCTGTCAGCAGCCCTGTCCTTCTTCTGACAATTGAGATTTGTAGCAAAAGATCGTACTTTTGCCATTCATCACAGGACCTTTCAAGGTGGAAAAAATATTTATAATGCTGTCAGCAAGGAGATCTCATTATACCCCATCTGTCCAACCTGAGATCACTGATAAAGAACCCCTGATAAATGTAAGTTCTGATTGATAGCAAACAGTAGAACAAAGCTCTTTTCATGGTCAACAACTTAAGGTGTTATAATACCCTTTGGGAGGAAAAAACTTGGATTTAAGAAATAACTATTTAAGTTCTTTACAATTTAAATGGAAGAGGAGCATATGTTGCTAAAGGCAATCCATTGTGGAACATTGCTAACTTCCCTAGAAAGCTAGGGAACTTACATCAAAGTTTGGGTGGGTACAGAAATCAAAGACATTAACAGCAAACACGTTCTTCCAGATCCCCAAATGTCTAGGTGAAATGACAAGAATAGAAAAATAGGAGCAGGTAATTTGCTGGTTCCATCTTGCATGATTGGCTCTGGCTCTGATGGCAAATAAAGGGCTCGCCTTCTGTTTGCAGGCTGGCTCTAAGAGAAAGAGATGTTTGAGTTAGCAAAACACACGCAAGTCAAGAAGCAGCTTGCAAAAAAAGACAATGATTGGGATTTCGAGGAGAAAGCTGCAACACCCTTTGATTGCCAATTAACTGATTTGTTTGTCAGTTAACTGATTGCCAATTAAACTGATTGATGTAATGAAAACTGCTTAATTTTACAACATATGGGCAGTCTTAACCATAGTTTCAACTGGAAAACTGAGCATCCTAGATCAAGCTAAATCCAAAACCACTACAGAATTCCTGGAAGCCTGGCACTCAGACAAATCAGCCATCAACAGGCACACAGAGATAAATATCATCTACATAACATTCAAAAGAAACAATAAAAAACCTAAAAAGATCAGAACATCTTCTCACCAACAATCAACACCCAGATTAAACAGAAATTAATATCAAGTTTAACACTAGACCAACAATCAAGCAATAACCCAATCAAGGAACTATCAACTCGGACAAACAATCAAACAATAAACAACAGTCTAATCAAGGAACTATCAAGACCACTCCCACCAACACTGACAGGACAAGCCACTAGTATATAAACAGAGAGCAAGCTCCAGGGGTTGGCTTCTGAGGGTTTGGGAGAACCTCTATTTAAGATTCTGTGCAATTCAGAGAACCCCCAAATCCTACTCCTGGCTGTCCCCGCCTACTCTGCACCTCCCAGGAGTCCCCACATGGCCTGTTTTGGATGCAGGTAAGTACAGGGCGCGCATGGAGGCATGGGGAGGGTGAAAAACAGGCCTACCGGAAGTTCAGGAGGGCTGGAAATGGGCCTGCTTTGAGCCTCCAGAAAGCCTCCAGAGCTTGGGGAGCCGTTTTCATGCTCCCAGAGGCTTGAGGAAAGCTTCCGGAGCCTGGGAGGGCAACTGCCCCCCTGCCGTGGTGCAGGAGGCAAACTAGGTCATGCCCACCATGGCCACGCACACCCAGCAACCAGGCAGAGAACCCCTTGCTAAAAATTTTGAAGCCCACCCCTGGCAAGCTCCCTTCCCTTCTAGAATGGATGATGTTACTTAGTTGGACAATGAAATTTCTGCAAGAAAACAATTAACTACCGAAGAGCATGGAGGCCTCCACAACGAATTCTTAAATAAATCTAAATAGAATTTTTAAAGACTTATCAGGTCTGGTTCCATTATTTGAGGTGAAATAGATCTTGTGGCAGAAAGTAGTCATGGGGACTACTTGGTTGCTTCTGATGAGAAATGTTTTTTAAAATTGAATGAATGCAGAAAATATTCCTTTTTTCTTGCTATGACATACTAACAGCATCATGTTCAAGATCACTTTACATGATACATTCTGGAATGAGATTGTGCTATGAGATTCATTCCAGCATTGTAGAAAGCGGAAAGCAGAATTGTTTTAATTGATTTAGCTGTCATTTATGAAAGGAACATCTTAATTTATTTTATGTTAGGATTTATATGTATACCATGCAATTTGTTTTTACATTTTATTTCTATCATGCTTAATCCTAAATATTCATTGGAGAGTTGCACACTTCTCAGAATCAGCTGACTGGCCTGGCCTGCAAATAATAAACAAATAAATATGCAGACAAGCAATGAAGAAAGGAAGGAAGAAATAAAAAATAAATGGAAAAAGTATGCGAGAGAATTTTCAAGGCATTTTTACATCCCCAAATCTACTATTTGCTTTCCCTTTAGAGATATTACAAGAAACATTTGTTAAAAAGAATTTTACCATCTTGTATGAAGCAGGAAAGATTCATCAGAGTAGATCTGAAATGCTTTATTTTGTGAATGGCAAAACTCTTTACCAGCTTGCAAATCATGTTGAGAATAAAAAGAAATATATAGCATACCTGAAATGAAAATGATTCCATATTCGTTGAACAATTGGCTATCAGAGTTTGGTGAGTTGAATCATCAATAAAAATAGGAAGATCCTTTGATAGAGATTAGGTTGTGTGATACCATCTGGGACTAATATAAACCACATGCTGCAGTATATATTGGTGTCAACTTTCCTTCCATTTGTATTGTGTAATATTACTCTCACCTTATTTATTTTTTTATTCCAATTTTGGCTCTTTGTCTGTAGTGACACAGTTTTGTCGTCAATGCATTGGTGATATTACCCATTTTCACTTCTCCAAACAAATCATTTCTGAAATGTTGTGCCTTTGAATATTATGGTTCAATTATATCCTATAATAATTTATTCTTTAATAATGCTTCTTTGTCATAGTTATGTTTGATTCCAATTTAGTTGTTCCTTTCTTATGTGGTACTTTTGGGCAGAATCTGCCTTCAATTATGGTAGTTTGAACTTCTCTGAATACGGGAAATATACAGAGACTTCATTCCTAATCATGTGTAATCTTTATAAATTATTATATAATTTTTTAAACAATCAAGCAGGATAATGGTTCTGATGTAGATATGTGAGTTTGCATTTTACTTTAGATGTTCCACATGTGCAAGTATATATAATATACCTTTTGGATTTAATTCTGAAAGAATTCATTTTGTATTGTGAACTAAAAAAAAAAGTAAGGAATTTGTAAGAAATATTTCCTTCTGATGTGACTTGGTCGTATTAAAGCTGATAAATATTGTACTTTATTAATTTGGAACATGTGGTCTGATCACTATAAATCTGTGATTAAATTCCAGATTTTTTTGGCTACCATTCTCTTTTTAAATCCTTTTCCATTTTCAACATGTAGTGTAGAATGAATGAAACCCACAACTAAAGAAAGATAAACAAATAAAGAAAGATGGCTTCAAGCATTTCCTTTCAGCTGTTCCAAAAAGGTTCCACATCCATTTGCACTATTCGGGGGAGCCATCTCAACAACTCTCATGGCTAATGACCAGATGACTGCAAGGAATATAAATTCCATCCCCAACCCTTCAGTCAGAACTGAAGAAACTTCTTGGATGAGAAGCAAAACAACTGGAGATATTGAGTTCAGGCAATCTTCTTCCTGGGCCCTTCCTCAGATTCATGAGTATTAACTACTGCACATTAGTATTATATGTTTATGGTTGTACATTACCTACTATGTATGTAATAGACTAGACTAGACTAGACTAGACTAGACTAGACTAGACTAGACTAGACTAGAGTAGACGTAGAATAGAATTCTTTATTGGCCAAGTGTGATTGGACACACAAGAAATTTTTCTTTGGTGTATATGTTTTCAGTGTACATAAGGAGAATAAAATACATTCATCAAAAATAAAAAGATACAACACTTAGTGATAGTCAAGGTTACTAATAAGCTATCAAATTGTAGTTGTAAAGCAGAGTGATGGCATTCGGGAAAAAACTGTCCTTGTGTCTAGTTGTTCTGGTGTGCAGTGTCCTATAGCTTCATTTTAAGGGTAGAAGTTGAAACAATTTATGTCCAGGATGTGAGGGGTCTGTAGATATTTTCACAGCCCTCTTTTTGACTCGTGCAGTATACACATCCTAATGTGATCATTCAGATAATTTCCATATTCTTTTCAAGAGAGTAAAGACTACTGTAAACAGTAGGAGATTTACACAGATGTTCCAAAGACATTTGAAATTTCATATTTAAAGCACAATCACATGTATAGGCCATTATTTGAAAAGTCAATATTTGAGAACTGAGAGGCAGTATTGGTAATAGTGTCCAAATCATATGAATCATATACCTGCTAAATTGTCACAGGAGCTGCTTGGCCTTACACTGATTCCATAGTATTAATTTAACTGAATATTAAAACAATGTCCTAATAATAAAAGCATTTGAGAGGGGATCAAATTTCTGAGACAAGACGAGATTGCTGGAAATGTTGAAGCGGAGGCTAGACAGACATCTATCTGAAATTCTTTTAACTTGGATTCCTGTACTAAGCTGAATGTTGGATTTGGTGGCCTAAATAGCTGATTAGGTTATTATAATGTCCTAATACTAATTAGCTTGTTCCATGTAATGGTCAGTGATTGGATCTTAGGTGGGAGTAGGGTAACAGTATTTTGATTGGCTTCCATTGACTCGGCTGTGGAACATCTGTATCCAGAAATACCTACAGTCTTAGGACAGAAGAAGCAAAATTACTATATATTTCCAGAACAAGACCACCAATTCCTATACAGTAATGCATAAAAAATTGAAAGGGAATCTTTTTAGCATTTTGCCTTTGATACGTTGAGGATATTGAGTTGGGAAAACTTCTCTCTCTAGGCTTTTACATTTGCAGGTTTGCCTAATCAGAGTTACATTCTTCAACATTTGATATTGACCAACTGGAGAGCAGTGTAGCCCCTTTTCTCCTCTTACTAAATGAGCTTCATTCATATCCTTAATACATAAAGGTAGCTACAGTTTTTCCAGGTTTATTATTTTGTAATATTTTACTTTCATGTTGTTGCCTCCAATTTGTTCACATCATGATGAACAGTCCCAAAGTTGATCAAATTAAATGTAAGTTATCCATCTGAATGTAACTCAATGTGCAGTATTGAATACAGTATTTGTTAACATTAATTGTCCTCCCCTTCATTTATTGCAGATTGACCAATTGAAGCAGGAGCTTTCAAAGAAAGAATCAGAACTTCTTGCCTTACAAACTAAGCTTGAAACCCTTAGCAATCAGAATTCAGATTGCAAGCAACACATAGAAGTGCTTAAAGAGTCGCTTACTGCCAAAGAACAGAGAGCTGCCATACTTCAGACAGAGGTAAGGTAGTTTCTTAGCATCTAATAATTATTCAGGATAAATGTTTAGTTAATGGAGTGTGTCAGAATTAAAGGTGACATTCGGGTTACAAATCTGTGCAAAAGACAAAATCTAATTTTTAAAAAAATGGCTCCAAAGTAGTAAAACAGTTAGATGCCAAGATCTGTTCTCTAACACTTACAAATTTGCTACTATCCAGATGGGGTTGGGTTTTTTTTTTAACTTAGAAGATTTCAGCAGGAAAACCACAATAAGTATTAAATTAAACCTATAATTTAATTTCCCCCTGCTGTTAATATACAATTGCTTTCATTTATCTCTTTTATAAGAATGCTTCAGTTAAACCTTTGGAATTGGCACATAGTTCAGAAGGATATACAGATTAGTAAGAATATAGTAACTGTAAGAAAAATGTTCAAAAGAAGGGCCAAATGATTACCGGTAATTAATGGGGAAAGATTCTTTTGACTTTTAAAAAGGTTAATCTTTCCAATGGGTGACTTCTGAATTTGCTCAAAGCTGTTATTGCAAAGAAAGCGTTATTCCATTGCTGTCCATCTTCCACAAGTGAAGGTCTCTTAAAAGGGAAATTGCAAAAGGTGGACCTAACATTTTCCCTTATTTTGGGAAAAGTTGCATCATTTATTTATTCATTTATTTTTATTTATTTATTTATTTTGTCAAGCATGTATTAAATAACAGTTATAAGTATAAACATGATTATGATTACATGAAATGGATACGAATAAATGGGGACATTAGGTCAGGGATGGTAGGCATGTTGGTGTACTTATGCATGCCCCTTACAAACCTCTTAGGAATGGGGTGAGGTCAACAGTAGACAGTCTAAGGTTAAAGTTTTGGGATTTGGGGAAGAAACCACAGAGTCAGGTAGTGCATTCCAGGCATTGACTACTCTGTTGCTGAAGTCATATTTTCTGCAATCAAGTTTGGAGCGGTTTACGTTAAGTTTGTATCTATTGTGTGCTCGTGTATTGTTGTGGCTGAAGCTGACGTAGTCATTGACAGGTAGGACATTGTAGCAGATAATTTTATGTATTACACTTAGGTCAGACTGAAGGCGGCATAGTTCTAAATTTTCTAAGCCCAAAATTTCAAGTCTGGTGGCATAAGGTATTCTGTTGCAAGCAGAGGAGTGGAGGACTCTTCTTGTGAAATATCTTTGGACTCTGACAATTGTATTAATGTTCAATATGCAATGGAGGTTCCAGACAGATAAGCTGTATTCGAGAATTGGTCTAGCAAATGTTTTGCATGCTCTAGTTAGCAGTTCAATATTATCAGAGAAGAAGCTATGCAAGATTAGGTTAACAACTCTTAATGCCTTTTTGGCAATGTTGTTAGAAAAATAAAGTCATCTAGGAATCATTCAAGTACACACCTTCTCCTGGCTCCAAGATGGCTTGTTTGTTTATTGTTGTTGAGGATGTGACTGTGCATGTTAAAAACTTGTGTTCCTTGTTGCATTCTTCCCTCCCCCTTCCCCCCCACCTCTGTTGCTTTTCAACTGCTAAATTTCAGTCTCCTTGGTGATATATCTTATTCCCCAATTTTGCAAAATCTTACAATGGTATACAATAGTGACTTGCAAGGGTTGCAATACAGTTGCAAGGGTTTACATGTGCATTGTTGTCATGGCATAATATATCAAGATTTAATTTCCAAAATCATACAATAACTTACCAAGGGCAACAGAAACTACTAAGTTCAATTGGTAAGGAAGTTGACAAGTAGCAAAGGCTGCAGTGGAGATATCTGCTCGCCTTTAGTGGCTGTGATGATGGCCAGGGCTAGGAGTGGAAAATAGTGTTTTAAAAATCACTTTGAGGTTCACTGACTCTATTGTCTGCATTTAATTTTCTCTCATGTTGGCATAACTAAAAGATGCAAATACAAATGTGTTTGTTGGTTTAAATTTGTTGTGGAAAATCTTAAGAAAAATAGGCCAGTAAATTGAAAATTTCATTACACTCCATGCATTGTTGAGGGTGTTAATTATAGTTTTGCAATTATCCCTTTGCATTGACATGGATTTTTAACACATGATTCTCTGCTGTTTTATAAGAGAAATTACATTTAATCTCTTATTTTAAGATCATGCTGATACAGTCATTTAGTTTATTATACGTTAAAATTGGTGACAAACAATGTGAAATTGCTGGCTATGTTTTCTTAAGCAGTCTGTAGGGATTTGGTAATTAATTACTGCATACAGTCTAAGTAATTATAAGAACTATCATTATAGCAAATTAAGCAGGAAATCAATTGAAGCACAGTTTCAATTTATAGAGTATCTCTGACACTCTTTCGTTAGAATAGAGGTAGCTTTTTAAAAATATAGAACCATTTGTTTGACAACAAACCAAGTGTAAAGTTAATAGTCATTTGAAAGGAAATGCTGTAAATGTTAAAATAGGCCTTATCAGGAACTGAAGTTAATGAAAATGATTCCATAATTCTATGAAGAATTACTGATGTATACTGCATATTGCATATTTTTTTTAATGAAACTGAAACAGAAAATAAAATTTCAGGTGCCTTGATTTTAAATAAATACACTTTTAATGCAAACTATCTTTAGATAGTAGTTACTTTCAGTGGTGGGTTTCAAAAATTTTTACTACCAGTTCTGTGGGTGTGGCTTGGTGAGCATGGCAGGGGAAGAATACTGTAAAATCTCCATTCCCTCCCTAATCCAGGTGAGGGTTACTGCAAAATCCCCATTTCCTCCCAATCAGCTGGGATTTGGGAGGCAGAGAATAGATGGGAACGGGGCCAGTCAGAATTTTTACTACTGGTTCTCTGAACTACTCAAAATTTCTGCTACCAGTTCTCCAGAAGTGCAGAGAAGGCTGTTTCTCAAATCTAATTTAAATGTTAAACTTATTAAATATCAAAAGCAGCTTTTGAATCAATTCAATGGAAAACAGATGTATCATGTAATATGTGTGTGAATGTGTCTGTATGAGTAACCACCACAAAGTGGGTAAACTGGGACCTTTTGAATTTGCAGTGTTTCACTTCCTTGTGTTGTGTCACCCAAGGTTACAGGATAAAAAATTGTCTGCCTATAATATGCTCTAATGGTCTTGAATAACTCCACTCCTTCAGTACTATGTTCCTTTAACTTGATAGGACTATAGTGTGTTTCAGTTGGCTTGGGGTTTTTCCTAATAACAAATACTAATCTACTTGCCTTTTTTGTGGGGTGTGTATATGTGTGTGTGATTGGAATTAGTTCAGATAATTAGGGATATACTGTTATGCATAAGTCTTGTGAAGCTGTTAAAAATAGGCCAGGTTCACTCAAATTTAAATTGTACATATGAGCACTTGATTTCAAAAGAGGAATTGTATATCAAAAAATTGAAAATTGATGAAGAGGAATCTGGAAAAAGAAATAGAGAAGGGACATATAACCTCTGAGAATATCTGTGCATTTGAAATTTGGCAAACATTCCATGAAAAATATCACTAAGAAGGATGCCAGAATGTCGGAGGAACCAAAACAAAGAAATTATCAGAGGGTTAGAGTTTTATTTGTAAAACTGCCCAAATGAGAACAAAATGAAACACAAACTGCATAAATGCAAAATAAAAAAAAACCACAAAAAGGAATAAATAAAACCCATAAAAGGTTTTATTCCTTTATTTTTTATTTATTTCTAAAACATACTGTAAATTGCAACAAAAATGAGATTTCTTTTTAATAATTTTTAAAATAGAAAAAAACCAGGGCATCAAGGCAACTGGAATACTGGGTAAAGATAGACAGAAGGCAAATCTTTTTATTGGAATATTAAAAATTACATAGTATCAGTCCAGGTAGTTATTTCCTCTAGAACTCTTTAAAAAAATGAAATATGAATTTTTCATGTAAAACATGACTTCTAACAAAACTCCACTGTTTGCTCCTAATACCTCTCTCCTTAGAAGTTGGGAATGTTGTCACCAGAGATGACTGCTGTATTGTATGTGGGATAAAAACCATGAAATTCTGAATACCACTCCATAGGAAGCAATTGTACAAAAAGGCATAGTTTGTATGTCCCATGTGTGGCCTTCTCATTACCACTTGTTACCCACTGTGGGAAACATGTTGCATTGGGAATTATTGTTTTTTAGAATTTGGAAAACATGCCTCAGGATATTCAGGCTAAAATTTGCAATTGCCTGTTTTGTGGCCACAAAGCACTGCTGGCTCATATTTACTATTTAATCTATCCATTTTTCCCTCCTTAAGTACTATTTCCAAGCTGACTGTCACCATTCTTTGTCTATTTATTTGGTAAATTAATATAGCTGTCTATCTCACGTTTGTGACTTTGAGTGGTGTAAAATTAAAAAGGATTAAAAAGACAAAACAATGCAATAAAATAATAAAAAACCCAGCAAAAAACTATTAAAATCTATTAAAAACAATAAAACCCATTAAAATTCATTTGAGTGTGATTGGTGAGATGATTCATTCATTTACTGGTGCAAATTTATTGCAATCGAGTCATACATATTTAGGTGAGGTGATATGAGTTCCTTTAAACTCGGATCCCTTCATTTTGTGCCTTGTTTCTGATCTACTGTTGTTAATATTACTTATCATGATCATGAGTTTCATGAGGGCTTTTTTTTTGGCTGTGTGTGTATGCATCTGTATTGATTCAGTTTGAAAATATTCCTGCAAGATAATTAGGATTCTGAATCTGTGTATTTTTTAAGTGGCCAAAGGCAGAAATGTCTATTAGTAAAAAGAAAAGATTTTTCAGAAGTGCAGATTTAGTGGATGGGCTTTTGTTAGTGGTCCTATGAACGCCTAGATATGTGCCAAGACAAATTTTGATTGAATCAATCCAGTGATTATATTATATCAGAGATGCTACAGATAGTCAAAATAGTTGCCATGGTAACATACATATTTTCCCCTAATTATTGCGATTTTTCCACTCCAGCTAATATATGCGGCATCTGTTATTTTTCAAAATGCTAACTCTGTTCTGATTTGGAAACCAGACTGAAAAACAAAATGCGTAGCATAAGAAACGTAAGAGAAAGAGAAGAACTTTCAAATGAGAAGGATGACGCTTCATTTCAACTAGAGACACAGATTCAAGAAGTTGAGGTGTGAGACCAACTATGTAGTCAATATTCTACCCCTTTGGTTTTTTAAAGAAAGGCTTGATTCTACTTTTCAGTGATTTTAGCCAGTGAAAGAAAAATAATAACAACAATTCACATATATAGCCTCAGTAGAAGGAAGGCCTTTGTGTTTTTTTAAAAAAACTAACAACATCTTAACTGGTAGAAAATGGTTGTAGCCTGGGGTGGGTTCTACTTACCTTTACTACCGGTTCACAACGGGGCTGCATGCGCATACGCAGAAGCTTCCTGATGATGTCGGGGTCGGTGGGCGGAGCCTCCTGCCAGTTTTACTACCGGTTCTATAGAACCAGTCGAAACTGGGGGCAACCCACCACTGGTTGTAGCCCCGTAAAGACTAATTAATAAATCCAGGCCTTTGGTGTAGCTGTGACTGGTAGCACTTGAAGTGTCTCTTCAGAAATGAACAACTAAGAGCAAAAATGCCGAAAATAAAATCTGCCAAGAACATCCCTTAATTTCCATTTCTATTGTAAATTCCTGCAATCTTCTCTGCGAAACACTCACCAACTGACAGAAGATAATTTAGTAGAATAAACCATCAAACTAGAATAAACTGAATAATGAATGATGTGAGAGTTGCACTGGTTCTCATTGTCTTCTGGGCCCGTTTCAAGAGGCTGGTTACCATCTTTAAAGCCATGTAGGCCTCATTTCCTTCAAGCTGTGGTGTTGGAGAAGGCTTCTGTGTACCTTCCTTGGATATCAAAGGTGATAAACAGGCAACGACTGGAGCATATAAAACTAGACATATCACTGGGGGGCAAAATCACTTAGTTCTGCCTACCTTATTTCAGCCCCGTCATGCAATTTGAATTTACCAAAAATTCCGGCGGTTATGCTCAGGATGGCCAGCGATAAAATGAAATGAGGTCACTAAAAAAACACAGTGACTAGATACCATCAAAGCAGACATCAGCCAGAGCATAAAATACCTAAAAGAAGCCATAGAAGATTGGAAAATGTGAAGAGAGCTGATCCAAAACATTGCCAAGAATCAGACACGATTGAATGGACAGCATCCTCGCTTTCAGGAGTTCCCCTTTCTAGTGAAATCTTCCCACCCAGTTTGTGTCATCTGGGAGGAAAAGCTCTGTCTTCCATCTCTGGGAGGCTGTGGTGGGCAAAGGGCTGTAATTGAAAGGTGGTTATTTTCAGTTGCAGTTCTCTCTTTCTCTGGGACAGCTTTTGCTAGAGCCTGTGGGAACCAAGCACAGCAGAGAAAGGGAGTTCATGTGGGATGAAAATAAGTACTCCTATCCCCGGGGGGGGGGAGAGAGAGAGAGAGGGAGGGAGGG
>WNWU01000041.1:1134596-1159312 GCA_012654045.1 Ptyas mucosa
GAGAGAGAGAGAGAGAGAGAGAGAGAGAATATTTCAAAGTGACCCCACCCTAGTTGGCTTGCTATAAATCTGCCTGGAAGTTTTTCCTTTTTTCAAGATTATATTTTTACCCTGACCAGCATTCATTTTTTTTTAAAAAAAATCCATAAGTTCCTCCTTGAATTTGATTACGTGACTTTGCATATTTGGGCCATCTGGTGACAGGGTTCTTTGGTCCTGGATGGAAGAACAATCTATGGCTCCTTTTGGACTAATGGTTCCTGCTAGAAGAGCAGATGGCAGCTGTGGCTAGGAGGACCTTTGCACATCTTTGGTTGTGTCCTTTCCTAGACCAGGAGGTTCTGTTCACAGTCATTTTGGTGGTTTCAGGTGTGGTTGTTATAAAGAAAGACAGGGTTCAGGTATTTACCTCAGTAAGCTTTACACGTTTATTCAGCTGAATAAAGACTGGCCTCTCTTAGCAAGGGAGAATCCTGAACACACATTGACACTCATATTTATAAGTTTGCTACATTGTCCACTTCTCCACCAAGAAGCACTGACACACTCCACCCAGACATGCTGGCACACTCTAGATAAGATAAAGAAGTACAGAAATAGCTATCCACCACCCTTGGAGATCTTCCAAGGACATTGGGTGTCATCTCAGGGACTTTGGGTGTTTCCTGAGGAACTTTCCATGACCTTGAAGGCCTGCAGAAACAATGGTGACATATGCTCCCTCAAGACTTTCAGTAGAAACATTAGTTTCCTGGTCAACAACTCGTCCTCTCTTGACCTCTTGTTTGGATTACTGCAACACACTCTTCATGGGACTCTCCATGACCCTGACCCTGTTGACCTTTTGTAAGACCTTGGAAGACCTGGCTTTGTTCCAGAGCTCGTTAGTGTGTGAAGGGCCCATTTCCTGGCTATATTGACATCTATAATGACATTTTTTCGTGACTGCCATATTTTGTACTATTTTATAACTGTTTTTGCTTGATGATAGTTTGTCAATCAAAGGCATTTGTTTGAGATGAGTGGCTGCAGAAGTTGAATGAATGAAAAACAAACAAACAATCCTTTTATTGAAGTCTGTGTAACTCTAGCTTCCCTGATTATGCCTTGCTGTGAGAAGCTTGGTTACCTATATGATCTCTGTGAATCTTGGAAATAAAGATAATGCTAAAGACTGGCTCTTTGCTTTCCAACAAACTACCCTCCTATTAGTTCATTTTTGCAAAATAAAAAAGTCATTAAAAATTACACCCAGATGAAGTGAGGATCCTGATAGCTCTCAAGATAAGTGTGTGGAAACTGTATCATTAAGGCCAGAAAATACTTTACAATTATCTACCTTAAGCTTTAAATCCTCAATGGGCATGGTTGGTGGCTTCATGCAGTTCTTGGCCACAAATAGTATTACCTTGAAAGCTACAAGGAACTCTTAATGCAGTTATGCAATTGTCAGAATTTAAAATTAGATTGCTGTTTTTTGACTGCCAGTAATGACAGGAAACAGGCCAATTTAGACTGTCAGGGCATTTCCCAATACCTGCATTAACATGCCTTCCTCCCATGATTTAATCATGTAGAAAGAATGTTGACGTAAATTGTACTACCCGCAGTTGAGCTTTGCTGCACCTAAGGAGTGAGATTGGGCAGTTGCAACATGGGGCACCTGTATGAATATCTACATTTGTCTCTTTAGATGGCTCTCATTTTTTTTAAATTTCTCGAATAAATTGTTTGAAATTGTGTTTATAGTATCTGAATGATCAAAATCTGTCCTTCTGAATCTGTTCTTCTATAAGTCTGATCCTTCTTTATTCCTCTTCACCTTGATAGTATTATTTCAAGGATAATATGGTATTTTTCTTCCAAGGTTCTGATCCCTTTACTTCTTCAACCAAAGTTTCCTTATGGATAAGGTGCAGGAGATGAGGACCTTCTCTTTTCTTCTACCTTTTGATAAATGAAGTCAGCAAAAGATGATTGAGAGTTGTTTGACCTCTTGACTCTTGAACAAGGTAGATTTCCAGTGGTTGTAAGGTTATTGAAATCTCCCGTTGTCGATATTGTGTATCTTCTTGAAAGTTTGATAATCTAGCACATCACAACTTTTCTCTATCTATAATAAACTCCCACAACAATCCAGGGGTGGTATTCACTTACCTTCACTACCAGTTTGCAAATGTGAGCGCGAGCACGCATGCGCAGAGCATCAGAAATGGGACGTGATAACATCTGGGTGTGTGGGCAGAGCCTCCCGCAGCTGCCGCTACTGATTCGGCCAAACCAGATAGAACTGGCTGAATACCACCACAAATCTATTAACAGTATGCATGTATTGAAGAAAGTTAGGAAGCCATATCTATAGAATGTCAGCAGCTGCAGTATTAGCCTCTATTCAACATTCTTGTATTTTGCTTTTCTTTCTGTCTAAGTAACAAACGAGTGGATTGGCTTGTTTCCGTCTATATTTTTGCAGTGATCAGATAGGCTGGGTCTTATCTTGGCTTTCTTCTCCTGAACATGATCCCTAACTCATATCTGTACTTGGAGACAAAAAACACAAAAATGGTAACAGAATGTTAAAATTATCGTATTTAGCTTAGGGAAATAAAGAAAACTCTTCTCAAATCCCAAAGGAAACAAAATGAAGCTCCAACTCCCCTGTCTACATTTGTGACATTGTTTCATCCAGTTTACATTCTTCCTTTTTATTCTTATGTATTAATTAAGTTTATATGCCACCCATTTCACTAGCCAAAGTTCTTAGCTCTATCCAAATATTTAAATGGCACCAAAGGATTGCTTAATCCTCTAGTACGGAAAGGCCCAGAATCACTTTGGATAGTAAGACTGGCAGCATATAAATTTAATAAAGGGATGTGTGTGTCATTCTTTCTGATGCATGAACTTTAATGCCAGAACATTGGTACTTTAATTTTGGTGCTTTAGCTCTCAACTTTTATATTGAATATATTGGAATTTTGAATTGTTTTGTGCCTTAAAGTCACCGTTGACTCCGTTGAATTGCTTGGACAATTCCCTGTAATTTTCCTGGCAAGATTTCAAAAGTGGTTTTCCAGTTTCTGCCTGGTAGAACCAAAGGAGAGAGACTGGCACAGGGTCAGTTAGTGTTTTGTCCCTGTTTCACACACACACCTGAACAGCCAGCCGGAGGTTAAATAACTTTTCAAACACCCAATGTCAGTTATCAGAAACTTGGCAGCAACTCCGTAGCTGCCTGCCAAGAACTTTACTCCAAGAAGTAGGGGTTGTTCCTCCACCAGATAACACGAACAAAATACACACAGTTTAAACAGTCCAGTTCGTAAATTAAATCCACAGCAGATTTAGGCGTTGTTTTCCAGAAGTGCAAAGTGACTTACCAGAAGTTTCAGCTTTGTCCGTCACAGAGTCTGACTGGCCACCACACTCTCTTATATAGCCTGTGGGGTGTGGTCCAGTGACTCAGCTTAATCTCTGGCACACCTCCTCTTCTGCTGTGTATGTTTATCTCGCCTACGCTGGCGTGGATCCAGCCACAACTTATCTCCGTCATCGCTATCCAACTGATCGGAGACACCTGGCTCCTGGCCAACCTCTTCTCCTTCGGCAGACACCTGAGGCATTGCCAGAGAGGAGGGTCCTGGGGAGGGAGGCCTGGTCGACTTCTCTCCTTCATGTTCGGAGCCTTCTTCCTCCAATAAAAGGGGCTCGGGGGTCGGAGCCACAATAGTTAGCTGGCTTTGTGCCTAAGCAGGACTAGAACTTCTGGCTTCCCAATTTCTAGCCTGGTGCCTTAACCACTACACCAAACTGGCTCTCTATACTGGAGTTCATGTGTTTATTTATTTATTTTATTATGTATGAGTGCCTTTGCCCTCAGGTGGGCAATTTTCCTGTAAAGATTAGCAACAGTCTAAGCCATTCGCTTCTTTGTAAGCACTGAAAACGCAGCTCATGTTGCCTACCTGATCACTTACAACTGTACTTTTAGTAAACAAAGAGCCAATTCAGGCAGACTCAGAGAAATGTGATTTGTTTCTGATTGCTAATTACACATAGTTATGGGAATATTTCAGTTTGATTCCTGTGCGTGTCTAATGGGATTGTGGTAGACAGTCGATTTTTTGGCACAGTTGTCATTTCTTGATGGGAGTTTTTTAACTCCTAGTAGTTCTATTATGTCATTAAGTTTTCCACTGGTGTGATAAGAAACAATTTTCAGGGGAGACTATGAATTGTTTCATGCAAGATGGATACCATGAATACATGTATTATTTTTTCCATCCCTGTGGCCTGGATGTGATTATCTGTCCTGATCTTGGATCTAATCTGGATGACTTGTCTTTCGAGGCTTCTTTGCCCAGGTAACAACTGACACTGCCATCATCAAGAAAGGAGGCTAATGCATTAGGGGGTTTTGGTAGTGATTTCAGCTTCTACGAAGTGAAGAATTGTATGGTACTTTATGTGAGGCTCTACCTGGCCTGGTCATCCAATCCATTTCTGATTTTGACCTTCTTGAGTAGGAACAGATGATTCCAGGCGGGGAAAGACTTATTCCCATGATAAGCAAAACCTGTATGGATAATCAGGTGCTACATCAGGTACTGGGTGAGCCTAGGAATGTCTTTACTAAATGCAGTTTATGCAGGTGGTCCTTGACTTACGTCCACAATTAAGCCCCAAATGTATGTTGTTAAGCGAGATAATTGTTAAGTGAGTTTTGCCCCATTTTTATGACTTTTCTTGCTCCATTCGTTAAGTGACTTACTACATTTGTTAAATTTGTAACACAGTTGTTAAGTGAATCTGGCTTCCCCATTGACTTTGCAATGTTTATAAGTGTGAAAAACAGTCATAAGTCACTTTTTCAGGGCCATTGTAACTTCAAACTGTACTAAACGAATGATTCTAAGTCAGGGGTGGGCAAATGTGGCCCTTTTACAACTTGTGGACTTTAACTCCCAGAATTCCTGAGACAGGCTGCCTTAGGAATTCTGGGAGTTGAAGTCCACAGGTTGTAAAAGGGCCACATTTGCCCACCCCTGTTATAAGTCACTCGTGTCACTGTAACTGTATGAACTGCTTTGTGAACTTTTGAACAGAAGTAGAAGGAAAATATTCACAACAAATATATCCTGATGAGATTGTTCTTTTGGGCTGATTTAAATATGGTTGTTTTTTTAAAAAATAAAGATTGGCAAGCAAGATTTCAATTGTACTGCTTTTCTTACACAATAGGGTAGAAGATTTAGTTGGAATTTGGAAATATTTTCTGAAGATGTACAAAGCCTAGAAAAAAATCTGGCATATCAGGATATCAGGAATAGACCAAGCATCTTTTAAAACAAATATCCAATTTAGCTTGTCACAATTCCACTATTATTAAATAAACATACCCCAGAGAATTTCTACTTCATCTTTTTACTTAACTTATCTTTTGCAGAGCTTCCATCCTCTCAACATCTGTTTAAGAGGAATTACATCTGCTTTTGTACAGGCTACAGAGAAGACCCAAATGTCACTATTTTACAATTGTGCCCAACTATATAAGGATTCCAAATTTGGATGGAGGGATTGAATGATGTGCTATTGCCACAGTAGCAGAGTGCAATTGTCTGTTTCATGTTCCTCCATCCTCCCATCCCCAAGGAAATAGGAGCAGAGAATTTAGACTGATGCAGAGAGGGCTGTTAAATGTCCCCAGTGACCACCACATTTCCCCAAATAAACTGCCCCTCACAGCTGCTCTAAGGGGAAAAAAAACTTAAGTAGTCAGAAAATCAGTTGCAGATCTCCTGGCAAAATATACAGTTTGGCCCTTAGGCACATTTGAGTACAATATTAAAGGCTTTAGAAACTTGATGAGGACTGCAACTACTGTGGGTTTCTTCACTCTCTGTTTTCAGCAACAAAGAATTTTCTGTGGGTGAATTTAACAGAGCCTCATGAATGTGCCCAATGCAACCGTGTTTCGGATGCAGATGGCTGCTTTGCAACTCTGCCATGAAGGCTTCTAGTAAATAAAAAAGCCTGTGGACCAGTTGGCACTAACATGCGGGAACAATTTTCTTAGCTTGGAATTGCTGTGGGAAGTAATTACAGTTGCTGAACACACTGAGCCATGAAAGTTGTGGTTGTATATTTGAGAAAAAGGCATAGTGCAGTGCTACTGTGCACAGTAACACCTTGTTATAAATACTGCTTTTGTTAATGCCCTGTTTGTGGAAAGGAGACATGAGTTAATGAGTAACTTTATTAAAATAATAGTTGTACTACAAACCCACAGTAAGGAAAATCTTCAAAAGCAAAGGGCTTGCTACCTCTGGCTGTATTTATTATATAAGAAATGATCAAACCTCTTTGAAAAGAAGGTTAATTTTGCACTTAACCATGAGAAAAAATAGTTTATAAGAAAAATCACTGATTAAACAATGGCTGGCATTGAAGTTTTCCTTAAACTGCTTGTTATTTTTGTCTACCATTTATAAAATATACTGAGAGCTTTCTTTTCAATTTAACTTGGTCTGCACTGTTCAGGCTATGCTCCAGCTTATGAAAAGATCTGTGAAATTATTATATTATTACATTCTAGCAATTTATTAAAAGTCGTATTCTAAGAAGGTCTTAAGAATCCTTTGGATCCCATTGTCAGGTATATCCTTATTACTGGGATGTAAGCAACAGTATGCTTTGCTTGCAAGGTAATTTTTAGATTAAGGATCCTAGTTTACATAGAAAAAGTAAGTATAAAACTTTGATTGTGCTTGTGGCATTCTGACCAAAATGTGTCTAAAATGACTTGTATTGTCTCCTTATTGTGTAAGACATTGGTATGACTAAGGTTGGTGATATAGAAAATAGTTCTAAAAACATATGAACATATTGATTGTCTAAGGCAGTGGGTCTCAACCTTCCTAATGCCGCGACCCTTTAATACAGTTCCTCATGTTGTGGTGACCCCCAACCATAAAATTATTCCTAAAACCATTGAAAATATGTGTTTTCCCATGGTCTTAGGTGACCCCTGTGAAAGGGTTGTTCGACCCCCAAAGGGGTCCCGACCCACAGGTTGAGAACCACTGGTCTAAGGCCACTGTGGTTGGTGAAGCCAATATTGATTAATTCATATACCAACAATTTTGGCAAATGGAGATTTGTGACTTGGAATATACAGTATGTAGAATAGTTGGTAAAGAGCATGACCTAATACATGAAAAAAAGAAAAGAAAAGAAAAGAAAAAAGAAAAAAGATTTTGTATTTGTGAAACTAAGAAGTTAAATTTTGGTTCAGAATTGTAATGGAAGGGAATAAAGGTGGTCTGATATCAGAGTTGATAAATGTGAGTGAAATTGTAATTGAATTTTGAATGAAAAGATTATATGCATGTTAGAAAAGATCATTCAGGTCAGTTTTTAATGTATGTGAAAATAACCATTTATAATTTCTAATTACATGTTACATTTCAGTGAATGAACAAAAGATGAATTTGGAGAAATAGTGGGCAACATTTTAAATAAATTATATCCAGGCATAACGATTATTCTATAAGTTGGATGAATGGGAATGAGAGAAGAGAATACACTAATAGTGACTGGGTCATTAGGATACAGAAGCACAAATTAAAATGGTGATTGTATTAGGAGTACCCAAAAATGGTCTGTTGGTTTAGAATATGTAGTTTAAGCATATGTTTATTGCTGTGTACACAAAGAATCTAAAAGTAGGTTTAATATTTTTTGTTTAGGATACCAAATTGAGAAAATTAGTGAAGAATACAGTGGTGACAAGAAGTTGTGAATATAGAAAAGTGCATATTTTGGTAGCATCTAGATTGGATCCTGGGAAAAAATGAATATGGAAAAAATGTGCCTTTTATGAATAAGTACTAAAAGGCAGATGAATCCTTAAACAGAATAAATGGAAAGTGAGCAAAAGGAAAGACAATGCATAAGTTGTTTGAAACACAATAAAATATGCTATAAAGAGCCACAGAAGTTCTTGAATTAAGCTAATAGAAATAAAATATATTTAACTTTTGAGCAGTGCAAAGTCATGTGAGATGGGCAACTCTATATATTTCAATAAATAATATTTATTGGAATGATGATGTAAAAGAGACTGTTCATATGAAAAAATGAAAATGAGGGAATGATACAAAAATGATAAATGAGTTTCAGACTTTATAAAATACCTTCAGATGGAAAACAATAGTTGCAAGGAAAGTAATCAAAGAAGGTCCAAAACAGTTAAGACAAACATTGCATAGTGAAATTGGTGGGGAAAAAACAAAAAAACCAAACCAAACCAAACCAAACCAAACCAAAACAAAACAAACCAAAACAAACCAAACCAAAACAAACCAAAACAAAACAAACCAAAACAAACCAAAACAAACCAAAACAAAACAGTTTAAAGAAGCAGAAGAAATGTGGACTGATTTTGATGGAAATTAGGAAAAAATGTTTTGGGTGTGGTGAAGAGGATGGAACAAAGAACTTCCAGTGCAATGAATTGACTTAAGAATGAATGATGATGAAAATATTTGGGAGAAATGAGGAAATGCTGGAAAGAATACCTTGGTAGTCCTTGACTTTTGACCAGTGATTTAATGGCCCATTTGGGAACATAGATTTGGATTTACTGCCATGAGTTTCACTTAACAACTGCTGTAAAAAATAGTCAAAAATTTGTATCTCATCATTTGGTGCCTCGACCTATGACCATAATGATTTTATGACAAGAATTCCAGTCCCAGTTGTGATTATAAACTGAATATTAGTAGAAAACTTTACATCTATTTGTGTTGGTAAAAACATAGAAAGTAAAATAATCTGTTCTGAGGAATGAATATTTCTCAAAACAATTGAAAATCACTTTGCACATGAATGTGGTTCTGTCCACATATGGATGTGAATGCTGAGTGTGCATATATGAGTATTTAGGAGAAATATAACAATGGGTTCAGTGCAGAGAAAATGAGATATTTACTGTCAGGTTCTGGAATGGCATTTTGAAATAAGACTCCAGGCAATTGGGTTCCTAGTTGTAGAGATCTTTATCAGGCCCTCCGGCACATTCCAACAATCACCAACTTTCAAATGAGATATTGTCAGCACTTTCATGCAGTGCTCCCCACCACCATTTTAAAGGCTCCTGCGCTCCACCTGTGACTCCACCCCTTGGCCCCACCCCATCTCATGTTTCTTCTACAGTTAACCCACATCTGACCAAGCAAGCTAACCTACACCAAACCTAGCCTGCTTTAACTCTGCTTTTCCTCTTGGCTCATCAGACCAGCTGAGGCTTGGCTTGGCTTGGCTTGGCTCTGCACAGGCAAAGCCCTGAACTTCAGCTGTTTCCAGGGCCCACCTCTCAGCTGTGCAGTGGTGGCGCAGGCTTTGGTGGTGATCACAGTGGTGGCAGCAGGCTTCTGACCCCTAGGCTGGGCAATCGGACATACTTCTGAGCGTTGCCAGGTCAGCTCCGCAGAGCTGCCTGAATGACAGCCCCAAGCCGTGAAGTGCAGACCAGTGGGGCTGACATTTACTACAAAAGAAGAAATAGAGTCAAGAATGAATGGGTACTGAATCAATGTGAACTGAATAGCCCAGTGATCAATAATATGAAACAATTATGTTGAGGTGGTTGGGCTGTATTGAAAGAACGAATGGTGAGTGAATCACAAAGTTAACAAATGAAAGAATGAATATTGAATGGTCAAGAAGAAAGAAGAATATTGAATGGTTAAGGAGAAAGAGATGACTGAGAATATCCTGGTTGGGTGAATATAATTGGATCCTCAAAAACAGAGTGAGTTTATTGGTTTCTTGCAGATGTTTCATTACCAAACTAGGTAATGGATATTTGATAGTTTGGTAATGAAACATGCAAGAAAACCACCAAGCTCAGAGAGCACCAAGAACCTTACAGATTGTCAAAGTTTAGGTGTGACTGTTTTGGTGAGTGCTCCATTGTAATAATTGAGGATACTTTCCTTTGAAGCCAGCCCTTCATTTACTCTCTGAACTAAGTGAAATTCTGACAAATCATAACACATATGACTCCTTTTTGCACTAAAAATTAATGCCATGAAAGCGAAAATACAAAAATCCACTGACAATCCAAACTGCCGACTATGCAACAACAAAGTCGAAACTGTTTCACATTTAATATGTGAATACAACAAAATTGCACAAACTGATTACAAAGCTAGACACGACTGAGTTGCTAAATTAATCCGTTGGTCATTATGTAAAAAATATGACTTACCTGAATCCAAAAAGTCATGGGAGCACAAAGTGGAAAAAGTTACCAAAAATGAGAAGGTGAACATCTTGTGGGACATTCAAATACAGACGGATCGTCATTTGGAACACAACACACCAGACATCACGGTTGTCGAGGGCCAAAGCGTACAGTTTATTGATATCGCTGTACCAGGAGATGCCAGAGTTGAAGAAAAAGAACTGGAAAAAATAATGAAATGTCGCAACCTGGCCATCGAAACTACAAGGCTATGGGAGAAACATGTAACCATGATACCCATTGTCATCAGGGCACTTGGTACCATGTCCAAAAATTTTACAAAACATATCAAGAAATTGCAGCTTCATGCAATAACACCAGTGGAACTGCAAAAAACTGCACTACTCAGAATATCATATATTGATTGGAAGGTACTTGGTTGATTCCTAGGATGCTGGCAGCAACCCGTATCAACCATTAGCACCAATCAATGGTATTTGTGACACATCTTTAAATGTTCAGTTGACTGAGTTTCATGTTTAATGAATAAAAGAAATAATAATAATAATAATAATAATAATAATAATAATTTCAATATTATTATTCAGCGGTTTTAACTTACTTTCTTTCTGATTTTTCAGATTGACAAAATTATTGTCCTCATCTCAACTGTGTGTAAAATGACAGATGTCTGGTTTTATGAAATTTTATGCAGCTATTATTGCCAGATTTTCTGGTAGGGGCAAATAACAGCAGATAATTGCATGCTGAAGTCAGTTATTCCAAGGAAAATTAATATGCTCATTGTTTCACTGTGAAAAATGTGGGATGATTAAATTGATAGTCAAACTGTATATGCAGACCAGTTCCTCTTGTTTTTTTTAAAGTGCAGATAATTGACCTCAGTTAAATAGTTTGTATTATTTCAAAGGTGTACATGGAAGAACCAAATGACTATGTCTAATATGTCTTGTTCCTAAAATGAGAACTTTTATTTCCAACCAATTAGTTTTATAAGCTGCTCTTTGCTAATATAATGGGCATTATTAGAGCTGCGTTGCAAAATTAGTAGATTATTGCAAAATCTGGATAACTACTAAATTATTGTAAAAACATATCAAAGACTCTAATGCTTTGTGGCAATGTGGTAGTTACTGGGAATTTTAAAACCACAATCTGTTAGCATAATGTAACGTTATTATTAAAAGAGAGTCAGAAGAATTGCTACAGCATTGTTCCACCAAAGTTTTATGCTAAAATGAAAATAATATGTAAAATGAACCAAATGGATATCGGTTTATATTTAGCAGCTTTTCATTTTCATATTAAATATTAATATTAAACCTATGGCTTTCCAATTTGGGTTGCAAAAGTCTAATATACTAAGGTAACTCTCTGCTCCCCTATAGTGCCTGTCTCAGCTTTTGCAACCAAAATACAGTAGTCTTAGTTATATTCAACATTTCCATTTGTATTCACATACAAGATAATTAATATTTAACATGGGCAGTCCTCTGCGATATTTAATGAAGAACGTAGATCAGGGGTGTCAAACTCAAGGCCTGTGGGCTGGATCTGGCCTGTGGGGCCGCCCTAGAAACAGCAAAGGACCAGTCCGTGGTGCCTCTGCCAGTGAAAATGGAGTTCTGGGGGGACACGTGCGACCGTCCTGAGCCCCGTTTTCGCTGGCAGAGGGCTGTATCAAGGTTGAAAAAGGATGTTGAGCTGGCCATGCCCTCCACACCCGCTGGCCCCCCCCAAAGTCAAACATAACCCTGATGCGGCCTTCAATGAAATCGAGTTTGACACCCCTGACATAGATGAACTGTGGATGTCCATGTGTTGGAAATATAATTCTGAGTCTGTTCTTTTGAACGTTCCCTCCATTATACTTGGTGATAGATGCTCAACCTAGTAAATAAGTCTTCATGCACAATGTGAATTAACCCTGACTCAGAGTTGCATTACTTAATTTGAGGAGTACAATGAGAACACACACACACATTGTCTTAACATATAACATCTAGTTTAAATCATCACAGCTTAAAACCAACAAACTCTTGCCCCACAATGTACAGTAAAATATTTTAAAGAAATACAAAGCTGAGAGCATTTTTAAACAAAAGTCAAGAACCTGCTGGATTTGATTGACTTGAATTAGCTTGATTGCCTTTTATCAAATGCAGCTGCTCTATTTAGCATAAAAATGCAAAACATCTAAAAATCATTTGCCTTGCAGCAGAATAGAAAGATGTTTTTGCTTAGGTTTTTAAGAAGTTTCAAATGTGTATTCTACACAGATTCCCTGAGAATAGATCCAGAACATATCTTGTTACAGGGAATTAGCAGAAATATTGTAAGCTTTCAGAAAATTAATGGAAGAAAAATGTTGCATTCTGAATGACATATTTAGATATCTTAAAGCTTTAACTGTTATAAATTAAACAATTCAAAGATGTTTGTTATAGTGTCATAATCAAACATCTGCTGCTAAAGCTTGATAGAAAAGCCTCCAGAACTTTTCACATAATGTACAATTAGTCTCACTTGACTGAACATTGTCATGGTGCAAAGAAAAATTCAGGAGTCATGTAAAACTAATTTTCTGTCAAAATCAGAAAAGAGACCTTTAGTCAGTTACAGGATACTGCAGCTTCACTTTGAATTTGAATTGATAGGTAGGTAGACAAATTTAAATAAGGGAGAAAAAAGTGTGCTTAGGAATGTACTCCATGAATACCTAAGACATCCTTTTTTAGATCTTGCTTCCCTCATCCTGTATGTATGAAAGAGGCACAAAGACTGGAAATATCATTTATTTGTTCTCTCTCTCCACTTGACGGATAAATTCCAGGTATGGCTTTCCTCAGTAGGCCATGCAGTCTTCAAACAGATCCAGGGTGCTGTAATGGTTAGTTCTCAATGTAGGACCAAGGAAACCCAGATTCAGGGAACCGTGTTCAAATGCATCCCTCAGGCATAGGAACTCATTCAACATCTTTGGGCCAGATACTCTTTCAGACTTATTTCATAGAGCTACTGTGGGGGGGGAAATTGAAGAATGGAGCATTATGAAATGCCACTTAGAGCTCCTGAAGGAAAGGGATGTAAATCTAACTAAATTCACCTAATTTGCACTATGACACACCAGAGCACCAGCCCTTAAAGAATAATTTTTGTCCATGCCTGGCTGATAAAGGCTTTCATCATACTAGGCATATAGATTTAATTTGAAGTGGGTTAATGGCAGTTTATAGGCATGGAAATGTACTTTCACAGGTCATTGTCATGATCATCATCCTGGCACTTGAAGTGAAATTCTCTCACAGCAGGAATTGGAATGGCTGTTTTGCAAAATAGTGCAGAATTAGAACAGAGGTACCTTCCTTCCTCTTTATCAGGCTAGGGGGTAGCAACATGTTCCCTTGCATCAAAAGGATCAAGGAAGAGGATCAAAGACATAAAGGCCCTGCCTTCAGTTATTCACTGATAAAAGTGGACTAGGGTACACATATCCATTTTCAAAGATTCTGCAACCTAATCCCTTTTCCTTTAACAAGATTTGATTAATGGGGCTGTGAGAACCTAGGAGGAAGAGAGCAAAATAAATAAATCAGGAGTTTGATAGTCCTCTTTTTTTTTTTTACTAACATGTTTTGTTTAAAAAGCACTTTTTGTAAGCTGCCATTAACGTCATTATGGCTATTTTTTTAAAAATTGGAAAAAGTATTCCCAGAGTCCTCCTGACCTTTTTTTTTTGAGGGCCTTGAGTAGAAGTGAGATTTAGGGATTCAGCAGTGGCTTTGGCTACTCTATTCTCCAATTACTCACCATCTTTAGTGTTCTACCTAGTTCTTCATCATCTCATTTCTAATTCCACCCATCTACCACCCTGTCTGCTGGGGATGTGGTAGGTTTCATTTAAGGTGGCATCAAGCATGTGAAGTAGAATGACACTTCCCAGCTCTGCAGCTTGGTAATATAATCCAACTACAAGGAAGACCTCCCCACCTCTCTCTGATAAGCTGACATTCCTTTTTGTAGCCTGGTGACCTGATTGGTTTTGGCAGGTAGCGCTGTTTAAAAGGAGTGAAGGAAGGCAGGAGTTACAGGGCACATATGTCAAACTCGCTATGTCACGTTGCCGTCATGGGATGTTTCATGATGTTTTTCCCATTTGCCGAGCTGGAGTGGGTGCGGCCTGTGTGTGACACATCTGGCCCATGGGCTGCCAGTTTGACACTTCTGCAGGGCATAGATGTGCATACCCATAGCTCCATAGGGCAACTTGAATCAGTTTTTCAAGTGCTTTTGTATTTCTTCTTGTGTATCACTGTCTGGGCTGACTTTTTGATTAATAGATTGTGTACCATCACATCATCATTGCTTTATTGTCACCACATTAATAGACTATCTTCAGGATGATCTGTCCCCTACTTCGCCTTTCAGGTCTTCTGGTAATGTACTTATTGCCCGTGTAAACTAGTCCATCCACTATGCTGCTGATCATCCTTTTCTTTCCTTTCTTTTCACCTTTATGAAGCATTATGGACTTCTCAAGAAGCTGGATTTTCATGATTATTGTAGCTCGGAGGAAGAAAACAGTGTAATTTTATTCAATTGCTGATGTTGTTCACACTGAACTGTAAGAACTCTGTTAAATTTATACACAGATGTACACACACATGCGCACCACCCGCGAGCGCGTACACACACACACACACACTTTTAAAGAATAACCTTTTGGTTTAGCTGGTTTTGGACTTTCGCTGTAAGTCAGTCTACACTCAAATATACATATACAAATAAATTGACACAGTACTGCATACTTAGTTTGGTGGTGGGATCTTGGCAAAACATATTTCATGTCACCAGCTGCTCAATCATTTTAATAAACGTAGCAAAGAACTGAACCTGGAATCCTCTACCTCTAAAACATACAGATTTTCTTACTTTTGGCATTTGCAAAAGTTAATGTTACATTGCTGTAAAGAAGACTCATGTTTGTTGAGCATACCCGTTTCTGCACAATATCATAAATTGCTCTAGAAACATGTGAAAGCATATAATCATATTAGAATGAATGTAAAATTCTTTAGACTTAATCTAAAACTATTCTCAATTTAGTTTCTTCCAAGTAAATATATGAAGCATCAAGATGTCATTCCCAACATGCAGGCTTAGTTAACAAGAATTATTACAGAGTAGCTAAAATAAATCTTTACTATATTTTGTGATTCCATTCAAGTGATTAACAACCGTAACACTAATAAAAAGCATAGTTGTGATTCATTCAAGAATCACACCACATAAAACTAGAGTGGATAAAATGATCAAACAGTAATGAAAAAGTATGCTAAATAGTTAAAATTGGCATAAGGATGCAAATAAAATCAATTGAAATAGTAGCCTGTCAGTGAATGATAATTAGGACTGAAACTAAGCAAGGCTTCCTTCAGAATCCAGGAAAGTGATATGGAAATGCTCCTGACTTGAAAAGACGTTGTTGTTGTTGTTGTTGTTGTTGTTAGTTGCGAAGTTGTGTCCGACCTGTCCTGACCCCCATGGATAACATTCCTCCAGGCCTTCCTGTCTTCTACCATCCTCTGGAGTCCATTTAAGCTCACACCTACTGCTTCAGTGACTCCATCCAGCCACCTCATTCTCTGTCGTCCCGTTCTTCTTTTGCCCTCAATCTTTCCCAGCATTAGGCTCTTCTCCAGTGAGTCCTTCCTTCTCATTAGGTGGCCAAGGTATTTGAGTTTCATCTTCAGGATCTGGCCTTCTAAAGAGTAGTCAGGGTTGATCTCTTCTAGGACTGACCGGTTTGATCGCCTTGCAGTCCAAGGGACTTGCAGGAGTCTTCTCTAGCACCATAGTTCAAAGGCCTCAATTCTTTGAGAATTCTTTGAGAAGACATAGCAAGATCCATTAGACCAGTGTTTCCCAACTTTGGTAACCTTGAGCTATGTGGATTTCAACTGTGGACTTCAATCCCCAGAATTCCCCAAATAGCATGCCTGGCTGTGAGATACTGGCTGAATACTGGAAATCCTGGGAGTTGAAGTTCACAGATGTTAAAGTTACCAGGGTTTAGTCTCATTCCTAACTTAGTCAACAATGCCTAAGTGAATTCTAAATCCTGTTGCTCAAAACTCTACATCTGAATTTCAGGTTACATGTCATTTGAAAGGATGTTTCACTATTTATTTTTTAAAATGTTAATACAAAGAAAGTGATGATTATAGAAAACTCTATGTCCAATCTTTTATGTTCCTTTGTCACCCACCGCTTGGGATCACAATGAAAGAAATGTGTTGCATTGAGAGATAGATAAATACAGTCTTATACATACAGTAAAAGTATCCATAAAACATAACATATAATGACTAGTACTGTATAACTTCATTATACGCAGCACTGTACTAGTAGATACACCATTGCTGCAAACACTTGTTGCTAAGTAACAACATTCACAATAACTGTTATCATTTTTAGGTTTTTTAAAATCAGGCTATATAAAGAATTTAACATTTGTTCAGATTGCCTGGCCATTCTGCTTTCTGTTACCTCTGGTGATGATACTATGATGCTGTTGAATATTTGAGGATATATCACATTTGCACACAGCAGGACCCCAGATAGCTTTTCTCTGGAACTGTATAGTAGAAGTGTCCTCTAAAAAGAATTTCTGTAAAATTCAGAATAAAAAAGAGAGAGCAAAAAGTTTAAGGTAGCCATGAACTTAGCCTATCTTTTCTCAGTACAATATCTGTGTTTTCAGACTTGTTGATCCAAAGGTTCCTAATAACTGAAAAGCAGTTATTGAGCAATTTTTGAAAGTGATTTAACAAAAAAGTAGTAGGCAAACCTCGTGTATTTTTAAAAGTTCCTTCATGGTTTGAGCGAGATGGCTATTCCCTTGCATCTCAGGGCTCTAAACCTGTTGAAGACAATTGTGTTGTGATCTCCCTGTGAGGAACAACTGTCTGGAGCACTTGTAGGTGGGCTCATGTCCTCCCTTTCTCTGGAAAGGAATTAAAAAGAGCTGGTCTACTCACTGGGTCTTCATTCCACTGTGAAGTGGCTGTACTTTGGTAAAGCTGTCTTACGTTTGCATGAAATCCTTTCCTGGAAGTCCTCAGATCTTACGTTTCTTGAACTGAAATGATCAGAATGACAGGAGAGAGGAATCTGGTACGGAAGGGAGAAACTTAATTTCATCAGTTCGGAACAACCTCTATAATTAACAGAGCTTCAGGTTCCTGTATATTGAATTCAGGTCCCATCTGCCTTCATCACAGACTGATAAAACCACAGAGAAAATGAAAATAAGATTTATTTTCTTAAATAAACACCACACAAAGAGGATAGTCGAGATGATGCTTATATGTACTCTTTTATTTACTCTCTAAAAGTTCTGGAATGCTTGTGATTTGACTTACTATATAAACTATTTTCTCTCCCTTAGCATATTTAAAATGGTTTGCTGGTATGGTTTAACAAGGATAACTCAATATAGTTCTTTGTACTTTGTGACATCAGGTTAATTCACATCTTGTATGCATTTACGCAATGGCACAATGCAAGTGTTGTTACTTGCCTCTCACGTCTATTCTGCATGCCTAGGTCACCAATATTAGAAGAGGATTTTCCTCTTCTGTGAGGGTTTCAGAAAGAGGCAAAGAAACTTCCTTTCAGTTTGTCCCAAAGGTGCTTTTTCAAAAGGCAACTGTACTTTGTTTTTTTCTTGAAGATGTTTTGCTTCTCATCCAAGAAGCTTCTTCAATTCTGACTGAATGGTGGAGGATGGAAGGGTTTATATTTCTTGCAGTCATCTGGTCATTAGTACCATTCAGAATGAGAAGGAAAATGTCTTCAAGGAAAAACAAAGTACAGTTGCCTTTGAAAAAGCACCTTTGGGACAACCATGACCTGGATGAGTGAGACATTCCATAGGCAAGGGGTGTGTCAAACTCAAGGCCTGTGGGCTGAATTCGGCCTGCAGGATTCTTAGATCTGGCCCCTGGGCCTGCCCTGGAAACAGCGAAGGACCAGTCTGGTGCCTCTGCCAGCGAAAACTGAGCTCAGGAGGGCTGCCTCCTGGGCTCCATTTTCACTAGCAGAGGGCTGCAGGAGGCCATCCTGGCTGGAAATGGAGCCTTGATGAGTCCAGTTGAGCTGGCCATGGTCCCTGGCCATGCCCCCCCAGCCTCCCCCGAGGTCAAATACAACCCTGATGCAGCCTTCAATGAAATCAAGTTTGACACCCCTTCCATAGACTTTCCTTTCAATTTCTTCATGCATTGGCTTTCCCCTACCTACATTACCATGTGGCAAAGCTTCCAGGCCTAGATTTGGGAGAGAAACATTCTGTTAAACTTATTATAGCTTTCATTTCTGACTTTTGGGGAGTAGATCTCTGGACAAAGAGTTATTTGGTCCAGCTTTCAGTGTTCACTGACCAAGACCAGCATTGACTTTGAAAGGGCTATGTCAGTTCTTGCCATCCCAGTAAACTACCTTGCTATTCTAAAGAGACCATAAGGCATATGGTACAACTCTTAACTATACTTTATAAATGATTGCCAGTGCATCTATTGAATATGCTTTGAACAGAATGATATGCCTGGTTTTTTGTTTTACATTAGATCTTGTAACTATTTTGTTGAGAAAACATTTGGATATTTTAGTTTCTTTCTGATATTTCATTTGACATTATTATAATTTCAGATATTATTTCTTCCATTACAAAAAGTGGAAATTTAGATGTTTATTTCTCTAAATATGTAGATACGTTGCATAGCTGAGCTGGGCAGAAAACTCTCAAGATCATATTTTATTCATAATACTCTTCTCCCACCAGCAAATAATATTTGAAATACCACATACATATGTTTAAGTCCTATGTACATTATCATATCAATTTTCTTTTTTTAATGTAAAAATCTATGAGAAACCATCTGGACTAGATTACTATGTACAATCAGATTAAGGGCTAAGAAGCAGAATTTCCTGCCAATGAACTAAAAAGAAGATAAGAACAATGGACCAGTTAACACTTGAGAGATTACAAATTTATGACAAAAATATAAATTAAGATGCCAAACAGAGCCAAATTCAGAGAACCCTAAATTCTTTTACATGTGACTCTCAATCTGGGTATGGAAGCCATATGCATCAACAGCTAAGGTCTTGTCTGAATACTTTTCTCAGTGTTTTGTGACACTCAGTGTTGGATTTAAAATCATCCAGTGGCTCTAATTAGCACAAGAGAAAATGGTAGCTAAGCCTTTGAAGATTCTTCTATCACCAGGCTAGTGGTGGATTGTTCTCAGTTCAGACCAGTTCTATAGAACTGGTAGTACAACCAGCGGGAGCCTCTGCCCACCGACCCCGACGTCATCAGAACGCTTTTGCGCATGCACGCCCGGCCCCGTTGTGAACTGGTAGTAAAGGTAAGTAGAACCCACCCCTGCACCAGGCCAGTCAGTTTCTCTTTCAAAACCAGAAATTGCGTGGATCCACTTTGTTGTTGGACAAGACAGAATGCCTTGAATGAACGGTTTCTATTAGAACTAAATTAGAGCTCAGATTGCAGAGAATAGCAATAGCAATAGCATTTATACACCGTTTCATAGTGCTTTACAGCCCTCTCTAAGAGGTTTACAGAGTCAGCATATTGCCCCCAACAATCTGGCTCCTCATTTTACTGACCTTGGAAGGATGGAAGCTCAGTCAATCTTGAGCAGGTCAGGACCACTATGCCACCACAACTCTTTATTCTAACATTAATTCTTTATTTTATGGAAAGGATAACTTTCTGTAGTCTCTTAGTTTTAAACAGTCAAGTACTTCTGTTACTAAAAAACACACATGAAAATAAGACCCACTGAGATCACAATAAGTTGCTTTGTAGTTGTTGTTTTTTTGGTCAAAATGATTTATTGGGCATCGATGTCAGGAATATTACTACTTGCATATTGTGGTGGTAATAGGCAAAGAATTTTTGTTCATAATAACATGAATAAGCCAGCTGGAGGTTTAACAGATTTGCCACCCCAAATCCATTAAAAGAAAGAAAGAAAAAAAACCATACTGATGTTATTTACCCTAATAATTTGTAGGCTTGTAGGCACAAGGTTTTGTTTTGTTTTTAAACCTGCCTGCTATAGATGTCCTAAGGCAATGATGGCTAACCTTTCCCGGAATGAGTGCCCAAAGCGCATGCCACCCCCCCCAAAATGCAATGTGTATGTGTCTCCCTGCGCATATACGTGTGGCTCCCTGTATGTGGCCCAACCCCTGTGCATGCATGTGACCCACCCCCATGTATGCGCACGTAGTCCCCCTCACGTGCTCCACCCCCCATGCATGTGTGGCAGAGACCCGACGACCAGCTGGCCAGTGGGAGGCATGCACACAAACATGGCAGAGCTGAACTGGATAGACAGCTTACGTGCCCACAGAAAGGGCACTGCATGCCACCTGTGGCATGCATGCCATAGGTTCGCCATCATGGTCCGAAAGGCTTAGTGGCAAACAAGGCAAGAATCTCAAATCTCTTCCTGTGTGAATAAAATATAAAACTAATTTAGTATTAGAGAAAAGAACCTGTTATTGGTCTTTCCTGAATGTAAATGTGTAGGATGATCTTATTTATTTATTTATTGGTTCGATTTATATGCCGCCCTTCTCCGGAGACTCAGGGTGGCTTACAATGCGTTAAGCAATAGCCTTCATACTTTTGTATATACCTGCTTAGTAGGGCTTTCGCCCTACTAAGTGTTCTTTTTTTATACAAAGTCAGCTTATTGCCCCCGCAATCTGGGTCCTTATTTTACCTACCTCGAAAGGATGGAAGGCTGAGTCAACCTTGAGCCTGGTGAGATTTGAACTGCAGTAATTGCAGGCAGCTGGTGTTACTTAACAGCACTTTAATCTGCTGTGCCACCAAGGATCTTGGGATGGAAAATGAAATAAAAGAAAGCTATGGAGGAGGAAGGATTATGCTACTGGGTTACTCAATTGTCCTCTTATTCCTGATAGAGATAGATTCTGGTTGTGGATGAGATTTCATTCTTCCTAGTAACTCTTGCTGTAATTACCTTTGCATTTTATATAATGGCCTTTGAATTCTATATAGCAATTCTCCTGTCACTCTCTTCCTGGAGACCGCTTTCTCGGCTGTGTTTCCTCCCATGTGATCCATTCGAAGCCAATCTGTTTTTCCTCTTTTCAGGTTGTCCAAACTTTGAATCTCCTATAGTTGACTTATTAAGTACAGTAGAACCTCTGGTCACGAACACTTCTGACCACAACCAAAAAATTCACAATTTTTTTTGGCGGCCAATTTTCCCTTCCACACCATTTTTTTTTTGTAAGCGCCAAATTTCCAAAATTAGGATCAGGTCACAACCAAATTGGGTTGCGACCAAAGTTATGCAACCAATTATGGTCATGACCAGAGGTTCTACTGTAGTTTGCTTGTTGATAAATGCTTGCTATTTTCTCTATGTGCGCGCACGGCCATTGCATTTTGGGGGTTCGGGTGCATACGCATGCTTTGGACACTCGGTCTGGAAAAGGTTAGCCATCACTGGTATAGGATTTTCTGCTTGAGCAAGGGATTGGACTAGAAGACCTCCAAGGTCCTTTCCAACTCTATTATTCTATTGTCTACACCAGGGGTGTCAAACTTGCAGTGTCACATTGTCGTCATATGATGTATGATGATTTTCCCCCTATTCGCTAAACCGGGGGTGGGTGTGACCAGCGCGTGACCCATCCAGCCCATGGGCCACGAGTTTGACACCCCTGGTCAACACTGTCAATTGGTCTCTTACATAGCATTTACATAGCTCAAACTCTCTCTCTCCCTAATAGTTGAAAAGAGTAAATATTCAGTGGTGCAAAGTGCTCTGGTTAAGCCATATGCTTTCTCTCCTTTTTCTACTTACTCACAAGAAGTCTTTCTGCCTGCAAAGAGGGTACTCCCTGTTCTGCTATTTATAAAACCCTGTCCTTTCTACTTTCCCTTGTGGTCTTACATATGTTTCTAAGCTAAATCTTCTGTTTCCAAAACTAGCATTTTTCCATCCATTCTATATTTCCTCCAGCTTCCTGATTACTTGGGAATTACTGGTTGCCAGAAGGTTTGGAGGAAAGGCAAGCCAGTTCTTAGTTCTTATTTCCTACAATGTGCAACTTAGTGTTTAGCTGAATAACTTTTATTTTTCCTACCTTGCACCAACTTTATTGGGCATTGGGCTCCATTCAGATTGTTTCTTAAGTCACTTAATTAAACGCAATGGGTTATCTAAACATTTTAGATAAGATACATAAGAATAGTTTTTTTAAAAAACAAAGGTAGTAGAAAAATAAGACCCAAGCAAGTAAACAAGGGCTCTAAAAGCATCTAGAAGGTTATACTTTTCCAGTATGTAATTACTTGATTACAATTATTAATTATAATTATTAGGATAACTAAGTCTTATTTCTTGTTTTAAGAAGCTAAAAATCTAAAGTTCCAATCAAGGTTCAAAAAGAAGAACTATGGTCAACACTGGATGAATCATCAAATAAAACTAGGAATGCAGTAGATTGAGTGGAAAATGAAAATATGTTCTGATCTAAATCTACCATGAAATTAAAATATAAACAGTATGTGTTGGAAAGCCACATTTGGGATGAGGCACAAATCCATACATTGAATTGTAATCCAGGAATAGTTTCAGTTTAAATTAAATTCTGTGTCAGATTTACTTTTAAGGATAAAGTAATTTTAGATATCAAAACATAATCCCACAAGTTGGTTAACTATTCTTCCAAAGAAGGAATCAGACAACCTTTCCAACCAAATCCATGTAATATCCTTGCAGCCATTAACATATACAAAGCTAATTCAGTGCACTTAGAGGGAATATGTGTTTCGGTAACATTGAATAAGAATATCAGTTTTAACAAACATTTATTTATTACCCAATGTTGAGGCCATCCAACTTCTTGACTACACTGGGTGACTTAGAAATATGAAGAAAATACCTATAAAAACAGAGCATAGCTGACCAGAAGAACAATATGAACAGCTATAAAATCAAACTTATCTAAAGAGGATTCCACACAATTACCCTATTCCAGGATATAGGAGAACAATCAGGTTTTCATGATTTCCTATACATGATAAGGATAGGAATTGTATGACTCTCTGAGCATGGTGGGGAGAGTTGTTCCAGAGGCTAGACAATGTAACAGAGAAGGTATACTTCCTGGTCCTGTAAAGTGACAGTGATAGTTTCTGATATCTAGATGCTTGATCATACCAGATAGGTAGAAAGAACTGGAGATAGAAGGTTCCTCAGATAACCAAACTCTAGGCCATGAATGGCTTTAAAGTGATAACCAGTACCTTGAATTGCATCTGGAATCGATTTGGGAACCTATGCAGTTTACAAAGCATGGAGTCACGTAAGCATAATGCAGCATCCCCATCACTGCCTATGCTGCCGCATTCTCACCCAAGCTTCTGGATGGTTATCAAGGACAACCCCATCTCAAATGTATTGCTGTAGACTATACTGCATACATGAGTGACTATTGGAATGATCACTGGTCTAGAAAAGGGAACAACTGGATCACTAGATGTCCCAAAGATGCTTTTTCAAGAGGCAACTGGACTTTCTGTTTTTTCTTTGAAGACATTTCGCTTCTCATCCAAGAAGCTTTTTTAGCTCTGACTGGATGGTGGGAAGTGGAAAGAACTGGGTCCTTTCAACAGTTCCAAGAAGGCTCCACACCCATTTGCACTACTCAGGTGACCCTGAGGACACAGATAAATCTCTAGGTAGCCTCAAAGACTCTCTAAAAGAATGCAAAAGACTAGCTATCTGCAAAGAATATAAATCCTTCCGTTCCCCACCATCCAGTCAGAGCTGAAGAAGCTTCTTAGATAAGAAGCAAAACATCTTCAAAGAAAAACCAGAAAGTCCATTTGTCTCTTGGAAAAGCACCTTTGGGACAACTATGACCTGGATGACTGAGAATCACCATAGACCTTTGGCAAAGCCTTTCTGGTCACAACTGTCATCTGCTGTTTGAGCAGGAGTTGCAAATCCAAAAGAAGCTTGAATGGAGTCTAGAATGGAGAAGTGCAAGCCCCTGAAAAAATTGAAGATCCTAGAACCAGGAGGCCCAAGCAAGCACAGCCACTCAGACTTGTCAGGATTGGGTTGAATCTGTCTCCACGCAAGCCAACACAACCTCCAAGCACTGAGATAGGAATTCAATAGCATTGCTTGGTCAACCTGGGGTTGAGTTGTATAATATATTGATGATACCCAATCGTAAAGTGACAGAAACCTCACCCAGTGGTTCCACGTAGATGTTAAACAGAAGAACTTCTAGCATTTTTCAAGTAAAGTTTTACAACTGTGATCTCTCCACGTGTCAACCCCAATTGAAAGAAACT
>WNWU01000041.1:1159322-1169769 GCA_012654045.1 Ptyas mucosa
GAAAGAAAGAAAGAAAGAAAGAAAGAAAGAAAGAAAGAAAGAAAGAACTATTTTATCAAAAGCTGCTGGGAGAAGTTTAAAAGTTGTTTCATTTTAAAATGAATTAATTTTCAATTTCAAATTTAAAATTGGTATTAATTTATTTTTGTTCTAATTATAATTCCCACCATTTTAGAAAATATGTTATTCATTTTATCAATCAAAACTTGTAGTATTGTCAGTGATAAAATATCTTATACAAACTTTCTTTAAATGTAATATTCAAAATAAATTTAATACTCTTCTTAACAATGACATTCTCCTTGTTGCATCATTCAACTATCTAAACATTCTATTTAATTAGCCAAACAGTTAATTTTCAGATGAAGCAAATAGCTAGTATACTATATATCTTCAAAGCTGGTATATTTTCTTGAGAATACACATTTATTTATTGTTTCAATAAATAAATGTGTATTCTCCTCAGCTTTCTATCCATTTTGGTAGAAAGTGCAGCACTTATATTGTACAGGTTTTCATATTTATATTGTACTTTCAGTTTGAAAAAGAAAATTGCATGTTTTTTCAGGTAAGTAAGTTAGGAAAAGGAAGTAATTCTGATTTGGCATTATATCATTAGGGAAATTCCTGCTGACAATTCACTTTCCATCTTTTTAATTAGTCAAGGGTCCCAAGGTATTACAGAATATTTTCTATCAGTTACATTACTGAATTATAACCTAATTAAGTAACCTTATCCAAAGTGATGCTCTTAGCAAATAATTTAATAAGGACATCCAATTACATTATCACATTTCTGTAGAATGTGGAATTCACAAGTTGCATATTTCTCTGATTAGACTTGAGAATTCTCAGCTACACAGTGTAGTTCATGTACGTGCTAAATGTAACAATATAATAATAAACTAGCGCTTAATTGTTTCTGCTTTAAATTGTGGCCATTTTTACACATACTGAGCTACTGAGATAATTAATTTTAAAGTTTTCTAAAATGAATAGCTCTATTCAGGTCTCTGAAGTAAAGCTAAGGGATGATTCCTTCTCTCTGTCCCCAGCAAAACCATGTGGAAGGATTTATGTCATTTCTATGTTGATGTGGTTCATGTCCAGATATGAGGCTGAGAGAGGCTTTATAAAGAAGACAGACAGCAAATCAAGCTAGTTACTGCAGTACCATGGATAGCACTGAGTAAGAGGTGATCCATAAGACTGATACTAAATTAAACCCACTTTCTTATGTTTTGTCATCCAAGGCTCCTTCTTACACTCTACCCCTTCCCAACAAAAAAAAAGAAAAGAAAAGAAAAAGAGAACAAAAGAGAACAAGGCATTTGGATGGGAAACTTGCATCCTTTCTTTTCAGCTCTCATGCCTAGTTTGTTACTTTTAGGGTACATTGCCTTAATGAAACTGGGAATAAAGATAATTGCTGCACTGGTTACAGGAACATTGTTTTTAAGTCCAGATTCATGAGCCTTGGTTTTCAGAGAGCTTTGGCATCTTAGCTGCAGATATCTCCAGTTCTGGGGTGATGCTAAGGCCTGTTGCTTTCTCCACTGGTAGGTTAAATTTTGTGGTCCTTCTTGCAGGTGACATTTGGGTTTTTGAATAATTACTCTTATATCCTGTAACTAGACTACATTGATTATTGCCAGATTTGGGTAATTTTTAAATATTATTAATTAGAGAGGGCTAAAATAATAATTTGCATGAGAGGGAGGTAAAAATGAAGAAAATTCATTGACTTACATTCTATTAATCAATTTTTAATATACCTTTTTGGATATATTACCATCATCACCTGATGACTAGATAAAGTGATATAAAATTTTGAAAAAAAAAGTTGATAAACAGTTAAATGGATTATTGTAATGCTGATATATTAGTGGTTTAACCTAATGCATTTAACATTACTTTCAACTTTTGTTTGGAATTTTAGATTTTCCTAGGGAGAAGAGATTTGGGATTTGAAATTTCTTCCAGTGATGGAATATTTTAAGACTAAATTTATGAGGATAATCCTTGGCATTCCAGTATTTCATTTTTATGGTCCCTGAGTATTTTTTAAAGCACTAGTTTGTCCATAGTATATTAACTAGCAATGTAATCAATGCCCATTTAATTTTTAGAGGACACACAGGTGAATGTTATTACAGTCCAAATTTCCCTCTAATAGTAATGATTGGGTAGAGGATTTCTCCTGTTATTTCTGTTCTATTTCTTTTCATACAAATTATTTAATTTCAGGTTATTGCAGGAAAGCAAATTACTCTGAATTCCTGTTGGCTCTTTATATCCGTGGCAATGAGGTAGTATGAATTTTGTTTTGTCAGATCTTAAAGTTGGAAGTAATGTACTGAAAAAACACCCATTCATCAAAGTAAAAGGATGATGGAAAATCAAACTAGAATGTCCCTAAAACACAAATTGCAATCGTTCATTTATATCTGTGTCCTTTGTGTTATCACACACGGAGCTATATGCACTCACATTCACATACATGCAAGAATTCCTCAAGATTTGGAAGTTCCCCATTATCTTCTTTAGCACTATTGGAAAAGATCAGATGGTCACCATGATGATAATGATGCAACATTAGGTGACAATATTATCATCGTCATGAGTGACAACTTTTCACATCTGAGGACTTTTCTCCCTTCTATCTATTGTTTTTTTCCCCTTGGTGGAATAATTTTTTGACCATGTGAGGTATTTATACCATTTACACAATTTGGTGAATAAAATGAAAAAGGGAAATTTGTGAAAATTGACTAAGTTTCATGCTAAAATTTAACACAATTTCCTTTCATAGGCAGATGACAGCAACAGCAATTCGGTTGGAAGGAATATCTAGAAACTTTGATGTTCTCTGACTATGCAATACTTTCTCCTAATTTTTTTTGGCCTTATTTATTATGTATTTTTGTCTTGCAGCTGGTAAGTGTCACAATGGCAAAAATAGCTAGTCTGTCATAAAGAAAATGGTACTTTTCCAGTTGATAAATATATAGTAATATGTTACTTTTCATTAAAGTATAGTATGGTGCAATACTTTGGGATGGGAGTTGACTTGGGAATGTTGTTTCAACTTTCACTTTTTTTGTATGTTCACATGAGAATTTGAACAAAACTCCATGCATAGATAGATAGATAGATAGATAGATAGATAGATAGATAGATATATTTGTTATGGTCATAAGAACTCATCAATTTTAATTCAGCAAAGTAGGCCACTTTTACATCACCTAATTTCTTTGGAAATTTGTCCTTCCCTTTCAGGTTTATCTCTGATAGATTCATATATCCGTTTCCATTTCTCCACGGCTGCTCATGTGTTGCTTTTATCAGTCGTGAAACCAAAGATTCCAGCTGGCACGTCTCAGCTTGGTGATTCGGTTTTTGGTTGCAAACATTTTTGATCTTTTGATAACCCTTGCTCACATCTGTCGTATATTATTCTGAGAAGCTTTTGCACAGGATGGTTTGTTATCTTTTTATAGGTGGTTGGTACTGGAATCTGGCTCTCCTTTATTTCTTGATTTGGAAGCAGCAGTTTATGTGTCATTAATAAATGTTTCTGCCTGTGGTTAAGTTCATTTTGGGATAGCTGTAGAATGTTATGGAAGTGGAAAGATAGATTTCAAAGGAAGCACCAATGGAGATCTGTAATAATAATATTTGTAGTATTCATTGTTTAATGTGGTGTTTCTTCTCCACAAACCAAGAGAGCTCAACTGAGAGCTTTTGTGGCTCTTTACACTATTTTTTATTGAAATGGTTGCTTGTCAAGCCTTAGAAAAGCATATTATTTTCACATAAATTCTGATTGATGTACTTGTTCTGGAAGGCAGCATGTCATGAAGTTGATAGCTTTCTCTTGATAGCTCACTAATGAAGATACATTTTTACTGTCACTCAAACAATGGCTCAGGCATGCAATTGTTCTACAAATTAAAAGACAAAATAATTTCTATTCAATTCTTCCAAATTATGAAAGAAATGACTCAATATGATTTTTTCTCATAACTGCTATCCACCCAATAATGAAAAAAATTCTCTGGGTTGGTTATGTTGCAAGTAACTATATATTGCTTAAAACAATCAAAAATAATGCTAATATATTATGTGATTGTTTACTACCTTTTAAGATGTGTTTGTGCATTATGGTTGCTGTAATTGTGATGTGCGTACATATCTAAACTTGCTGGCCAGAGATTTGGACTGATTTTTCAGCAATAGGCAACCACTTGGAATCATAATGTACTATTATCTTATGAAGCATAACATAATTCATAGTGAACTATTGTTGAGCTAGGCAAGATCAGAAAACATTAGGAATCTTGGTATGTACTTTAATGTGGTTAGGGTATTGTAACAGAATCTTGAAATCTGTCAAAGTTTTTTTTTTCTACTTCAACTTATACTTAATAGAGTCAAGGCAGAGTTGTTTTGAGGGTCTTTCACACATTTTCTACTTTTCCAGGAATCAAATAACTTTGCTGTAATGGCTTGGCATTTCCCTTCCCCTTTTCTGTGTCAAGCAAACATTCCATCAGAAATATGGCTTATCCACTTTCCATGTCTGAAATTGGAATCACAGCTCATGCCTGGTTTGTTTCCAAGACATGCCCAAGGTATCTGCCATACGTTAAAGTTGAATTGCTCTGTGCTTTCTCAAATTAACTCTCTAGTCTGAGTTGGTCTCAGAAATATGTCCCTTCCAACTTCTCTCTGAACAGCTATCAGTGTAAACGCAGATGGCCCTAGTGTCAAAGCAGGATGCAAAGAGGTACTGAAAGGGACTACAGTTTGTCTATTTCCATTCAAAGAATCACTTTCATAGAACATATAGTTGCAGAGCTGGATGGAATCTTGGAAGTCTTCTAGATTGGGGTCTACAACCTTAAATACTCAAAGAGCCATTTGGACCTGTTTCCCACAGAAAAGAAAACACCAGGAGCCACAAAACCTGGGTGGGCATGGTCAATTCAATGTCACTCACATGAAACCCCCCCCCATCACATGACCCCCCCCCGCCATGCCTACCCAGTCGGTCATTAGGGCAAAGAACCAGTTGTTAAAAAACACTGGGAACCACAAAATTCTTTTGACATATCTCTCTCTCCCCTCCCTCCCTCTCCCCCTCTCTCTGTATCTCGCTGTCGCTGCTCTGGCTGCTTCTCCATCCCCTGCCATCACCCTTACCTTCTCAGGCCAGGCGAGGAGTGACTGGGAGGGGAGGGTGAGGGGCAGGGCTAGCCAGTGGTGGGATCACCTGACAGGGAACCACAGCAGAGGCCCCAATGTGGCTCCAAAGCCGCAGGTTGCTGACCCCTGTTCTAGATCAACCCCCTGGTTAAGGCAGGAGAACTTATACCATCCCGGTCAAATGCTTGTCCAGTCTATTTTTTAAAACCTCCAGTGATGGAGCACCCGCAAATTCTGGAAGTCAAGCTATTCTGCCGATTAATTAAGAGCTCTGGTGGCTCAGCAGACTAAGGCAGTTATTAACATCCACTTACATCTGCTGCCTGCAATTACTGCAAGTTCAAATCCCACCAGGCTCAAGGTTGACTCAGCCTTCCATCCTTTCTAAGGTAGGTAAAATGAGGACCCAGATTATTGGGGCAATAAGCTGACTTTGTATAAATATACAAAAGTATGAAGGCTATTGCTTAACACATTGTAAGCCGCCCTGAGTCTCTGGAGAAGGGCGGCATATAAGTCAAAGTTAAAAAAAAAATTGTTATATTGTCAGAAGATTTCTCCTTACTTCCAGATTGCATCTCTCTTTTATAAGCTTCCATCCATTACTTCTTGTTCTACCCTCTGGTGCTTTGGAGAGTAAGTCAATCTCTTCTTCTCTGTGGCAGCCCCTCAAGTACTGGAAGACAGTTAATATGTCCCACCCTCCCAATCCTTATTTTTGATAGGCTAGGCATACCTAGCTCCCTCAACCATTCATCATATGATTTAGTCTCCAGACCCCTTATTATTTCTGTTGCTCTTTGCACATTTGTTGGGGTCTTAGCATCTTTTTTGTATCATAGTGACCATAATACTGTATGCAATATCCTAAATGTGACCTCAGCTAGTGCAGCATAAACCAATATTACCACTTCTTGTGATCTTGATGTTATCCCCGTCACTTCAGGTGTAAAGATGCAAATGGCTTCTTATGCTCTAACTGTAGTGGTTTATATTTCTATCTTCATTCCACATAAATTAATGGACTCTTGGTGTATGGTGCTTGGTGATTGTAAAGCTGAGTCATTGTTGTCTAACTGCCATTTTTGGCTATTTCCTTTCTTAAACCTCATCCAGTGTGTAAGGAAAAAAACACGACTTTTTGCTTGGTTGATAACTTTACAAAACATCTTTTCCCATCCTTTGCTTATGCTTACAGGTGATGAGGGAGTAAAGAAGAGTCAAGAAGGTGGTATGAATAAACAAATCAGAAACCCTCCCTGGGGAAGCCCAAGTTTAGTTTTATCAATGAAATCATGCCCATTTTTGTTCTATAGATATAATTTAATAGAAGGAAAACACTGGGAGTACCATCTTTCCGAATAGCCGTGTTTACTATTCTTTCTCAGTTTCTTTTAGCAGATAAGGAAGTTTAGAGATTTCTTGAGTCAATCATCTTAGATGTATCTAAGAAGTGGGAAGGAAAGATTTGGTGGCTTGGTTGGAATATTTGGTTCCTGCAGTTCTGGTACGGTGTCCAATGAATAGCAATAGTAATAGCACTTAGATTTATATACTGCTTCACAGGGCTTTACAGCTCTTTCTAAACAGTTTACAGAGTCAGCATATTGCCCCCAACAATCTGGGTCCTCATTTTACTGACCTCGGAAGGATGGAAGGCTGAGTCAACCTTGAGCCAGTGACATTCGAACTGCCAAACTGCTGGCAGTCAGCAGAAATAGCCTGCAATACTGTATTCTAACCACTGCACCACCATAGCTCATTAGCTGAGTAGCCATTGGCTGCTTGTACATGATATCAGTATTGCAGTACCATGAAGTATTGCAATACCATGGATTGGGATAGCAGAAACAGTGGGCAATCAAATCAAAACTCTGAAACAAGCTGGGGTCTCTTGAGTCATGTACAAGACTAAACAAGATGAACACATTTGATCAACCAGTTAGTACATCAGCTACTTCTTAGGCGTGAGGCTTTGTAACCTATTTTGGCTTTTCCCAGTTCTCAGTGATTTATGGGGATTACTGTAGCTTCTTACACTTTCACTTTTGAAAGTTGGAGATTAGGAGTTGGACAGACAAGGGAACTGTTTTCAGTATAACCAGTTTGGAAATTCTCCTGCATATGGGAGTATAGTAATAAAATAAAAGCCTTTAAAGCATACAGTATGTGGCTTCTCCTTTAGATAAGCGAACATTACAAGATAGGCCTCAACTCAGTCAAATGACAATATAGATTATTGTTAACTGACTCAGAATGACTCTATTTTTATTGCTTAGAGAATTGACTTGGTAAGGGGGACCATACTAAACTGAAAAATAGGATAGTTTCCAAGATACAAAGATTTGTGAAATTATACATAAGTAGTAATAATTGCATAAAGATGCAACATGAAACTGCATCTACATAGTTAACTGTAGGGTGTCTGTTCTTTTTCATAATCAAGACGTTTTACAGTCTGAGGTGCGAGCACTTGCTCCAACATGCTCTGAAAACTAAATCTACTCAGATATGTTTGGATGTTGCAAATGATGGACTAAAAATTGTATTGAGTAAGGCTCATGGAAAATTCAAGAATTCAGTTCCAACTGTTTGCTGACCTTGCTTCCAGCAGTGCCTTCATGCAGGGTTGGAATCGATCCTTCATGTTAAAGTCCTACAGTATATTATAATATCTGTGTGACATCTGTATGCTTAACTAACCTGTAACACTGGGAGCCCAATGGTTTTTTTGCCCCAAATGTGTTGATTTCTGGCAGCCAAGCAATTAGCGTCAGTATGGAATTGAGGTTAGTGACTTGAGAATGGATCTCAAAGAGTCATTTCCAGCCAATCCATCATTCCAGTATTTTCCAGGACTGTTGTGGAAATAAAATAAGAAGAGATTCTCATGATGCGGCCGCGCGGGAGATTTTGGGAGTGACGGGGCGCTCCCATGTGACACCTCTCCTGCGTGAGCTGCATTGGCTCCCGGTGGACTTCCGGGTGCGCTTCAAGGTGTTGGTTACCACCTTTAAAGCGCTCCATGGCATCGGACCTGGGTATTTGCAGGACTGCCTTCTTCCCCCAATAGCCTCCCACCGGCCAGTGCACTCCCACAGAGAGGGACTCCTCAGGGTGCCGTCAGCCAGGCAATGTCGGCTGGTGACCCCCAGGGGGAGGGCCTTCTCTGTGGCAGCACCTGCCCTCTGGAACATTTGCCCCTGGAGATTCGGAGGATATGAGATCTCCGGGTTTTTCGCCGTGCCCTAAAAACTCTTCTTTTTCAGCAAGCAGGGCTGGCGTAACCCCTCCCCCTTTTCTGAGATATTAGATTTTAATTATAAAACGGGTTTTAATTGGTAGATTTTAAAATCTTTGGCCATAATATATAATTCTTTTATATTTCTTTTAAATTTTGTATTGTATGTTTTTACTTGGCTGTGCACCACCCTGAGTCCAGCAGGAGAAGGGCGGTATACAAATTTAATAAATAATAATAATAATAATAATAATAATAATAATAATAATAATAATGAATGGCATTTTCATCTTAAAAAAAAAGAAAAGAAAGAAAATTAAGCATATCAATTTGAAAAAATTAAAATGGATGCTATAAGACACTAGCTGCCAACTTCTACATTATTTACTATACACACAATGAAAATTAGGATAAATTTGCACCATGTGTTAATTCCCAGTTTATGGGATTTTAAAGCAGAGATTCATTTGCGGGTCTGTCTTGGTGCCATGTGAAACCTAAGACCAATTTGACTTATCAGCTCCAAAACTGTTTCCTGAGTGCCCTTTCCTTCCGTCTCTTTGTGGAGTGCAGCTGAATGATCTGACAGCCTCTTTCATGATGATAGAATAGCAAAAAACGGGTCCTAGGCAGTAGAATTTGCCTGAGGGTGAGACTGCATTAAGTCCACCATCAACCCCTTGAAGATAAGTTTTATCTTTAGCTGAAAAGTAGAGCTATTCAGATATTTTATATCTGGGGCAAATTTCACTAGGGACAATAGAATCTTATACCGCCAGAGTGAGACTAAGGTTAGTGCCCCCGAGTAAGATCAGGTTTCCCCAAATTATTCATTCCCTAAATCAGCTGGTAAAATTAGACTTAACATTATAGATGTAGGCAAATATTGGATGGTCATCAAACAGAAAAGTCAGTGAAGGGACAGAATCACCGCTCTGCTAGCATAACTTCTTAGACGTATACATTATTGCATGTACAGATCCTACCTTTGGTCAATGAAAGTACAGTAGTTTGGTTCTTGGCGTGGTATTACTAGTTTGATGGGGCAATCATTTGTCTAGCTACAATGTGGTAATAATACTGTAAATTAAGATAGGGGCAGTTTTGGGATCAGTCAACTAGCATTGGAACACAGGATGAAAACAAGCTGCATATAATTTGGTTTGTTAAGTCAGATATGAAAAATCTTAGAGCATTTTAAATCTTTGCTAATGTAAAATAATAAAAGCATATGTTTGGGTTTCATGGGAAAGGAAAAAAAAACATTCCCTACAACAATATGAAACTTAATATGAGGTTAAACATCAGATAATAATTGAGGAAAGATAATTAGTTTTCTTTATAGGGCAGTGTGTGTGTGTGTGTGTGTGTGTGTGTGCACGTGCACACAGGGATGCACACACACACACACACTCACACGGGTGCAAAGTATATCAATCTCTGGGGTGTTCCCATTCCAGAGTGGTGACACTGTAATACTGTACAGTAAGCACGTTTTCTGGGTTCTGACAACGTTGGACTGATGGGATCAACGCTTTATGATCAGAACTGACAGACAGAAACTATTGTAGAGATGTGGTCCCTCAGAGAGGCAGAATCTATGTCAAATGGGCTTTTGAAGGTAATAACCACCACCTTGAATTGTAACCAGTGCAGTTTGCAAAGCCGTGGAGTCACATAGGATGCTATCAAGATGCTCCCAAAACCATTTGCATTGCTGTGTCCTGGACCAATGGTTGCTTCTGCAGGGTCATCAAGGGCTGCCTTGTGTTCAACACATTCTAGGTCTGGTCATGACAGTTTATCAAAGCTTCATAAAAGTGAGGTCATCCTTTAAAATTTTGCACAGACATAGCAAGCATTCTAAAAAATTCAGTTCTTATGCAGAACTTTTATCTTGCTCAAAGATGTGAATCAATATTTTTTTTTAAAGAAAGTGTAAATCCAGTGATATCTATCTATCTATCTATCTATCTATCTATCTATCTATCTATCTAT
>WNWU01000041.1:1169779-1261429 GCA_012654045.1 Ptyas mucosa
TATCTATCTATCTATCTATCTATCTATCTATCTATCTATCTATCTATTTAGTTTAAAATGGATTAGCAGTATTTACATCTGCAGCCCATCCCATCCTTGTATGCTAAAAGTAAATGAACTGGCATTTAGTAAATATAACTCCAAATAAGGGGTCTTAAGGAATCTTAAAAAAAGAAAGAAAAAAGAATGGAAGTATTTTAAATTTGTGTTTTATTTGCACTCTATATAATTGATTGATTATTTTAAAATTTGGTTCTGAATACTGTAAATTTATAACTATCATTTCATTGTGAAATAACACTGATTTACAAATGACCTACTTCCTTTTCGCTGTTGTTAAAAATACAAATGACATCTATAATTTTGTAGCAAGTATTTTAAAAAGTGAGGTAAGTTCAGTGAAGTAAAACTGGTGTTGGAATGTTTTATTAAGAAAAATGTCTAAGTATTAATACATGTTATTGATTCAGTGGTGAAACGTAAAATTTGTTACTACCGGTTCTGTGGGCATGGCTTTGGGGGGGGGGATGTAATGTGACTGGGTGGGCATGCCCAACTTTTTTTTTTACTTTATAAAAGCATTTTTTACAACCTATTCGCCCAAATAGGTTGTAAAAAATGCTTTTAAAAGTAAAAAAATGGCTCTGATGATCACAGCTGTGGCACGTGATCGTCAGAGCCTTTTTTAACCTTTTAAAAGCATTTTTTTAACAACCTATTCGCCCAAATAGGTTGTAAAAAAATGCTTTTAAAAGTAAAATAAAGAGGCTCTGACAATCACAGCTGTGGCATGTGATCGTCAGAGCCTTTTTTTACCTTTTAAAAGCAGGAAGTAATGACACACGGGTGGGTAGGTGGAGCCTCGCACCGCCATCACTACCGGTTCTCCGAACCACCTGCCACAATTGCTACTGGATCACCCGACCTGGTGTCAACTGGGAGCATTTCACCCCTGTATTGATTCCATATTAGCCCATTTGTAGCTGAAAATGAATTCAGCATTAGATTCTGGTGATGAATTTCTTGTTTAAAATTCTCTAATCTTAATCCTTCATATGACCACAATGTACAGTTGAGTATGATGTCATTAATTAAATTCCATTTAAACAATTCTCAAAGCAGTGTATAATGTACATACACAATGCATTTTTCCCCACATTTAATTAATCAGATTTCCTATTGCGTGCTTCAGGTTAGACATACTTGGAGAATGCATATATGGTCATGAAGTGTCTCCATGCAAGCATAGACATGCAAGCATAACCAAAATTTAATCTGGTCTGAAAGGTTCTTAATCTTTAGGAGTTGCTTAGGGAAGGGGTAGTTATCATTGTCAAGAGAAATGGAGGTGGATTCAAAAGGACTCCAGTCACATCATTTTCTACACTTAACCTTCTAGATTCTCATAATTTACTACTTAAGTGTTAAGTTAAGAGAGATTTTGAAAGCTTTTAGTTTTCTAGAAGGTCAATAAATGATATTTTTTCCATCCATCTACTAGCCCAAATCTTTTAGATTAGCCTGAATTTAAATTGAATTTCTAATGCACCCCTATTCTGTAATCACACTTAAAACTTTCCCCATACTTCTGTTTAATTTTTGAGGTTCAGCTGTGCTGTAATCTTTAGTACCAAAAGTGTGTTAGTTTTCATTCAATTTGTCAACTTGCCCTCCCTGTTGAAGAATGGGTAGGTTTTTTCTTCTTTTTATGGTTAGCATCTTATTAAAGCTTTTCCTCCCTCTTTTTTACAAAGTGAAAATGTCATTTTCAGCTGTTCTTTAGTTTTTAAGTTTCCTTCATCAGTGAAGAATTGAAAAAAAAATGATGTAATGCTTGTTTAGCATATAATTGATTTCCCTCCTGGAAATGGCTGGATACAGTTCAGGCAAAAAAGGGTTTGGTTGCTGGGAAAACCATTCTCTCTCCTGCTCTTTCTCTCCCCCACTTCTTCCTTCTCACCCACCCTCCAATTGCACAGAGTTATATGAGAAATTATAGGCTGAGAGAATAACTAGCATTCCACGTCTCATTTGTACATGGAAATATACACGCTAGACCACACACAAGAGTCTGCATATAGGCTAACTGTTCCCTAGTGATACTATCTTACTTGTTGCTTCATATCTTTGTGGCAGAACTACTCTTAGTTTTATATTGCTTTAGGAAAGCAACTGTGCAACAGGTTTTTGGTTCCTTTACATCTGGAAAATTAAGTAAGTAAAGGTTGGGCCAATTGTAAAGGTACATAAACTAGGAAATGGAATTCAAGTCTAGTTTATGTTGCATTTAGGGAAAAACCAAGTTAAAAAATAGCCTTTTCACCAGTAGTGGGTTCCACTTACCTTCACTACCAGTTCGGAACCGGTAGTTTAGCTCGCACGTGGCACTTCTGCGCATGCGCAGAGTGTCCATGATGATATCTGGGAGGGTGGGCGGAGCCTCCCGCTGCTGCCATTACCGGTTTGCCTGAACCTGGGTGAACCAGTAGAAACCGACCACTGCTTTTCACCTTACTATCTTCTTGAAAAAAAGTAATGCAAGGTAAAGTAATAAATAAAAATATAATATAAGAGTTGAGTGCAACAATGGTAATGTAATAGCGTAATAGTGAATTTATCAAAGAATAGTAGTTTTAAACATTGGTGCAGATATGAAGATTAGATCTCACATTTTAAAAATATGGACAGTTCAATGCCTCCATAACAGCAATGTCAAACTTCATTAGAGATCCATTTATTTTTAAACCAACCACTATAATTAAAAATCTATATTTGTTTACAAAAATAAAATCTATTTAGTTCCTTATTGAGCTGATTATTCTTGATGAGATTTACAACAGGTTGTAAGTAACCTGAAAATACTTGAGAACAGTAGATGGGAAGACACATTGCATTAAGACTACGTGTGCCTTACTTTTGAGTTAACAAGTTGTGTGATGCCAAACATTGTGGTTAGTTGACTTATTATGTCATGGCTTACTATAATGTATAAACCAAGACATAAACCAGTATGACTTATTCAAATCATGATTAAAGCAAAGCATAATTCATGTGGTATGTGAACGCAGCCCATCATTGTTAGGCTTAAAGGAAGATTGGGGGTGGGGATGGGGACTTAATGAATGAAAAAAATCCAGACTGAAGTATTTTTATGTTTTAGAGCTTAAGTCAGTTAAACCTCAAAAATGTTTCGAAATGTATTTACTCAATTTTTTAATTTTCTTTTTTCCAATGATGGCATACTTCAAAAAGGATATAAGTGACTAATTTAGAATAGTTTAACTTCAATTTTAAGGGAAAAAATATCAATTAAAGGCTTGCAAAAGCTTTGAAAATATTTGGCTAGTCATTTTCAGTGGCAATGTGTTCATGTTTTTAATTTATTGAGGAATACATTTTATCTTTCCTCTTGCATTCTCACCTGTTTGTTTCTTGGTCATCCCTTATGTCAATTTCATTTGTTTGTTTAATAAAAGGATTCTTAATCATGGATAGTATTTTTATGTCTTCTAAAGTCAATATTTTGGGCCTTCTTTCCCTGTTATAACAAAAATGAAGAAATAATTCTTACTCACAAGAGAGTCTGATGGTGTCCTTGTCAGGGGTCTTTAATAATAAAATGTCTAAATTCCATTCAACTCAGTATATAACTTTTCCCTTGAGTACAGAGATGAACTGAGCCATTGCAGAAACAGGAAGGAACATGCATCTCGAGATCAAATAGATCATCCTAATTGGTCCCAAATTGATTTGCAAAAATAGATTTGCAAATATGTTCCCCCTCCCCAGAACAAGTTTAGCATTACAAAATTCAGTACAAAAAAAATAGAATAAATCAGTTTTATTCACAGACTTTTCTCTCTGTACAACATGCTGTTCCCAAATGAAGAAAATATAATTAATATAAATAGTATTTCTGATCTGCTTTTTTGTGCCATAGAAGCACTGCCTTGGTTATTAAAGCATTTAACCAAGTATATGAAATTCATTTTGCGCAGTTATTATTTAGTAAAATACGACATGGTTGTAATTCAAATGATTCTTTAACATTGTACATTATTTCATGATGGTTACAATAAATATAGATAAATGATCACATTGAGTTCAAAACAGGACTTTTAAAAAATGTCAATAGAGTTTTGATCCTATTGTCTCTAGGTTTATATACCAGATAATACAGGATTACAGAGTACTTTGTTTCTCCATATCAACCGTGGGTTAAAATTTCATTTTTGGAATGCTTAGAAAATGGTATTTCTCCAATTTTTTGCAAAAATATCTTGTTGGTTGTTTTTCCAGTTTGAAAATCTACAACAAATAGCTATCACTATTGTTTTCTCTGTGTTGTAAAACTATTAGATATGTAAAATATGTTCAGTGGCTTTACTGTTGTGATATTTTGCGATTATTCTATGTATTTATATCTTCATATTTTATTACAGGTTGATGCCTTGAGATTACGCTTAGAAGAAAAAGAAAGTTTTCTTAATAAAAAAACCAAACAACTGCAAGACCTCACAGAAGAAAAAGGAACTCTGGCTGGAGAAATTCGAGATATGAAGGACATGTTAGAAGTTAAAGAAAGAAAAATTAATGTTCTACAGAAAAAGGTAGGTATTATGAGAAGGACCGTTACAATTGGACAATCAGTAGAAATATGCAAGGCTGATCAGAAAAGAATATGGATTTAAATTCAAGTGAAATTTCAGACCCACCTTTCATCAATTTTAGTTATGAAGAGCCAAGAGACATCTGTGGATTATTACTAGAGAATATTCACACCAACAGTCTTTAGTCTCTCAGGCTTCCCCATTTTCATTGACTTGAAAACATCAAGAAAGATAAGTTGCTATGGGTTTGCTCAGACTGAGAAACAGGGACAGAATACTGAAGATCTATAGCCCAACACAACATAAACAATGAAGAATTTAATATTTGTGTATAGTCATACAAATATTTGATCAGAAAATGACTGGGGAAGGTGGTGGATAATGGATATTTTTTTTACTAACATGCTTACTTCCTATTTTTATAATCCCATTTTGCTACATAATCTAGTTAAAAATCAGTGGGCAAGTATACCTATTAGTAAAACGAAAATGATTATATATGTGTAGGATATACTGTTTTGGTTGGGTTATATGTGATTTGGGTGCTTCTCACTTAAAAAAATTGAATGGTATGATGAGGTATACGTTTTGCTCAGTTAATTAGATGTTATACTTGAATATCAATTTCTAATGAATAAATACAGATTGAAATCAAATTTATCTTGAAAATAATTCCATGTAAATTCATGTATGTGTTTTATAGTTTGTACTGGTAATACCTAATATTTGGATTATATGTTTTAGGAGATTAACACTAGGTTTCTAGAATAGATTTCATAATTGTAAGCACAAACTAATTCATGTTTTCACTTGCAAGATCAAATAATTTTTTCTAAGTGTAAAGGTAAATAGTGCTATAAGGATTAAGGGATTCAGACCAGTTATTTCTGTTTAAATGCCTGGGTTATGGCTGTAGTTTTCTCTGTGGCCTTGAGGACTGCATGATTTATTTCCAACAGATGGTGTGATAAATTCATTCACAGATGATTTATCTGAAGAAAGTTTTAACTGAAACCCTATCCTCTTTCCCTTTCAATTGTTTGAGTAAATTCATATCATTACACTATAAAGAAAAAGTTCACTGTTTATTTTCCTTGGGTCTGGTGTGCAGCCTCCAAGTTAGGCATTGGGTTTTCCATTTAAACTGTCTTTTTAAAAATGGTCTTCTTATTAAGTTTATAAGTATAGACTAATTGTAGAACATACTTTCATTTTTAAAAGGCCTTTTCTACTTACTTTTATCCAGAGGGCTATCTTACCTTTTCTCCAGAACCAAGTAAATTACTTCCTTCTTAGTCATTTCATGAAATAGCATAGAAGTTTCCCTGTCTATTTAATTCTGAATCCAAATGCTTATACATGGATCTCTCTGGCTTACTATATAGCAATAGTAATAGCACTTAGACTTGTATACCACTTCATAGTGCTTTTACAGCCCTCTCTAAGTAGTTTACAGAGTCAGCCTATTGCCTCCAACAATCTGGGTCCTCATTTTACCCACCTCGAAAGGATGGACGGCTGAGCCAACCTTGAGCCGGTGAGATCTGAACTGCCGAACTGCAGCTAGCAGTCAGCTGAAGTAGCCTGCAGTGCTGCATTCTAACCACTGCGCCACCTCGGCTCTTAATTATATCATCATTTATATTATATCATTTTGGGATGTTTCTTAAAATGCTTTCTTGTTTCAACCTTTACCCAGTTCCTGATGCACTTACACACCAGTGATTTTTTTTAAAAAAAAATCCTTTGACCTAAACAAGAGGTTCCTAAGCTTTTTGCCATCACCCCTCCCTTCAGTGTAATTTTAACATACCCAAATCACCTAAAAATCCAAACACCAGAATGAACACATATGAAGATTGGAAACAATACAGGGAAATTTTGGGAGAGGTGGGTTTAGTATAACAACGTATAACTAAAAGGTTCTTCGCACACCCCTGAACTCTGTCTGCACCTCCCCAAGGGAAGTACACTTCACAGTTTGGGAATCCTACCCTAAACAATAGAACAACTGTGCAGCATATAGTGATCCTGGAAAAACATGAGTCTGCTTTAAGTAGTTGAAGAGAGATGCCATATTTATTCTTCTGTGAGTTGTGAAATACATTTTGTCTTTAATCTGAAGCACTGCACAATTATAGCAGATGTTCCTAACTTCAGTCCTTAAGGAAATAGATATAACATAAAGGGGTTCCTGTGGGTTTTACTCTACTAGTCATAGCCGACTTTGGGGTGTGTGTGTGTGTGTGCCAATGTGGGATTCAATTTTTTTTACTACCGGTTCTGTGGGTGTGGCTTGGTGGGTGTGACATGGCTTGGTGGGTGTGGCTTGGTGGGTGTGGCAGGGGAAGGATACTGTAAAATCTCTATTTCCTCCCAATCAGCTGGACTCAGGCGACAGAGAATAGATGGGGCGGGGCCAGTCAGAGGTGGTATTTACCAGTTTTCTGAACTACTCAGAATTTCCGCTACCGGTTCTCCAGAACTGGTCAGAACCTGCTGAATACCACCTCTGGTATGTGCTCATGTCTGTTTCTGTTAACTATTGAGCCAGCACTGTCCAAAGACAATTCCATGGTCATGTGGCTAGCATGACATCACACCACAATGCAGAGCTTATGGTAGGGGTGTCAAACTCATATTGTCACATGGCAGCACGTGATATATTGGAACTTTTTTCCCCTTTGCTAAAATGGGCATGGGCATGGCCAGCGCATTATGCATTTGGCCCGCGGGCCGGGAGTTTGACAGCCTTGGCTTATGGCATGGTGGCTCATGGCTTAATGAGAAGGTCTGTGTTCTGGAGGCTCGAGTTTTACCACTGCGTAACGAAGTGAACTCCTATTATTTGCCCCCACTCCTGGTAACTTAACAGTTCGAAAGCATGTAAAACTGCAACTATATATATATAGCAGGGGTGAAATGCTCCTGGTTTGGACCGGATTGCCTGATCTGGTAGCGATGGCAGCAGGTGGTTCAGAAAACCAGTAGCAAAAATTCCTGTGCCTCCCCCCATGCCCAGCTGAGTTGCGTGATCATCAGAGGCTGTTTTTTTTACTTTTAAAAGCATTTTTTTCTACAACCTCTTCGGCTGAAAAAATGCTTTTAAAAGTAAAAAACCCCTCACCTCTGATGATTGCGTGGCTCAGCTGGGATCGTCAGAGCCTTTTAAAAGCATTTTTTCTACAACCTCTTCCGCCGAAAGCCTCTGACAATCCCGGCTGAGTTGCCAGATTGTCAGAGGCTTTTAAAAGCATTTTTTTCTGCAACCTCTTCGGCGGAAGAGCTGGTAGGAAAAAAACCACTTTTAAAAGCCTCTGGCGATTCCAGCTGAGTTGCCTGATTGTCAGAGGCTTTTAAAAGCATTTTTTTCTGCAACTTCTTCGGCCAAAAAAATGCTTTTAAAAGTAAAAAAAAAACCCTTGGCCACGCCCACTCAGTCACACTACCACCACCACCACCAAGCCACACCCACAGAACCAGTAGTAACAAATTTTACATTTCACCACTGATATATAGGCACCACTTTGGTGGGAAAGTAATAGATACAACATAAGTATAACATTACCCCATACAATCCTCCTGGATTTGGCTAACGATCCATTCTGTCCTGGATCAGAATGAGATGCATCTTACACCAGCATTTTGTTTCTTATAGTAGACCACCAGCTGCCCCTGGGGTGCTTGCAAAGAAGTTGAAGACATAATCATCTCCCACTATTATTTCCCTGCAACTAATATTTGGAAGAATGCTGGCCCAACCTACTAAATCATTGAGACAAATAGCCCATGTTAAATGGGTTATGTATGAAGTTATCCAGTTAAGCTACCTAGGTTAGTGGCTGTATCAAGCCAGGGAAAGGAACACTAAATTGGCAGAAAGCAGTAGTGGGTTCAATTCACCTTCGTTACTGGTTCGGAACTGTGAGTGTGCGTTTGTGTGTGTGTAAGCTCGCTTTGCTCACATGTGGTGCTTCTGCGCATGCGCAGGGTATCTGTAATGACGTCCAGGTGGGTGGGCAGTAGAAACCCACCATTGCCAGAAAGTATTGATTCCTTAGTTCTGTTGCTCCTTATGGTTTACTTAATCAGTGTGGAGGACAGAGCTAAGAATGGTTGTGCTTTGAAATAATATTTCCCTCCCAGTTTGGGGGTATTCCCAGTTTGGGTGTTCCAAGATGATACCCAAACTATATGAAAATGTTTTATTATTGTTTTATAGAGGAGATTTTTTTAAAATTGATGTCACTTTGTTCTTTGGTCTGAGAAGGATGCTATAATTTACTTTGTGAAAGGAACTGCTCAGGCCAAGGTCACCACAATGGAGACTTCAGGTGGGTCCTAATACCCATTACGTTTGAATAGGATGTTATACATTAGTGTTGCTAAGACTACATGACTCAAATCCATGCCTCTAGCATACAAATCACATTTATATGGTAAGATTACTCATCTGACACATGCTGATTCTGTAAGGCCATTCATTGTTCGTGCAAAAAATGATAATAGCTTACCCTAATAGCCTTGGCATCAGTCATTTCTCCTTCCCAATGGTAGAATTCAGGCTGATTTTTATAGGACCTTTTAATCCTAAATGGTTCAATCAGGATCACCATTTGATCTTCATGTTTTATTATATTCCAAAGAATTTCCTCAATAACATTTTTGTCTCTTGGTGTCACTGTAAATAAAAACAGGATATAATCTGCATAAAAAAAATACTGTAGAGAAATCCCCTTTAGTTAAAAGGTATAACATTTTGTGAGCTACAGTTCATTTCATCCGATACAGAGAGGGGCGGAACTGCTATAGGATAAAATAAAGGGATACTAGAGTTGCTTAAGCTGCCTTAAGCAGTTATGCTAGAGAACCATGCAGTCAAAACAAGGCAAAACAAGAAACAATGGATGGAAACTAGCCAAGGACAGAAGCAACCTACAACTAAGGAGAAATTTTCTGACAGTGAGAACAAAACAACCAATAGAATGGCTTTCCTTCAGGGGCTCTGGGTGTTCCATCGCTAAAGGCTTTCAAGAAGAGATTGGATATCCAATTGTCTGAAATGGTATAGGGCAGTGATGGTTAACCTTTTTGGTGCCAAGTGCCCAAAGCGCACGTGCACAGGCAAATGTGCGTGTGCATGCCGAACCCCCCAAATGCAATGCGAATGCCCCACTGTGCATGCACCCCACCCCACGCTTGTGCCCTAGCCCCCCCCCATGCCCCGTTTTGGCTTCCAGGTTAGTGCAGGAGGCATGTGCCCTATTTTGGTCCTGGAAAGCCTCCTGCACCAAACTGGAAGCCAAAATGGGGCATGAGAGCGCCATGTGAGGTCCCCCCGCACCCGATTTTGGGCCTGGAAAGCCTCCTGCACCAACCTGCACCCCCCACGCATGCGGCCCTCCCCCTGCACATGCACACATGCATCCCTGCATGTGCCCCACCCCCGTGTATGCGCAGCAGAGACCTGAAGACCAGCTGGCCCGCAGGAGGTGCATGCGCATGTGTGGTGGAGCTGGGCTGGGGCAACAGCTGGCGTGCCCACAGAGAGGGCTCTGCGTGCCACCTATGGCACGTGTGCCATAGGTTTGCCATCACAGGTATAGAGCTTCTCCATCTTTGACTGCAGAGCATATAGTCAATTTGATTTCTGTGTTGACTGTCTGGTGATGTCCATGTGTAGAGTCGTTTCTTGGGTTGTTGGAAAAGAGTGTTTTCTATGATCATCGTATTTTCTTGACAAAATTCTACCAGCCTGTGCCCTGCTTCATTTTGTACTCCAAAGCCAAACTTCCCTGTTATTCTGGTTATCTTTTGGCTTCCTACTTTAGCATTCCAATCCCCCATGATGATAAGGACACGATTTTTTGGTGTTAATTCTATAAAGTATTGTAGGGCTTCATAGAACCGGTCAACTTCATCCTCTTCAGCACCAGTGGTTGGTGACTTGGACTTGGACTACTGTGATGTTGAATGGTTTTTCTTGGATTCAAACTGTGATAAATACACATACGTGTGTGTGTGTGTGTGTGTGTGTGTGTGTGTGTGTGTGTGTGTGTATATATATATATATATATATATATATATATATATATATATATATATGTCTTTGGTTATTCAGGTTGTCTCCCGCGTATATATAAACACACATATATACACACACATCTATATAATTATATTAGCAATGTATATGACAGTATAATAAAACTAAGTTTGATGTTGTTGGTTCTGCAATTAATCACTAAGGGCCTTCCTAAAAAGCTGGATCCTTAACTTTTTAGAAGACCATAGGTTCCTCTGTAAACTATGGGACACGCTTGGATCTGTGCATAAGAGAAAGCTGCTCAGGAATAATTTGCTATACCTTGTTCTAAATCTTGAGATATGATAGATTTATTCCCTGGTTTTGGGGAAATTCTCCAAGCATCACTGGAGATTGACTAGATCCAAAGGGAATTGAGACAGGTCATCTTAATTGGTATAACCTCCATAAGGAGGGATGACTACAAGCTTCTGGGTGACAAGAAGAATGTATGTGTTTCACAAAGGGCTAACGGAATGCCCTCAGTCCTCAAGGATATATATGTGTCAGGCTAGATATTAGTTGCCAGCCTGCATTATCTGTTTGTCATAGTAGCCATGAAATTCTGAGCAATTCCTGAGCCAACTCCCAAAAGGAAGAGGGTTAAAACCTTAAAGGATCATAAGTTTAAGGGGCTCAACAAGCTTGAAGACATCAGGAAGACGCACATTAATATAATAAATATTATTTTATAATTTTATAAATATTAATGTTAAAGTGCTGTTTTAATACTTCTTAGTACAACTTTGAGCAATATAATTCCACAATGAATCATGCTACTTTATGGTTATTAGAAAATCTGACAGCACTTCCAAGGAATGCACCTAAATGCAAGATCATGTCAGCGTTTTAGGATTATTACAACTGGGCTTTGTTTCTAGGGTCCCAGCATATCTGATGATTTATTCAGTTCTTGATTTGATTTATTTGTAATCTATTTACTTTCCTAGAGCATGTTGAAATGAAGATGTATACAGATGGGTATTTCTGAAAGTAGAAAATATGCTACTAAAGTTTTTTGAAATTATTACAGTTGGGGAAAAAGCTGTAGGCAGATTTTAGGAAAGGAATAAAAGAGGATTAAAATAATACTTCACCTACAAAACTTTCCATGTAAAATTAATATAGTTTTCATGTTTAATGGTGAAGGCATATAACTTACTAAGTACAATACAATTTACAAGCCAATCAAAGTTAGCAACAGGTATCCTACAATGTAATGTAATTGGTACGCACGGACTGAATTTGTTGGTAGTGTCCTGCTCAGATTAAGGGTATGTGGTGTGTGGACCAGATATCAGAGTTTCCAGGTATTGTGAAGTTGTTAATCGTGTTCTTAAATTTGGGTTAAACTGCTGAACATTGTAAACCAAAGTTAACTTAGATATGCAGATTGTTGAGCAATTTTCACTACTAGCAAAAGCTGCGGTGGGGGGTAGTAGGAGGTGTTAGAAAATATAAGAACCTCTGGGGATCATGCAAGACTTCTCTTTTGTAAAATAATTAGGAGACATTAGAATTAGATAATACAATACAATCTGTTCAGACAGCCTTCTTACTTACAAGGCAATATGGATATGTGTTGATACAAAAATTGAGACAGTACATCTCAAAACCTTTAAGCAATAAGAAGAGAAACTAATACCGTGGTAGTTCCTTTTAATATTCCTAAATATGATTCAAATGCTTAATCAGATTGAAGCCAGGTCCAAGAACAAGAAAAATAACTTCCACTCCTTTGACTCCCTTATTTTCTCTTTAAACTGTCTGCCCCAGAGCAGCTTTAATAATCTTGTAAAAATGTCTAATTGGCTTGAGGCGAGTTCTTTTCATGTCTTTCTGGTTTGAGAACTACTCAGAAAAGAAAAACAGATTGAAACATATTTTAAAAACATATTTGATTATATAAATTGGTGCTTAGAAAGTCTGAAAATGGATTAGTCAGATTTTCTGCCCTCCTCGCCCCCGCCTAACCTTAAGTGCAGGTCACCTCTTAAGAATAAATACTTTCCCTTACAGAATGTAGATTGTGATTGTCTTATACCTGTGATGGCGAACCTATGGCACGGGTGCCACAGGTGGCACGCGGAGCCATATTGGTGGGCATGCGAGTGTTGCCCTAGCTCAGCTCCAGCGCGCATGCGCGCACCGGCCAACTGATTTTCAGGCCTTCCAGTCCCACCGGAAGTCGGGAAACTGGCTCTTTCCGGCCTCCAGAAGGTCTCCGGGGGGATGGGGAAGGCTGTTTTTGCCCTCCCCAGGCTCCTAGAAAGCCTCTGGAGCCTGGGGAGGGGGGAAAACGGGCCTACGGGGTCCACTGTGCCATCACGTGCCAAAAGCAGGGGGAAGTGTGAGGGGGTCATGTGTGCATGCGCAGGAGGGCGGGGCGCATTGAATTATGGATGTGGGCACGCATCCGTGACCCCCTCGCTCCCCCCGCTTTTGGCACACGACAGCAAAAAGGTTAGCCATCACTGCCTTACACATTTGGACTCAGTAAGTAGCATCTAGAGATCACTTTGTTTCAAATGCATGGTTCAGCACTTAATGTTTAAACATGGAAAACAAATACAGATAGTCCTTGGCTTATGAAAGTAGATGACCATGTGTACCCCGTGTGTACTGTACATGTAGTAGATGTTGCTAGATATGTAGTATGTAGTCTATTGTAAGAAAAGAAAGTGAAATCACTATCTGTTAAATGGAAGTGAGAACAGGCTATGTCAGGAGAAACTAAAAATAACTTGAAAACGGTGGGTTTCTTAAGAAGTACAAATGGTAAAACAAGAAGATAGAGGGTCAAGAATGAGTGAGTACTGAAGGAATATGGGTTTTACAGGGGTGTCAAACTGGCGGCCTACAAGCCAGATGCATCACGCAGGCCAACCCACCCCAGCTCTGCAAATGGGAAAAAGGTCACGTGATGGCAACGTGACGCAGCGAGTTTGACACCTATGGAATACAACAAGTGAGTGACTAATATGAAAGTGGTATACTGAAGTGGCTTCGTCATAGTGAGAAAATGAAAACGCAATTGCAAAACAAATATTTCAGTAAGAAGGGGAGAGATGGAGAAAACTGAATTTGAATGGAATTGGTGAAATTTAGAGAAAGGAGATGAAATTTAAGAAATAAAAGGCAATATATGAAGTGGTGTATGGTCATAGTAGGTGTAAGGATGCTTTGCAAAGATAGAATTTTATGGAGAAGTGCAATGAGTTGGAATAATCTAGATTTAGCTATATTTTCTTTCTTTTTCTTCTTTTACAACTGTAATTTATTTTGCATACTATCTCTTGCTCTGTTTTTGTTTGGATTACACTGCTTACCCCCAAAGCTAGCTAAGTATATATAGTGTGTCTCTGTGCTTGAAGTCATAAAAATCGCCTCTTTCAGTGCTGCTAGGACCAAACCCTCTGGCATCACGTAACAAGGGAGTTCTGTTATGGCAGATCACAGAAGCCAGGAAGGCCAAGAGTCAAGTACATGTGTAATAAACTTCTGAATCTCCAGGAATCTGATCAAATCAACTGATTGCACAAACTGAAATGAAGCTATGTAAACATGACAAGAGGAAAAGGCAGGCATCCTTGACTGATCCTGAATTTGTGACTCAGACTCAGTTTTACTACAAGGTCACAGTATTGTGGTTCATGATCACAGACCCAAAAATATCGGCAGTAAACTTTACTCCTTCCTTGGACTGCATTTCTTTGAGTTTCTGGGAATGTTCAGCCAAATTATTGCACCTTGCTCAACAAAGTATACCAATGATATAGTTCAGAGATTAATTGTTTGCAGGATTTGTGTCCCGTCCCCCCAACATTCTTTAAGAAAGAAAAGCATATATCTCAATTATTTTTATAAGAAGAGTCAGGAAAATTGTGTTTCTGTTTTTAATAATGGAATAACGTTTAACATCTTTGTTAGCTTATTTTCTCAATGCAATGTATCCATTAACAAATACATACGAAGCATAAGCTGGTATGAATCAGCGCTGATCCATTCAAATTGGATCTTCAACTTTCACAGATGGTGTGATTCAGAGGTTGTGATTCAAGATACAGGGAGAAACTGATTCAAGCAAAGCAGCTTTGCAATTTTATTGAAGAAGCAATTGGCCAGAGACTAAAATGGGGACAAAATACAGTGGCTCCTTTTCTTCCTCTTCCTTCTTTGTGACATTTTTGTATGCATATTTTAAGGCAGAGGTAGTGGAGCTAAAGAAACTACAGAGTTGCAGGCTCCAAATTGTCCAACAAAGAGTAGTGAAAATATTCTTGGCATAATGGAAAAAGGGTTCCCCTCCGTCTTAAAAATATAAAACGTTCGAAAATAGCTTGAAGGCTTACCTGGAGTGACCAGTTGGCGTGATACTAGAGAATGATACTGTGATCATTTTTTTGTGGTGGTGTAGTATTTATGAGGTGAAAGTTGCCATAGCTAATTGGCAAGTTTGGCCTTCCTAGAAATGCTTCCTATCATTGATAGGTAGAACACATTTGGAAAGTTGCCCTTGTGTTGATGTCATGGTTGTAGCTAGTTACCAAAGGCAAAAGAATCAGGTTAGCCCAATGAGCCGCACTTATAGAAAGAGGCTAATAAAGAGAAAGCATTTTTAGTCCTTTGGATGATGACTCTTTCACACAATTATGATGTCATTCACTTGTTCATAGTAATTGTTCAGGAAGTTTAACCTACTAGCACTGATAGACAGTGTGATTAAAAGAGGTGGTTGCAATTCACTGACTATATTGCCTGCAGGTAGAGTAGAAAATACTTTTTTTAACCATAAGATAGGTAGAGTATATTTATCCTATACTCTAGAACTGGGGTGTCAAACTGGATTTTTTTGAGGGCCAGATCAGCATTGTAATTCTCCACAGGCCGGTGGGGAGGGGCGGGGGATGGCATTGGGGAGACAGGATGGCTGCCTCCTGCAGCACCCTGCCAGCCAAAATGGGGCAAGGGAGGTCCGCGCGCAGCCCCCCCGCATCTTGTTTTCATCCTCCATGGCCTCCTGCAGCACTCTGCTGGACAAAATGGACCATGCACAGCCCATTTTTAGGCCGTTTTCAGCCCCATTTTTGGGCCATTTTCAGTGCGGGCCTTGAGTTTGACACCCCTGCTCTAGAATATTCCTTGATTTTCTGTTGGGCCCCAGTTTTGCAAACTAAAATGGCTCTTCTTGTGTCAGATTAAGCAATACTGACATCCCTCATAGATTTCAACTTTCTAGCTAAAGGTAAACCAAAAGTAACCAAAGTATGAAATTATCCTTCTTTTCTATTTTTTGTGTATATTACACTATCTTTCAATCTAGTACCTTAATACTGAAAATCATGTCCTATAAGCAAATAACAATAGCTTTCACCCAATAATGTTTCCTTAGAACCTCCCTCCCTCCCTCCCTCCCTCCCTGCCTTCCAATTATTTTGCCCTCGGGATGAAGAAATTGTTGTATAGGATTAATAGAATAATATACTTTGGTTTATGAGATAGGGATTTAAATCCTGGCTCAGTTCCAAGCTTCAGTTTGGAGTATTTTTTCAGCCTGACTTGTCACATGGGAAGCTTAGAGAGATAGAGAGAAAAAAGGGGTTAATTTAGCACATGGCTGTATACATTGCCTCTTATTCTCAGTGCAATGTAAATGATTGTTAATCTTTTAGCAGCATGGAGTAGAATGTGCTTATTATTCTCACTGTTTATAATATAGTTTTTACTATAGAATTTTCTTCCCATTGGAAAATTTTTATAATGGAAGTATATCTGGAGTTAATCATGTCAGCATTTGGTTATACTGTATCTGCTATTAAAAAACACTATTTTGATTTTTTTATTAGGTCCTTGTTTAGTTGACACATTTGAATATACTATCATGAAGTAGGGTTAAATAACTCTGAATTTAAGTCCTGCAGAGCAGGCTGAGTATGGAAACTGTATTAATTTCCTGTCTCACAAGTTTCTTTTGAGAAGTGACTTAGAATGAATGAAGATAAATATGCATCCTTGTTCAACCAGATTTTTCTTGATAAAGTTCCTTCTTGCTTTGTCTTTATTCAGGTTGATTGTCTTTGACCTCACAGTTTGGCTAAATGCAGGAATAGAAAAAAAAGGAAGGAGAAAATATTGAGAGCAGTTGAGCAACTTTCTTATTGTCAAGAGGGTTGCCCTAGAAAGGAATTTTCTACCCGAGTCACACCTCACACACCAAAGTTAAGGTTTCCTTTAGTGGCTATGATTGTAAACCTCTGATTTGATTTAGCTGGCTTGCTTTTATTTAGTAAGGAAGCTTCTGAAATGTATTTCTGAATGAACTCTGCTCTTTCCCTTCTGGAAGGAAATTCAGATAGGTTGACATCTTTTATTAGAATTGTGTGGCTGATTGGTTGATTAGATGCCCTCATAATAACATCAGTACTGGTTTTCACTTACCTTTGCTACCGGTTTGGGACTGTGAGTGTGTGTGTGTGCATGCGCTTGCTTTGCTCTTATGCAGCACTTCTTTGCATATGCAGAACCTTCTGCACATGCGCAGAGCATCCGTGATGATGTCTGGGTGGGTGGGTGGAGCCTCCCATCACCGCCACTACCGGTTCTCCCGAACTGGGGCAAACCAGTAGAAACCCACCACTGAATAGCATGTATTAATGAAAGAGTACACATTTTTGGAGTATCTGTTTATTCATTCCCTTGTTGAAAAAAGATGACTTTACAGACAACTTCATCTAATTTTGTACTCCTCATGATCCAATATGAACTTATCTGGGAAATTATAAGTATATTGAATAAGGAACATCCTATTGACATGCTGATTAGGTTTCTGAGATGGCTTACTATTTGGAATGTTCAGAGTGATATAGTTCATGTTCCTTTTGAAATGCCACTATCATTCATTCATAAATGATGCTCAAAATTTAGGGTAATAATTCATATCTTAAATTTAGAAAACTGGTGATAATATTCTTCTAAGGGCAAAATTGATCATTCTCACTAAAAAACAATTTAGACAAAATAAAGCAAAGCTTGTATGTGTTTGTGCATAGGTTTCAGTTTAACTACAGTAAGGAGATGGGATATTTCTACTTCTGATGCAAAAAGATTTAGTCAGCTCTTCCCAAAGTAAGGTTAGAACATAGTTATTCTTTGGATTTCACTGAAATTTTTAATTTTGTAATGTAGTTTTCAGTTAAAGTCCCTCAAATAACTGGACTCTTTGTCCTGTAAGTCTTTATAGATCATAACTAGTACCTTCGATTGCATCTGGGAGTTTGCTAGGAATCCATACAGTTTGTTAAAGAAGAGAGTCATAAGGCACACTGAGGTAAACCCATCAGTACCACTGCATGTGCAACTGCATTCTCAACCAGTTAAAGCCTCCCAGTAGTCTTCAACTGATATCCATGAAAAACACCATGTAGATCCATGTGGACCCATGTTTGTTGATATAACAACATTGGATCCATTTCTATCTCTTTCAGATGAAATCCAAAATAGTCAAAGCACCGAGAGGACTCTGTTTTCATAGAACCTCTGTTGGTCTGTATCCATCTTTGTCATGGATAGCTGGAGAGTAATATCCTGAGTAGCATTACATTAATGTTATCAAATCCTACTCCGCTCCTATTGTATGACCCTTTTATACATACTTTGTAAATAGGGGCTGTTGTCTCCTCTTTTTTCCCCTTATGTATATGTTCATCCATAGCCTACCCATTCAAACTCTCCTAGTGCATTTGGTAGAAATACGCAATCTTGGTATTTTAGAAGAAGGGAATTTGGGGAGAAAGCAAATGAAGTTAACCAGTGAAATTCTACTATTATTGTAAAGAGAAGCAATGAATTAGGATTGACTTAATTTACAAAGTAGAAAACGGAAGTCTGTAATATTGAGGAACATGAACACGTAAACCTTACGATTTTGTTCAATTAATACAATACATTTTAATTATGTTTATTACTCACAATAGTGCTTATGAACATCTGGCTCAGTGAAATTTCTTTAGATCTGTTAATCTTGCCTCTCCTTTTAGAAGTTTTCAGTGTGTACTTTGTTCCTCTTCTGCTTTCTACATTGTGTCTTTGAGTAGCCTTCCCACTCTTTTCCTCCCACTGCCTTCTGATTTCATTCCTTCCTTTTAAGTCATTGATCAAAATGTATTTTATTCTACAAAGCTTCTTCTACCTCAATAGAAGAGACCATTGACTACTCTTTGCTACTTATTTATTTAACAGGGATTTAGTGTGGCTTCCTTTTTTTTTTAGCCAGCACAATATTTTCTTTATCTTGTGAAACTCTTGCATTCATGGTAATTAAATAAGACCTGTGAAACTTTGGAAAAAAATATTTTAGTATACTCTCGCATTAAAGCAAATACTGACTGTAAGTGAAAATTATAAAAACACAGATTTAATACTATGAATTGAAGTGTGTTAAAGTGAAAAATCACTACATTAAGATGACACCTTACTGCAGCAAGTTATATGCATATGAATATTGTGTAAAATTAAAACCATGTCCCATTATGGAACATAATTAGGGCTATAAAAAGATCTAAGTGTTTTTTCTGTTCTTGGATCAGGTCCATTTATTTGTTGCCAACAATCTGATAATCACAGGGTCTTAGAACTACAGAATCATAGATTTGGAAGGGACTTCAATGTTCATTTAGTTCAACTCCTGCTCAGCACAGGGTTTTCAAAGCATTTTGAACCAATAGCTTTTCCAATCTCTGAAGAAGGTTTAAAGACCTCCAATGAAGGGGAACAGATTCACATCATGAAACAGCTTATTCTACTAGATGACTGTGAAATGTATTTTACATAAATATTTTTTTTTGTCTTCACATTCAATCACTCATGGAACTGAGAAGTATGTTTGGCTTGAGATCAGTGATAATTTGTGAAAAGTATTTCCTAGTCTTCCAAGAGATTATATTATTTCCAGACTTTTAGAATGAACAAAATTTACCTCTTTATTAATCAAATTTATTTTCTTTAAAACGAAGTGCATTATTTTCTGAAGATACTATCTCATAAGCCTACACAAACCATTTAATGAAATACTTGGAATTAGCATATGAGAAGTTTCTTCTAGTTTAAAGACTAGTAAGGAGATGTGAGCTCCCACCAATTTTTGTCAATTAGATTATAATTAGATTTTTTATTGTGGCTAAAGTCATTGCAAATATATTTGTCTTATCGATCATGAAACAATACGATGGCACTAATCAAGAATGTTCTCTGTCTTCTCTAATCTTTAACTTAGTTCTTGAATATGTAGCTTCTTTCATTAGATGATGTCTAGATATGCAGGTTGTGATGATAGTTGATATTGATATTGAATACAAACTGTTCTTATAGATAGATAATATCATAGCTATTGTGGATAATTTTTCAATTCATTGCCAAATCTTATTGAAGCTACAAGCAATATGATTTATGTTCTGATTATACCATCAACTAGGAAAAGTCTAGTCTTTTTTGCTAAAGGATCTAAAATATCTATTTGTTGATATCTATCCATCAACTAATGTATATTTTAAGAGGGATTCCAATATTAATTCCTAATAAATATTTTATACAGGTAGAGAAATTATTGAGAAACTTTTCTGAGTATTACCTGCATTGGATACAATTAGATAGTAAGTTCATGAAGCCATTGAAATCTTGGCAAGTAGTAGGATCAGGGTACAATAAACCTGGAATTTCTTTTCCAGACTTGAAAGCTGCTGGACATATACTTGGTTATTAATAGATAAGTGATTAAGTTTTCAGTCAGAATATGAATATTGATATTATGGAATATTTCAAATTTGAAGTTAATGAGGAAAATGTTTAATTGGAAACCCTGAGCCAAAGTGTCAGCTTTGTGAGGTAAACCAGACAGGAAAGATGGCTAGATGAATTAATTCTACTTTATTGTAAAATTACATCAACATAATCTTGTAATTCTGAAGGTTCAGTATACTCCCCCTCCCCCCACTTTACAGTTCAGGAAACTAGGGAGGATCCCTTCTGAGTCACTTGCCCTGGTCATATTCCTGCTGTGGGCTAAATTGCCTTTTATCTGACCTTGCTATGGAGGCAAGTACCTTTTATTTAGTTACCAGATACCAATTCTCCCTGAATTTAGTAGAACTTACATCCGAAGAAATATGGATAATTCAGTTAGCTTATGGTCCACACAAACTTTGCTGATTTTTAGTTCAGTCTTTAGCCAGTCTTAATATATTGTCTCTCCAGTCAGGTGATGGTGCTTTATTAAATATAGTAAAAAAATACTTTGCTACAACTGTACAACCAGAATATTTATTTTATGGAAGAAAAATGAAGCTGGAAAGAAGACAGAGAATAGAATGTTAAATCGCATATATTAGATCTTGTACACTGCAGAAACTACTATCCCTTTTCTACATTTAGTTTCTCTATTACCTGGAAAAAAATTGAGAATGTGTTATTTTTAAATATGTAGAATTAAAGAGGTAATGGAAAATGATGCCATGTTTTAACAGGTTTTTTTAAAAAAAATAATATCATAGCTAGTTGTGAATACATTTTCCTCCAAGTTGCTTAATTCCTTGCATAATTTAATACTATGTCTGAAAATAAACTTTGAATCTCAGAAGAGTCAAATTCAAGATCAAACCAACTTCATAGTTGAATTTTCCTTTTTAAATTATGGTTTGAGTTTAATTTTTTTATAGATTTCGTAAAAAAAGTATGTGGAGAAAGTTCCAATTAATCTTTTAAGTAAAGTTTTAAAAGAAGTCTTTAACATGTATCTGTAATTATTGGTGATTATAGTGTTTTATCACCACTTGTAGCTTCCAGTACACTATTTTTAAAAACTTAAATGACAAGGGATTTTTTTGGTTTTGTTATGTTTTGTTTTGGGGTTCTTAAATTTCTATCAAATTGTAACACTTGTCTTCAGGTGAGACTTAGTTAAATCCTTTGAGCATTTAAGAAGCATTCCTGAAATGTTTGCCAGAAAAGTGACAAGTTTACCACTTAGAAACTTATTGACAGGACACATAATTGAAAAGATTGCATGTGAAAGATTTTAATGATTTTTAATAGATGGAGTGGCAGCTCTAAATGTGTTTATATCCATTTATGGAAATACCAAAGGATTATGTGAAGTCATTTTAATAGACAATTGTGCAATCTGATTGCAGACAAGGCAGCTGGAGATTATACATATGATTCTTAGCTTGTCTGGTCATGTCTTCTATATGCTGGTTAGAAACACATTTAACACCAGTGCATTGACAATTGGTGGTGTCACACCCCCCCCATCTATCTAATTAGTTTTTCAGTTTAAAAATAAATAAATGTCCCTGATGTCACCAGTAATTGCAATATTGTCATTTATAATGATTAGCATCTGAATGGTTTTTCAAAAGATTTTTTTATTAATTTCTATCTTATTGACATTAACTTAAGAGCAATTGTGAAAATAGTCAAGATCAGGTTGTACGTGGAAAAAGGAATATTAACATGACTCAAACGTTTTGAAAGAGTGTAAAACTTGGAGTTAACAGGATCTAAACGTTCTACTCACCATTGTCTTTTGGAAGTGTAATACAGAGTGCAGTGCACGTAATTTAATGTCTGTATCCTTTAAGGAAAGCATTTTTGCTGCATTTTAAGACCCACAGTCTCAGATAAAACTTGTAGTAATACCATGATTTCCAAGAGAACTGATATAAAGTAAATACATGAGAATTCAAATAAACATTCAGGAGACGGTATTAATTTAGGGTGTTTATTATATGTATTATATCCAGGGATAATTTTAAAAATGCCCAAACTTTGTATACAAATTATATTCTCCTCCCTGCTCCATTTTGTTTGTTTGTTCGATTGCTTTGCTTATTTCTATTCACATCTATATTTTGACAGAATTTAAATGTGTAGTGTCTTTAGAATTCCACAGGGTGTCGTAATGTAGTTGTTGAATCCATCATAGAAATGAAAGAAATATGATGTATGCTGTTTGGAAGACTAGTTAGCATTGATCTGAGAACAGAGAATGCATAATGTTATAAAACAGCAAGCTGCTAATTTATTTACTGATTGCCTTTTTTCTATAGTTCCGTATAATGTTGTTGTGTGCACAGAAACAAGAACTTACAGACTCCTTCCTAAGAAGCATCTGTCGTTTATACTGGCAGATACATAGATCCATTTAGTTTTTCTATTTGCCCAGAGGAAGGTGGAAATAGAATATTAAAGAGACTTTTCAATCTATTTTTAATTCATTTTTTTCTGCATTTATTTTATGATTCATATGCTTAACATATGTCAATTTTTAAAAATACACAAAACTATACAAATAAAGATACAGAGTTGGATATTCAAATAATAATGATTACAGGCTCACGGATCAGTTATATTTCATATATCACTATTGAGCAACATTTTGGTGATGGTTTATTTTCTTTTGTACACCTTATGGAGCGTCATTTGGTAGGGCAATGGACTTGAGAGCTTATATTGTCAAATGTTCTCATTCAAATTCTTATCTTCTATTAGAGATTTCATTCTATAATGATGACAAAAACTACAATGAAATTAAAAAATAAATTACCCAGATTTACATAAATTGAACAGTAGCAGTACCTCTATCATTTCCTGAACCACTGCAATTATTTTGAATAGGATATCATTACAGATAGTCATTGCCTTACTACCACAATTGAGCCCTAAATTTCTGTTGCTAAGCGAGACATTTGTTAAGTGAGTTTTGCCCCATTTTATGACTGTTCTTGCCACGATTGTTAAGTGAATCATTGCAGATGTTAAGTTAGTAACATGGTTGTTAAGTGAATCTATGGCTTTCCCATAGACCCATGAGGGTGAACCTATGGCACATGTGTCAGAAGTGGCATGCAGAACCATCTCTTCGGGCACACCAGCCGTTGCCCATTGCTATTTTGGGTTCTGCGTGGGAGCACCGGAAACTGGAAGAGCAGCTCCCTGGCGTGCATGCGCATGCTAGGAAGCTGAACTTCCAGTTTCTGGCATGCGCACGCACGCCGGCCAACTGATCTTTGCACGTGCATGCATGCCAGAAACCAGAAGACCAGGTGACTGGTGCGCATGCACATGCCGGAAACCGGAAGCTCAGCTTCCCAGCGCGCACATGCACGCTGAAGAACTGCTCTTCCAGTTTCTGGCACTCATGCATGTGTGTGCCAGAGAGCTGCTCTTCCAGTTTCTAGTGCTCCCCTGTGTGCGCAAGCACACTCCCGTTTCGGCACTCGGTGCCGAAAAGGTTCGCCAACATAGACTTTGCTTGTGAGGTCACAAAAAGTGATCACATAACTCTGGGACACTGCAACCATCATAAATATGAGTCAGTTGCCAAGCATCTGAATTTTGATCACATGACCATGGAAACGTTGCCACAGTCAACGAAAATGGTCATAAGTCACTTTTTTCAGTGCCGTTGTAACTTTAAACAGTCACTAAATGAATTGTTGTAGTTCGAGGACTACCTGTAATTATCATTAATTTTCTTTATATCGATCAAGATTTTTTGGGGGCAATATTAGTTTTACTTAAATGCTCCATTTTCTCAATGTTTCTGTTGTTTTTTTCTTCTTTTTTGTCCCATTTCTTCAAATACATAGATAAAAAGCAGAAATCTGCTTAACTTTAAATTAAAAAAATCATTATGTACTGTTGAAAATAAAATGTAAGATGCACTACTTAAATTGTTTAGTTCTTTTTTTATTGTACTGGAGCATCATAGACTAACATTTTTCTTGTATCCCAACCTTTTTTCTTTTGAACTGTACAACAAATAGATGCAACTTCCACCTCCACCCCACCCCCCAATCACTTTAATGTATAAGTTCATGACATGATACAATTCTGTTTCTTGGGGGTTTCCAAAATAATTTCTATCATATTTGTAATTTATGTCAGGCATTGCAATCTAGAAAGTATATGACATTTGGGATGGGATGGGTATTTTATTGCAAATGAGGAACACTTCTGCCAAATATATTTCTTCAAATGAAATAAATATATTACTTTCTCATTATATCTCAGTTTGGGTATAAAACAGGGGTGAAATCTAAAATTTGTTACTACCGGTTCTGTGGGCGTGACTTGGTGGTGGTGGTGGTAATGTGACTGGGTGGGCGTGGCCAATTTTTTTTTCTTTTAAAACCATTTTTTCTACAACCTCTTCAGTAAAGAGGTTGTAAAAAATGCTTTCAAAAGGCTTTGACGATCCCAGCTGAGTTGCCTGTTTGTTAGAGGCATTTAAAAGAAAAAAGTCTCTGCCGATCAGGCAACTCAGCTTGGATCGTCAGAGGCGTTTAAAAGAAAAAAAGGGGTTCTTTCTTTTAAAAGCCTTTGATGATCCCAGCTGAGGCGTGTGATCATCAGAGGCTTTTTTTTTACTTTTAAACTTTTTTTTTACTTTTTTACTTTTTCAGCCGAAGAGGTTGTAGAAAAAATACTTTTAAAAGTAAAAAAAAAAGTCTCTAATGATTGTGCAGCTCAGCTGGGCATGGGGGTGGGGGCAGGGATTTTTGCTACCAGTTCTCCGAACCACCCACCACCATCGCTACCGGATCGGGCGATCCGGTCCAAACCGCGAGCATTTCACCCCTGGTATAAAAGCTTATAAAAAAACTGCAAAGCAAAGTAAGCCAATGACAGTCTAACTATGCAACAAACATCCCAATGCAATAAAGTTTAAAGGTACTGTATATCTCATTCAAAAGTTAGAATATAATAACCTCACCATTGATCTACGCTGTATCACATCTCTGGAGGGCTCCAAATTGAGGGAGATGATTTTATGATATTTAATAGCTATATGGGACTACCCTAGGTGAAACTTGAAAGCACAAATAATTGTAGAGGGTTACAGTGTATGTGAATTCCAATAGTCTTCATTGGATTCCATATACTTTGATTATTATCGACTGTTGGTGTAGGTGCATCATGTATCATCATAAGGTTGTGTGGTATGCCAATAACGACTGACAATGATCAACGGTACAGAAATGTGGATTTGCATTTTTTAAAATTTTGGGTGAATCATTCTATTCAGTTAAGATATATGGAAATGTTGACTGGCAATAACTCTGCACTTAAATAGTGGCTAAATAAGTGGCATGAAGGAAGAATTACCTTCCAGGTAATCTAGCAAAGCCAGATCACCTTTCAAAAGATCTGTAGAACAGGGACATCCGGTTGATGTTGCAGCGGGATCGGACATGAGGAGGGGATTTCTGAGCTCCCATGCTGAATTCTCCCTGTTGGTGGGCTCTGAGAGGAGCCAAAACCTTCCTGTAGGGGAGACAAAGCAAAGAGGGATGCCCTGTGAGGTTGTGGAGAGTCGCAACTCTCATGCCTGACCCAGGATTTTTCTTTCCCTCTCAGCCACAATGTGGAGAAGAGGCAGCCTAAACATGGCTGCCATGAAGCTGGAGCAGCTGAGGAACACCTAAGACTGGTGCTGGAGCGGAGTTAGTGAACAGTGATTGGATCTGGTTGAGAAGATTCTTCTTCTTCTTCTTCTTCTTCTTCTTTTTTGCATTTAGTCTCTAAACTTAAAGGAAAAAAGAAGAAAATCCAGAGAAAAAAAGAGACTCTTAGAATTACCTTTTTTAAAGTGGCAAACAATCATAGAGAGAAATGAAAGGAACTGATGAAATGGATTGAAGGGAACTGAGGGGAGAAAATGAATGAAAGGAACTGAGGGGAGAAAAGCTAAAGATTTTTTAATCAAAGAAAATTGGATTTTAAATTGGGTAGACATTGTTATGGAAAGGCATTATAATATGCTGGAACTATGTACCTGAATTGATTCAGTTATTTAATTCTGTCGCTATAAACTGAATTAAATTTAGATTTTAATTTACCACATTCGAAACAATGCTGAAATCTCTGTTGATGCTGCTATCTACCTGTGAATGGAATATACTACACCCCTACAAATCTAGGAAAACTTTGACAGAAGAAATAAACAACATCTTTTTGAAGGGTTGAGGGAATAGTAACTTCGCTATAATTAATTACTTTACTATTGTGATAAGGAAGACTTTTAAGTAAAGTAAAGTGACTTTTGTTGTGCAGAAATTGTCTGGACTATTTAAATGGAATTGATTATTAACCCTGAGATGTAAAGAAATGTATGATTATTGAACTCTTTGATGAGCAAAACTGGAACTAAATATATTGTTTGTAGCCCTGACTATAAGTGGACTTATTAAACTAAGATAAGCCTTTTCATGGGGAAATGAATGAGTTTTCAAGAGAAATGGTGTGGATGTTTCAAAGCATTAGGGATACCATAACAAAGTACCAAAGAGAGATAAAAGACTTAATCCAAGGCAGGAGTGCCAAAGTAGAAAATATGATACAACTGGCAATGAATGAAGATCAAAGTGTCCTGGAAAGAGAGGAGACAGTGGAAAGAATGGAGGAAAAGATAGAACAGACAAATCACCAAATAAAACAAGCAGATGAGAAAAACTTTTTGAGAGATATAAAAATGGAATTGGAATTGGATACTCTGGAAGATGTTTTTGAAAGGAAAATAGGACTATGGATGGATACTCTGGAGATTTGAGTTTAGGAGGATAGAGATAGGAGAAAGATTAATGAAGGTACAGATGTTGACAGAGACAAAGATCCAAGAGAGGAGTATGGGAGGAAAGCCAAAAAACAAATAAGAATTGAAATATTAAAACGGACAAGGGATAATGGATAGAATAGAGCTATTTTTTCCCCTTTTTTTCTTTCTTCTTTTTTCTAATATAATGATGGCCTGATTAAAAACTAGAAATAGAGGTAGAAATAAGAATATATACCTTTACATAAAGGACTATGTATTAACATAAATATGTGTTTTAACATTAGGATTAGTAAGAGTGACCTGACTAGAAGCCAGAATAGAGGTAGAAATAAGAATTAGGGGGAATATTAGTAGTGATAATTTCTATATAAATTGAAAATAATTAATAATTAGATGGAAAGATGAGAGGTTGAAAAATGATATTACTATGTATGTTCAAGAAGATCATTGACATTAGAATGGAACATTGAAATATTGAATAACTACTTTAAAATAATCAAGTACATTAATATTAGGATTATATAAATTTGATTAATGTAGCAATAGACTGTTATTTGTATTAATATGAATTATACCCAGAGGCCACACTGTTCATGTATTGATGTCGATATATGTTTAAAAATAAAAACCCAATAAACCTTGGGGGAAAAAAAAGATCTGTAGTACTCTTATTTTAGGTCCAGTCTTGAAAAAAATGCTGTGTTAAATCAGGTTGAAATGCAAGACTCTTCCCTATATTTGACCAAAAAGCATGATACATTGATTTTAAATATAAATTTCAGTCTACATGTTCTAGTTCTGGATTTCAGAAAGAAGCACCCAAACTAGGCTTTGTTTTGTTAGGATAGCATGAAATCTTAAATCTTGCCTTTTGTGATAAAGAAACATTTCATTATCTTGCCTCTCCCCCTCCCCCCCCCACAAAGATTGAAAATCTTCAGGAGCAACTTAGAGATAAAGACAAGCAACTAACTAATTTGAAAGATCGTGTGAAATCACTACAGACAGATTCCAGTAACACAGACACAGCTCTCGCTACCCTGGAAGAAGCCCTCTCTGAGAAGGTAGGTTCTCTTGTTTCATTTACAATTTCTTTTTAGAATTGGCTCCGATGTTCTACCAGCTGGTCCTTTGGACACAGAAATCTCTCCTAAATGATCAATTTCATTGAACCATGTACAAAAACTATAATGATCTTCAGGATTCATAGATCCTGTTTGGGGTTAGTAGATATTTCTGTCTTAAAATATAAAGAATTCATTTCCTAAGGTGCCAAACATATATTTGTAAGTGTCTGGACAGTTAAAAGATTACAGCTTTGGCATTCTCTCCTCAGTTCCGATTGGCCCAACAGTTTCATGTTGGTAAAAATTGAATTGTTGTTGTTGTTGCAAGTCAGGGCTCGGCTCTAATGCATCTTGATACAGAGGATCATCCTGATACAGAGGATGCAGTGGCTCAGTGGTTAAGATGCTGAGTTTGTCAATCAAAAGATTGGCAGTTCAGCGGTTCGAATCCCTAGTGCTGCGTAACAGGGTGAGCTCCCGTTACTTGTCCCAGCTTCTGCTAATGTAGCAGTTCGAAAGCACGTAAAAAATGCAATGTAGAAAAATAGGGGCCACCTTTGGTGGGAAGGTAACAGCGTTCCATGTGCCTTTGGGATTTAATCATGCAGGCCACATGACCACGGAGATGTCTTTGGACAGCGCTGGCTTTGAAACGGAGATGAGCACCCCTAGAGTTGGGAATGACTAGCACATATGTGCGAGGGCAGTGGTGGGATTCAGCCAGTTCGTACCACTTCGGGAGAACCGGTTGTTAACTTTCTGAACAGTTTGGCAAACTGGTTGTTGGAAGAAATCATTAGGGTAGAGAACCAGTTGTTAAATTACTTGAATCCCACCACTGTGCGAGAGGAACTTTTACCTTTACTTACAGAGCTTTTGGTCTCTGTGATTGAGTTCCTGTTTGCTTTTGTGGGGGGGGGGGGGAAAGATATTAGATTAGACTTGTAAGAAGAGAGATATAAACCCAGGAATGCTTGCCAAACAAAATAAGACTAGAAAGGATACATTGTTGCAATTTCATTATATTTGTGGTTAAGCATCCAAAACATAATACCTAAAAGCATTTTAACAACTGTAGTCACCACCTAGCTCAGAGATACTGCAGTTCAAGTCCTCTTTGTTTTGTGTTTGTGAATTATGATGTTGAGCGTTTAATAGAATGTGTGACTGATAACAGACCTAGATTTCAGTCAATAGAGTAGGAAAAATAATAACTAAAATGTACAAGTGTCGCTGTGTAACCAAATTAATCTTAAGTGATAACTTTAAGCCTGCCTACAGAAATTCATAGTATTTTGGGAGATATTTTTTCCATTGTGCTTAGTTTTCTATTTTTTATTTCCTATTCTAGTTTTTGTTCTTTTAATGGTTTTTAAGGGTCACATAACATTGTATATGTAATGTTGCATACATTTTCCCCAATCAGAGAATTCTTTCCTTAATGTACAAATTTTTAATGTAATTTTTCCCATATGCCTATATTACTGTGCATTTTCCTCAACATACACATTTGTATAGGTTTTAAAATTGTGAGCTGCATGACAAAATGTTGAAAAATCTATCAAGGACTGTTTTCTAGTTTGTGTATAACTTTAAAAAGTGCAAACTGATTCGCTTTGTGCCTAAATGTGAATGAAATGCTGTCCTTTGTCTTTGCTCTTCCATATGCTGCACTGTCAAAAGATAGGATTGATTTATCCATGTTAAGATTACAAATGAGTAGAGAAAGTAGTTGCAATGTTGGAGAAGGGATGAAATAGAGATCTGTTTAAGTAGCCATTTTCTGTTTGGCCCTGATTTTCTTGAGGACTATCACAGGGACCCAAGTCAGAGTCAAGTAGCTATTTCACATTATTGTGGGCCAAGAACATTTTCCAGGTGCTAAATATTGGGAAAGCATAGTTAAAACAGCCAATAGTGTGGTTAATAAGAAATACATTAGAAAAATATTTAATTAGAGATAAATTAGGAAAATATAATTAGACAATTGAGGATTAGGGTTTCTACTCCATTAGACCCACATCTTCTCTGACAGTTCACTTCTCCAAGAAACAAAACCTTTACTTTAGAGTTAGCAAAAAAGAAGAGAGTACCGAATATATCTTTTTGCACATATTCTCTTGTTCTGCCAGTCATTTTAGTTGTGTCTTCATTTTTTCTTTTCTACAAGAAGTTCTCATTATTGCATCCCCCCCCCCCGAAGCCTAATTATTTTACATATGGTAATAAGTAATGTTAAGTATTACAAGAGCCTTTTTATTGTACAGTCTTATGAACTTTATCACTTTATCATTTTCTGTCCAGAAAAGGTCATTCTCAAACTATAGTTAAGGGAAGCTCTTATTAAATTAATCTATAGTAATTTCTCATGTTTAAAATTAAGGATGGCCACTATTTTAGTAATAAATGCAATGTAAGGATAATTTGTATTTGGGTAGAATGCAAAATAATCACTTCCCTACAAACCAGAAATCTAAGAAAACCTGGAATGTGAGGGGCAGTTGACTGCTGGACAGAGTTAAAAGGAAAAGAAAACTATTATCAAATTGAAAGACAAGACAAGACAAAACAAACAAACAAACAAACAAACAGATTTTGTTCTTCTCTACAGCAGCTCTTCTCTACAGCTCTTCTACAATTTGATATAGAGAAGGGCTTTTGCTGATGAACAATTTATAACTTACATTTTGTATCTATATAACGATATTGCTAAGTAAACTTTAATTGTTCATAATCAACTGATCCTCCCTATAAACAAGACAATTTAATACCTGTCCCCAAAGTATTTCTTGTATCCAGATGTATCATGTTGGCATATGTAATGAAATGTTCAAATATTTTCCAAAATAAATTCAGATAAAACATTTATTTCACCACATTTAAATTAACTGCTGCAATACAATTGGGAAAATTATTATTTATTTATATCTTTATTAAATATTTATATGGCTGCCCAACTCACATGCACCCAATACTTCTAGCATTTTATAAATAAGAACAGGGGCATACCTGGAACAGTTCAATGTAGATTTTCCTTGGTTAAAGGAAAATGGGATGGAAAGTTGGAGTCCAGTAAAGGAAGAGCAATATCTTCTGGAGAAGCAATTCAGTTGACACTTCAATAATTTTCATAAGAAGGATTTCAAAGTGAGACCACATTTCTGTTCAGTCATATTGCTGTTGTATCAAGTCCATCTTCCAGGTACAGAATCTGTAGAATACACGTGTTAGCCAGTAGATTGTTTGATAAGAAATATAATGGAAAACCTTATATTTTATATAAACCTAAGATAAAGTAAGAAAATCTAAATTTCCCAGATTATCAGTATTTTGGAATATCTCTCAATAGTTACAGTATAATACATATATCGTAAGGCCCTGAAGACTTATTTATTCCATCAAGCCGGCCTAGCCTAAATGGTTTTTAATGGGATTTTAATTTTATAGATTTGGGGTTTTAAATTGGGAGGCCGATTGATTTAATTTCTTTTAATTATCTTAACTTTTGTACTTTATGGATTTTTAATTTTGGCTGTTCACCGCCCTGAGTCCCTTCTGGGAGAAGAGCGGTATACAAATAACAACAACAACAACAACAACAATAATAATAATAATATCAAATATCCAGGTTACTAAGGCTAAGCTATCAGAGCCATTTTATGGAAACCCAGAATACACTTCTAGTAAGAAACAAAGTTCACTAGATCTGTTGAATTCAAATCTGGATGATTCATGAGATTTATCGTCTGAGATCTTGATAGGGTTGGCTATGCCATGTCTTTGGGGAATAGATGCAAGAAGCATTTCATCATGGAACAATAGCTGTCATTTTCTACTGTATATTGTGTGGTATATGTGTGTGTGTGTGTGTGTGTCTGTGTGTGTGTGTGTGTGTATGTATGCATGTATGTATGCATTGACAATAGAGATGTACCTATTTTGTGTGTTTATTCTGTGGATAAGTGAACCCTGAAAAAGTTAATGCTGTATGGGTGTAACAAATTTTTATAATTTTATAATTCTAGGAATTCTGGGCACAGGAATTAAGTGAGTAATAGTTATTCAGTCAGGATGAGATTAGGGCTAGTATTGCAATAATAACCAGTAATAAGTAAATAGTCTTCCATTCTGCTTGACATGAAAGAAATATTTAAATTTGCCAGTATTGTATGTTTGCCTTAATTAGTGCAGTTCATCATTGCTATCCATCTAAGGATTTTCAGCCTTTCTATAAAAATGGTTTTTAAAATGCAGTAGCTAATAATGCCTGTTCTGTATCAACATTCTTATTTCAAGATCATTGGTATTAGAGATGATTGTTTTTCTATGTCAAAAATCTCCCAGTGTGTACACTTGGAAAGTCCCTCGACTGAGACCTGATTAGTTGGTTAAATAAATGGCTTCACTTGAATGTTAAAAATCTCACAATAATATTAACATTAGTTATATATTTGTACATCTAGTATGATACATAGCTTTTGCTATAGTACTGATCAAACAGAAAGCACTTTTGTGTGATGTACCATATTGTACTACAGAAGAAAAGGGCTAAGGTTATTAGGGAAACACAAATATTTGCACACTCTTTTAAGAGTATACCTTTTCAAGTGAAGTATGTATTTCCCCCCCTCTTGAGTTATATTGCTTGTTTGGCTTCTGAGAGAGGGACTGTTGCTTGGTTCCTCCTTTAGAATGTTAGTTTGATCTGGAATATCAGCACACTGACAATAATTATTTATTCCTTCGAGAAAAGTGAAGGAATATTAGAAAATTAAGTTTACATTCTTCCAAATCTATTCTTACATTCTCCCATTTATTTCATTAGTCAAATTTCTTTAATGAAATAAACCCGACCCATCAATTTGCAAAAATGGCCTACTAGAAGTTATTTACAGAGACAATCAAGAGTCCATATCCAAGAGATGGATACATTACCAAATTCTACACTACCCAGCTTTGTGCAGCCTCTCATTGGGATCTCAGTAGATTGCCTGCTTTTTCTACCTGTCTTAGACAGCAAAAGTGAATTCTCAAGCATCTGAATTCTCCCTCACATAACATTTTAGTTGTTAGTCAGCACTTGAGCCTGGTGGGTCACACTGGAGAAATTCTGTCCTAATATGTAACTGCTTCTATTATGGCCTTGTTATGTATGTTCTGCTGTTGAGTGCCATGCTTGATTTTCTATTTGAAAATGTAACAAAGTGTATTTTTAGCTTCCTTTATGTTCACAGAATTTTCAAGCTGCTGCTTCTGTTTTAAAATATAGCCATATTTTTATGCGTTTAGGAGAGAATTATAGAGCGATTAAAGGAGCAGAGGGAGAGAGATGACCGTGAAAGAATTGAAGAGATTGAATCCTTCAAAAAAGAAAACAAAGACCTGAAAGAAAAAGTTAATGCTTTACAAGCAGAGCTGACAGAAAAAGAGGTCAGTATTTGCAACCAATAAAACATTTTATTGTAGGGATTCAAGTGTTATAAAGAATCAACCCTTTACAAGCAATGTAAATGTTAAAAGTTGGTTATTAAGGCGATTTATCATACTTCAAACCAAGTAATTTTGCAATCTTAAAATTTTTACGCATCTGTTTATAAACAGTGTCATAGGATACGGCAGAATCCAGCCAACATTGGCTATTCTAGCAAAAGCTAACAGTAAATATGGAGAGGACATCGATGGGAGACCATGGGAGGCCGTAGACTAGACTGTAATGTTGAAAAAAATAATCTGGAAGAAGAATTTGTTTTCTGTGCCAATGCTGAGAAAGCTGTATGGGTATGTCCTGCACAGGTATTTCCTGGTGACAGATTTGTCAAACTTAGATGAAGCAGAACAACCTTGCTATTTTATCTACTGGGTAAGATCTGGATCTATTCTTCCCTGAACACAATTAGTCTGGATTTAGCATGGATTCTACTAATTAGAAGTAGGGATGATTTTCATTTCTTTTCACTATCTTCTTTATGTTATTATTATATTTTTCAAAAAGGTCCCATACACGTGTAATCGATTTTATAGAGATTGCACAGGACTACGGAAGGGAGATAAAGGTTCAAGAGCTGTCTTAAAGGAGACAACACAATCCATGACTGTATTCCATCATTTCTGCTCGTGTTCTAGTAACCTGCATACAAATGCTGGTTAGCTTACTATAAGATTTTATACATGGGGCTGTTTCTGAAGATGTTCTAAAAGCTTTGATTAGGACAGAATTTGTCTAGATTATTAATTATAATCTTGTCTTGCAATTAGTTGCAATTTATACTTTAGTTATATTTTATACTAGTATTTTGTAATATTGCTCTACTGGCTCTTGCAACATTTGCCAGTCCAAATCAAAAGGCTTCTTTTTTCCTTTGGACTATGGTATCTGAAAGATAACTTTTTTCTATTTAAGCCTTGACGTTATCAACAGAGACCAACTTCTAAAGATAGCAACTAGTGAAACTAGAGATGAAGGAGGCAAAGGTTTTTTGTTTTGTTTTTTTGCTGAAAAACAGAATGAATTACATTTTGATTTCAAAATTTAGGATGAGGTTGCTGAGTGGATGTGAAATATGCATTTTAATGCACACAACTTCCTTTTGCATACCTATTTTTCCCCTTCTCTCCACCATGGTAGGGAACCTTCACTCTTGTGCCTTAAATATATTTGGTGAGGGAATAATTGTTACCCTTGAAAAAAAAATGGAAAAAAATGTGATTCTAAGGAATCCTAGAATGACATAGCTAGGCATTTGGTCCACTGCTGTTTCATGGCCCAGTTGACGGTTAATTAGTTAGGTAGCTCAGAATGGAGAAATGTGGGCCAGGATCATACAGAGTAGTATCAAACAAGTCTACATGGTGGCTTTGATTATGGAATTGAAGCTCTATTTCTTTGGTTTGACTAATAACAAACGAAAGAAGATTATCTATAAGTTCTGCCTCCATGTGAATACATTGTAGGTAGACTTCTTGCTTTCAACCAATAGATTCTGAGATATTGGCACTACTACTCATCAGAAAACTATCTCTCTCACAGTCCAAATCTACTGTGAAAGGTTTACAAGCAATTGCAATCAATTTAGTATCTTCTGGTAATCTCCATTTTCAATTTGTTTCCTGTATCTTTTTTTCTAGTCTAGCTTAATTGACCTCAAAGAACATGCCTCATCGTTGGCTTCAGCAGGGCTGAAAAGAGACTCCAAATTAAAGGCTTTAGAAATAGCCATAGAGCAAAAGAAGGAAGAGTGTAGTAAGCTAGAAGCACAACTACAAAAGGTAAGCGTGATGGAATATTATTGATTCTTACTCTAGTTGCATGTTGGCATTTTTGTAGTGAAAAATGTTTCTGTTAGATTCTGTTAGTTTCAAGCTCAAAGTATTAATGATTTGAAATGTTGACATGATGCTTTATCAATTTTTCCACTACAAAGTCTTTTTTGTTAGTTAAACTGTTTACATCTCATGTATTGCTATCAAAGGATTGTTATAAGCTTAAAGTAGAAGAACATTTTTTTATTAGTAGTGCTCTAGATTTGTTCTTAAGGGAAAAAACTATTGATATATAATTGAATATTGGATGTTGTCTAGCACATCTAATCACATTTGAATTAATAATTATCAAAATAATTTTCAGAATCACATTAATACATTTACTATCATACCTTATTTATCCATATGTCAGTTACTATTATATGTAGTCTTTGTTGAAAGACAAACTCATGGCATATTTCTTGATTTAAATATCATGTTTGTCTTTCAAAATTTGTAAATAGCCATGTTGCCAATGCTTAATGAAGGTACAATGCTTTAACTGAAGAGGGAGAATTTAATGTTTAAATTTGACTGTTTCCTGGCTTTCATGATACCTTGGAAAGAAATATATAATGTGAGTAATAATTAAAAACAAGGATACTGTTTAAGATTTTATGCACATGGTACATGGTATCTGGGCAATCTTGTCTTAACCTACAAAATAAAAAAATATACTATTCCTTATACCGTAGTTGATGCTTTGCAATTCAAAATAGCATACTGAAAAACAAAATATAGCAATACACCTAATCACTGTCAGCCAATTAAACTTCGATATGAAATAATCTGGTAGTCTCAATATAGCACAAAATATATCTGGTGCACCACTATAGATTTGATATCCATAGCATATTTGGGCCATGTACACTATACATAAATTATGTGTAGCAGTTATTCTTTCTTACAAATTTGTATGTTACTGTGGTTACACAAGTAACATACCCTTCAAAACCCTTCTTGCTAGATTATGCCATGCTAGTTCTGAGAAACTAATGATTTTAAAGTGTTAGACAGTCCACTTCAAATTAATATCAATTCTTGTATAATTTTATTTTTTTATTTAAACCAATGTTGCCTACAACTCAGGTCCCATCTATGGCTTTGGAAATAAACCAGGAATTTGTGAAATTAACAATCAAACTATCGACAATTGATATAGTTAGTGGGGAATGTGAGTAGATTGGCCTTTTTCCATGGAAGCCCTGTTCATACTTGATTACAGCTGACCACTTTTTGACCATTAATGGACCAGAATATTAAATTATCAAGCCTTTTTACCTCATTCAACTTTTGTAACATTTTGATTGATTTAGTTTACAGCAGCAGCATTTCTCTGCAGAACTTTAACCTAGAGACAGATGAGGTGTTTGTTTTATATTTTGAAATGGTTTTTTCAGATTTTTTTCTGAATGAAAAGAAAAGGCTTAATAAAAGCAAGAATGCCCCCCTCCATTTCATCATGTTATTGATATCTTAAAAGCTAATATCTACATTGTTTGAAGGAAAACATAGCTTGCGAATAATAATGATCAACAATGGTAATTCCTGGTTTATATTTTATTTGGTTACATTAAATCCAAGCAATCATTTAGAAGAAAATGGTCATCCGAAATCTTGAAATGCAGGCATTTCAGTTTTAAGAAAATCACTGATTTGGGCATTTGGTTTCTAATGATAATGTCAACAGTCAAAATGGTTTAATTCCTAACATATATCCCTTTTAAAAAATTCCCTTAGAGCAGTGAAAACTGATGGGTCTAGAAATTAATGGTATGAGGAAACTAAATTGTTGCTTATATGTTATAAAAGGAAAAATGTTCATGATTATAAGAAATAAAAAAATGAAACTCTTTCTGGAGTTAGTTTAAAGAGAAGAAATGTATTTCACACTCCCCCCCCCTCTCCCGGTCCTGCTAGTTCCATATTTTTATTTTGGGAAGCCAGGAATAGATCAAATGGAACCTGAATTTATCTTAGGAAGACCCATCAAATTCGAGGCTTCACCTTTCCTGTTTGAAGCATGGATGGATCTGAAAATTGAAGTGGGAATCCTGAAGAATGTTTCTAATGAAAAGTTAGTTACTGGAAAAGGAAATTTGGGTGACAGAGCTGTCTGGAATCACACAATTAAAGCCTTACCTGTAACATGCACAAAAAGGGGCATGACATTCATGGCTTCTATCTTGACCTTTTTGACTCCTCCTGTGGATCCCTGCACTGGGCTATGGTACCATACCTGTGAAAGCACTGTTGATACATGCATAGGAGTTTATGAAAAAAAAATAACTTGTTGATGTTTATTTCAGAAGATGTCTCTGTTTCCAATGTGATATCACTGCCTTTATATTTATCAGCTATAATTTTCCATCACTTCTTAGATGTGGCCACTACTATTACCATACTGATTAAGCCATACACTATTCTATATTCAAATAAAATGGAAATTAAATTTTATCTTAATATGAAAAGAAAGTGCCACATTTAACAACAAAGTCTAATTAATCTTTCTTATTTCCATCTTTGAACCTTTGATGATAAATTGCAGCCTTGGCCAAAAACACTTCTAATGATTCATTGCTAGAAACCAGCACTTAATGTATCATCAGCAGTGGACAGCTTTCTGTATTTCATGGATTATTTCATTTGAGAAAGGGAAAGTAACACAACCCTTGGATTTTATACTCTAGCCATTCTTTTCTATGAGCCAAAATCAACATTTATTTTTCCCTAGAGCTTCTCACATCCAGTAAGGAATGCTTAGAAACTTAAAATTTCTTCTTCTTTTTTAAATTCCAAGTTCTTCTGTGCAAATATGCCAGTTTTGCTAAGCTAATACTGTTTTCCTGGATCTTTCCTTCTTTTTCTGTCTGTGCTTCATTCTTCCCACCTTTGCAATGTAGCAAGCTGAACAATTGTTCAATCAGATGTACAATCCCGTAAGTCCTTTCAGAAAGTCTCCACTGTAACATATGAAAGCATGAGGATCTATTTTACCCATCATGATGTTCTATTCTTCCTCTGTAGCGCTTTGCAGAACCTATGATGGCTTCATTGCATTGTGTTAAATTAAGTGGGCTCTGTGGACTTTAAGGCCAATGTTCTTTTTAAAATGGTATTCATTAAAAATTGGACAAATAAACCTTGCATTCAAATTTTGCATTGCCTTCAGGTCCTCAACTGCTTAATTGTAAGAAAGCATGAAAATATCAAGCTTTAATTGTTATTTTACTGCTATGCTTATGGCATACTTTATTAGATCCTTCAAATTAAATGTAAGCTTTGGAAAGGTATTCACCGTTTCTCAAAAATATTAATAAATGCTGTTATCCTGGAACAAGTGATATCGTATAACATGCATTGCTTAGTAGATAGTTGAGTTTTAAGTATAAAGAAAATCAATGTCCAGCATTGGTAATATAATTCAATTCAATCATTTGACCATAGTTACAGATCCATGGCAAAGTCTATAACTACAAAGGTATTTAAAAAATGGGTTACAAATACAATATAATAATAAACAGGCAGGTGTATACAATCAAATGGTATTGGTAATTCAAGACATCACTTAGGCCATTATCTGATGTTTGTAGGAGGAAAAGTCTTTGGTAGCCCCAGATCAGGAGGAGTTTGATAGCAACTTTTCTGGCTACAAAAAATGATTAAAAGCCATCAACTCAAGCAAACTGATGCCTTTTAATAAAATCTGTTAGTTAAAAAACTTGCTACCAGATTTTCCCTTGGTTTATGGCAGAAGACAGAAACGTATTGTTTCTCTAATAACTTGGCTTTTATTTGCGTTAAATATCTTTGCTTGCATCTACCAAAGCATTTTGCCAGGATAGGGTTGTGAAATGTACATGTGCATCTCTATAAAAATTACACAAGAAAAGGGATAATGATTGGATCCACATGAGCAGGTGTGCTTTTCATATGGTCTCCCTCTGAAAGAGCTCTCATTGCTGCAGGTGGCACAATGTTTCTTCAGAACCTTGCAATCTTTTGGCACTCTTTTAAAACACAAGTGTTAGCATGCCAGCAAGAATTTTGCTGAAGTGTATGCAGCTGAAAGGATGAAATAACCAGTGGCTATTTCAACCAAAGAAATGCCATCGTGTTTTTTTTAAGCACTTAGGTTTTACATTTATGTATTCAGCTGCTTAAAAAAAAACTACCGATGAATTGTCTGGCTTCTTAAAGCCATATTAATGTTATGTTGGGAGGGTCTATGATAGCCAACTTGCTGTGGGACAACTCGCCACAATCAGTTAGTTGCAGGACAACTTGCCGCGGGACAAGAGTTACACTAATATCACTAATATCAAAGAAATAGTGTGATAGAATCATTAAAGAAAGGATGCAAAGGGAGAGACGAAATAAAATGTGAATGGCAAAAATGAAAACCATTATTTATTTTAAATAATTAAATAGCATTGTTAAATTGTCCCACAGTAAGTTGTCACATGGTGAGTTGGCCATGACCATGGTGATTTGTCCTATAGCAAGTTGGCTGTGGCAATCTGTCCCATTCCAATGTTTGGGAAGTACCCAGCCTGGCAGGGAGGAGGGATCAAGCACAGAGCTAATTTGGAATCACTGCACAACCACAAAAGGATAGGGCCAACCCCTTCTAAATTTCTTGGAAACTTATCTAACTATTCCCAGGAATGGGCTTGGGGAGGAATTGGGGAGATTCTTGTATTATAAGCAGTACATAATAGAGTAGGGGGGCAGCGGTCGACCCTGAGGCACCTTGTTTGTGGGGTGCCGCAAGGGTCAGTCCTCTCGCCACTCCTGTTCAACATTTATGTAAAGCCGCTGGGTGAGATTATCCGTGGTTTTGGGGTGGAGTTCCATCAGTATGCTGATGATACTCAGCTGTACATCTCCACCCCAGACCATCCCAACGATGCCATGGAAGTAATGTCCCAGTGCCTGGAGGCCGTGTGGGTCTGGATGGGGAGAAACAGGCTTTGACTCAACCCTTCCAAGACTGAGTGGCTGTGGCTGCCGGTGTCCCGGTATAGCCAGCTGGTGCCATCGCTGGTTATTGGGGGCGAATCATTGGCCCCCACAGAAAGGGCTCGCAACTTGGGTGTCCTCCTGGACTCACGGCTGTCTTTAGAAGAGCATATGACGGCTGTGGCCAGGGGGGCTTTCTATCAGGTTCGCCTGATACGCCAGTTGCGTCCCTTTCTTGCTCGGGGCTCCTTACGCGCGGTCACTCAGGCTCTCGTCACTACTCGTCTGGACTATTGTAATGCTCTCTACATGGGGCTCCCCTTGGGGTGCACCTGGAGGCTCCAACTGGTGCAGAATGCGGCCGTGTGGGGGATTATGGGAGCGACGGGGCACTCCCATGTGACTCCTCTCCTGCGCGAGCTGCATTGGCTCCCGGTGGACTTCCGGGTGCGCTTCAAGGTGTTGGTGATCACCTTTAAAGCGCTCCATGGCTTAGGGCCGGGGTATTTACGGGACTGCCTTCTGCCACCAATTGCCTCCCACCGGCCAGTTCACTCCCACAGAGCAGGCCTCCTCAGGGTGCCGTCAGCCAGACAATGCCGGCTGGTGACCCCCAGGGGGAGAGCCTTCTCTGTGGTGGCACCTACCCTCTGGAACGATCTACCCCCAGAGATACGAGTGATCCCAGACCTCCGGACTTTTCATCGGGCCCTGAAAACACACCTTTTTCAGTTAGCCGGGCTGGCCTGATTTTATTTGGTTTTAAAATTTGACATGGATTTTAAATTGGAATTTTAATCTATATGGGCCAAATTTTATATAATTTATTTTAAATAATTAGTTTTAACTTTTTTGTATAACTGTTTTATTATGGCTGTTCACCGCCCTGAGTCCGAAAGGAGAAGGGCGGTATAAAAGTTTAATTAAATAAATAAATAATAAATAAATTTGTGGTTAACACATTGCATAGAGCAGGCTTCAATGATTGGGTGAGAGGACAGCATATGTCATAAATCAATCAGCATTCCAAATCTGAAAATCATTTTTGAGGAAAAAGTGTATTTATGTTACATATATTCATGAAAGCTATTTTCCTATATGCATCAATAGAGTTATATTAATGATAGAACTTCATGTTATCCTATATTATAATTTTTATAAAATTTTATAAATTATGTTTATTAACGTTTTGTAATTCCAGTCTGAAGGTAGGACATGTCTCTAAGCAAGCTATGCATAATATACAGAAGTATTATACTCCCTCTTAGCACAGAACTGTTGTAATAAAAACACTGAGTGAATAAATAAGAAGTTTTTGCAAACATTCCCTTATTCAAATCTACCCTGTAATTATTTTAAGTATTGGGTAGCATTAAGTTCATATAAAACCTGGAATTATTCTTATTATTCTCTGCTAATTGAGTGCGTCAGCTGTTTTTAGTCACTTCAAATGTTCCAGACTTAAGCTGGAGATAAATTATCAATGAAGTATGATTTCTTTTTCAACAGAAAGCAGATTTCTAGCAAGATAAACTTTGAAGGATGGCAAATGGGTGTGGTTGCCCCCAAAAGATAGAAATGAGGTCATTTTTCATCTAGGACTACCCTCTGAACTGGGATGTTTGTAAACTACAGAGTAAAGAAGGCTTATCTGAAGCATTCTAAGGCCCATTTCATTTAAATGAGATTTCCATCCTCTTACCTAAAATATGAAATCTATCTGGAGCCACTATGAAAGTGAAAAAGATGTATCATACACATGACCTCAGTATAGAAAGGTATGTTATATGACCTATAGAAAGGCATTCAGCATGGTTCGGTCTGCCTACTGTTTCCCGCAAAGAATCTTAGTGTGATTCAGGGCATAAATACACAAATATCTCCTTAAGAATCTGAAAGATAGTGTGAATTGTATGCAAGATTCCCTTTAGAGATCCTGTGAGTAGTGGGTGATGGAAAGAGGCTGACATAAGAGTTACTCCTAGTGGAGCTTATATTTTGGAAACTGTTCACAGTTCCTCACCCCCCCCCCTTTTTTTGGCTTTAAATCCTTCCAAAAATACTACACTGATTTAAATTCAATTATACTGGCTTAGTATCACTATGAAACAGGGTCAATGTGACATAGACATGAAGGAGCCCCTCCTGGCTGAGAGGCTGCATGCCACTATTTGATTTTCTGAGTGTAAAACCAGAACTTGACATTTTTCACTAGCAGTTCTATGGCTAGAATAAAACATTGTTTGGCTCAGGAAGCTGCCCTAGCAAAAGGTGAGCAATGAGACAACTGATCTAATATATTGTTTTTAGACAAGTTCTTAGTCGGGATATTCTCCTTAACCTACTTAACAAATTGCAACTCATCAGATTTCTACAAGTGATTACAATATACTGTTTTGAAACGATATAATCCAGGAGGTCATCAAGCCCAACATCCTACCTCAATGCAAAATAATTTTACTTAAAATGGAGATTTTTTTTCCAGAGCATTATGCTGTCTTTCCAATAATTTCCTAACCAGTGATTTGAAACATCAGTTCTACACAGAGATTCTATTAACTATTCTCTAAACCTTGTACATGAACTATTGCAATGTGGTTTATAGGGGATTGTCTCCAATATTACTGAGAAATTGCTCTTGGCCCAGAATGTAGTACTGTGAACAGTTATGCGCAGGTCTCATAATAACCATATAACAGGGGTGTCAAACTCAAGGCCCGGGGGCAGGATCTGACCACAGGGTGCTTAGAACTGGCTCACGGGGTTCTTCTGGAAACAGCAAAGGACTGGCCCATGGTGCCTCTGCCAGTGAAAATAGAGCTCACACGTGGCCCTCCTGAGCTCCATTTTCAGGACGCCATCAGAGCTCAGGAGCCCATTTTTGCTTTCAGAGTGCTCAGGCCACCACAGGCACCTTTGACATGAGTGACATTGAGCTGGACATGCCCCCCCCCCAGGTCAAACACAACCCTGATGTGGCCTTCAATGAAATTGAGTTTGACAACCCTGCCATATAACATCTCTGATCTACAAGTTGCACTGCTTAAGAGCATGGATTGTTATTCTTAATAATAACAGCAGACTTCTTTATGGAATTGAAGTTGCTGGTTATAAAGCCTACAAAGCATCATGCCTAAATGTCTGAGGAACTGTGTGTCTCCCATCCTGTATGATCAGGCAGAATTTTCCAGTTCCCATCAATTAAACAATATCCTCCAGTAAGACTCACAAAGCATGTCTTTTCTAGCATAGCATCTGCCCTCTGGAACAACATTCCCTCAGAGATTTCAATTGTGAGTGGCCCAGAGTTGATTGCAGTTGGACAGTGTTTTTAAATTGAATAAGTACAATAAGTTAGACTGCTCCTCTGCACTTTAAATGAGCCTTTAAAAAACTGCATCTTCCCTCAGACCTTGGGCTAGTTATTAGGCCCCTTTGGATTGTGTGTTGTATGAGAAGGATGGTTTTTATGATTGCTTCTGGTCAACTATTATTCTCTTTTATTATTGTGATGTTTCTTGTCTTTTAATAAACAAACAAGCTAATTTTCTGAAAGATGACATTTGGAGGCACTTGAAAATATTAAAGAACATATTGATTTTGGTGGATTTATAATAAGCATTTATCCTTCTTTGAAAAATAATAAAAGGAGAATGCATTCTATGTATGTATTCTATGACCCTGGAAGACATCTTTAGATCATTGGTTGCGTTGGTGGATATGAGCCCTACAAAGTCAGGATCGGTGCTTTTGTGTGCCTGATATCTTTCTCATGCTTCCCTTTGCTTTCCAAGCTTCAGTCGGTTCAAAATGCAGTGGTCTGCATGATTGTGTGCCGGTATAGCTGTGCACATGTGTCATCTCTCTTGCAGGGGCTGTATTAGCTGCTAGTTTGCTTCCAGATCCAATTCAAGGTACTGCTTCTCACTTCAAAGTCCTACATGGCTTGTGACCAGGTTGTTTGAATATCTGGTAAGTCAGGTAGATGTGATGTCCTTTTCTCATCACATCTATCTGACCCACCAGAACAGGGAGGCAGGAAATGCTATGGGTCCTCTCTGTTAAGGAGGGTTAAGATCAATCTAGTGCAGGGGTGGGCAAATGTGGCCTTTTTACAACCTGTGGACTTCAACTCCCAGAATTCCTGATACAGCTTGGCTGTCTCAGGAATTCTGGGAGTTGAAGTCCACAGGTTGTAAAAGGGCCACATTTGCCCTCCCCTGATCTAGTGGGATCATGAAGAAGGGCCTTCTTGTGAAACTTCATCCTATCTATATATTCTTCAGTTCTGATGGTATTTTCTACTATTTGAATCCCATTGCCTCAGTCTTTTTTCTTGTCAGAGGAACTCCCTTAAAGAAAACAAGATAGAATAGTTACATCATGCTTTTCAGTTAATAGTAATTGTTTTTGTGAAAACACACCAAATAAAAAAATAGCCATTCCCTGATCTTGTAACCTAATTTGGTGATAGTTTCTGTCTTAAATAGTTTGTGGATTATAATATTTTGCTAAAAGATCATATTTTTGAATCTTTCAGTTTGTCCTGAGGTTATCTGTATTTTGTAGAAAATGTTTTTGTTTTCTGCATTAAAGGAACGCTATCATTGGATTCTGTTTATCTAAATGTTTGCAGAAACAATGGCAAACAGCAAAGAATTTTTAAAGTCAGTTTAGAGGACAGTTCTAAGTTATAGCCTCCAATCAATCCCAGATATTAACTAATAACTGGAATTGAACCATCTCTGATGGCATGGTGTTGTTAAGTCCAATTTGAAGGATCTAAGGTATTTTCTTGCATGCATCTTTCTGCTGTCTCATTTATTAATCGTACTCATATTTTGGCTCTTCTAAATAAACATGTATTGCTCTTCTTATGCTTATATATACCGATGTTGGAAGAATAAATGATGCATATAACATGATAATAATTAACGTACACCTTTTCACTTTTTTACATTCATTACGATAAAGTAATATTGCTGTGTATAATGATTTGAATAACAAGGAAAAATAATGTAAGACTGGTTTCTTCATAAAACCTGATTAGGTTTTTCTCCCCTTCCTCCCAAATTCAGCCCCTTCTCTCTCTGTGGGTGTGCAGAAGCATGAAAACAAGTTGACAGTTCATAAACGGTCACACGGATATTCTGCACAAAAAAAGTCTCATGCTCTAGCCGTTTTTAAATGTTAATTTATAATTCATTCAGCTTTCTATAAATATTTGGAAACAATCAAATTGCATGAGTGTAATTGTGACTGTATAAAATAATGGATGAATCTCCTTTTCTTTAAGCTTATCCTGGATATGATCCCAAAATAGCTCAACTATGTTGCTGCTGCAATCCATCAAGACTAGCAGAGACAGTTGACCTAAAATATACCCTAAGTGCTGCTTGGCCTTGAAAATCTGCAAGGCTGAAGCAACTACATACCTTCCCCCTGAGCATACTTTGATAGAGCAGTTGTATAGTTCTTTGGGCTTACTCATTGAACCCCAGATGCATATCTGGTTGCCTGTTCTTAAGCAGAAAAAAAAATGAAGGGGTCTTTAATATAGCCCAGCTAAATGTGGACCACATAATTGGTGGACATTACGTTTTCCGATTTGAAACGTTCATAGGAATATAGACTGGGAAGAAGGTTGGAAGGAGTGTTGGAGATCTCGTAGTCCTTGCTCAATGTAGAGATATTGTAATCCTTAACTTTGTCTACTGAATGTACTATTAAACAATAAAGGCCAGTAGATAGAAATTGAATAAACAGTATGAAGAGGTCTGCAGGTAGCTTCTGTATTCTTTTGATGGCCATTGAAAATGAATGAGCGGATAATACAGGATGAAAAGGATAAAAAAAGAGGAAAGTTCTGATCTCGTCTCTTGGAATTTCCAAGCAACCTAATATGAGATGCCCATTTATAGTTACTAGTATGATCTTGATCTTTAATAAGTTGTAGATTTCTTTTAGAATTGCAGAAAATATATTTCAATGCCATGAAGCTGAATGGAATATAAGAAACACATTTCTGAGAGCAGAGTTAATGTGCATATTGCTACCCTATCCATAGGGTATCTGGAGTGTATACCTTAAGTGACTTTTCCTGGTGACTTGCTCAGTGTGAACATTCTAGTTCTGTGTGATAAATATTGCAATACACTCATAATTAGGCCTTCCCATGCTACCCTTTCTTGTTTTTTCAGTGTACAGCACTGATATCTTTTTATTTTTTTATTTTTATTTAATTTTGTATACCGCCCTTCTCCTATTGGACTCAGGGCGGTGCTCAGCCAGAATAAAAAACATTCCAATACAAAATTTAAAAATTTAAAAGAATTATACAACTTTGGCCAAAAATTTAAAACCTCCCAACTAAAACCCATTAGACAATTAAAAATCTAACATCTCAAAAGTTGGGGAGGGGGGTCATATACATGAGATGTGCAATATGGGGACCATAAATATGAACCAGCCCCTAGATGCAATTAATTAATGTACAAAAACCCATACAAAGAGCTCAACACATTTTGCATAGCAGACCCCACCCCCCCATCTCCACTAGGAATGTCCATAGAGGAGGGAAATAAAAAAGGTCAATCCGGTGACCACAACTACAGGTACTCCTTGGTTAATGACAGTAATTGGGACTTGGAATTCTTTTGCTAAATGACATGATTACATCACGTGATCACCATTGCAACCCCCTGTGAGCTTCTTCATTGACTTTGCTTGTTGGAAACTGGCAGGGAATGCTGATCACATGAATGAAGGATGCTGCAACTGTCATAATTGTGAGGCAATTGCCAAGCATCTAAATCATAATCATGTGATTGCAGTGACCGCAACTCCGAGGACCTGTGTAAATTTCCTTGTTTAAGGCTGTCATAGCTTTGAACAGCTGCTAAATGAATGGTTGTTAACCAAGGACTAGATGTATGTAATCAAAGCCATGTCCTGATTTAGCCACCATCTTGACGTTTTGACTGTTTTTTGCAGATAATTCTGATCACATTTATATCTTACTGTAAGTGCAGCAGTTCTCAGATCAAAAGGATTATTCTGAACCTTTTGAAATTGGTTTAGATGCAGATTTGACATCTAAAGGTAACTGAGGCAGATGGCTCAGTTACCCTGCTGATTGCTGAACAGAGGAAAGACAGAGTATTGTGATGTTGTTATACTCCTGGATGCCTTGGCAGATCATTATACTTTATAACATTAACTATAATTGGTAGTGTTGGGCTTTAAAATTTAGTGAATGTGGTCTAGATAGCAGATTGCAGACCGCGGTGCCTCTGAAACCGCTGGCCATTGTTGCCAGCGAAACATCAGGAAATCTGTAGTTAGACCATGGTCACTAAACCCTGAAGCTAAACACATACTAGCCATAAAAGTCTATACCAGTGTTGGCAAATGTTTTCGGCACCGAGTGCTGAAATGGGAGCACACGTGCGGAGGAGCGCCAGAAACCAGAAGAGTAACTCCCTGGTGCGCATGCATGGGAGTGCCAGAAACTGGAAGAGCAGTTCCCCAGTATGCATGCACGTGCTGGGAAGATGAGCTTCCAGTTTCCAGTGTGCGCATGTGCACCGGTCACTTGGTCTTCTGGTTTCTGGTTGCAAAGACCACCTGGCTGGCACACATGCGTGTGCTGAAAACCAGAAGCTCAGCTTCCCGGCATGCACATGCATACCAGGGAGCTGCTCTTCCAGTTTCTGGCATTCTTGCATGCATGAAGACCACCTGGCCAGCACACATGTGTGTGCCAGAACCCGGAAAAGCAACGGGCGATAGCTGGCATGCCCGGAAAGGTGGCTCTGTGTGCCACTTCTGGCACGCATGCCATAGGTTTGCCATCACTGGCCTTTACCAATATATTGACTCCAACTTCTCATTCAACAACATGGGGAGAGTTAAATGTTCTCTGCTCTGAGTCTAATTCAGGATGCTCATGATAATATTTAAAGCCTTAAAAAACTTATAGACTCAACCACTTACAATCTGTCTCCCTCCTGAAGACTATTTTGCTGCTGCCGTTTCCTTGGCTGCCTCAGTTGTAATCCTCTCTTAAAGAAGTGATGTATGGTTCTCGATATCCCAAGAATTCCCACACACATATTAAGAATAATAACCCCTGTTTTTCTTTTATGAAGTTGACACCTCACAAAATAAACTTTTTGGGAAGGGGTGTGTGTGTGTCAGCATTTGTCCTGTCTGAAATCCTCCCCACAATCTACAATATATTTCCATCTTGTTTCTTTGCAATATTACACTGAATGAAGATTTTACTTATGAAAGCCTATCTGAAAGAAACAGACAAAAATATTATTCACCAAAGGTTCTGGTTCATTCTTCTACTGATCATTCATCTTTATTATTCCACGTCTATTTGTTATTTGAATGGACCATATAAACCTTCACATTTTTCCCCTCTGAAGAAAAAGTAAGTCTAGTAAATAGAACAAACATTTGCCCAAACTCTCAACATCTCAGCTATTTTTAAAAAATCTTCAAAATTCTAAAAATAATACTTTTGTTTTATTTGCCAAGTGGCAAGCGCAAGGACTTCTTTAAATGAACAACTATAGTATCAACTCAGCATATAGCATAGATATATTTTTAATCTTATATCCTCAACATCCTTTGTAATTATACCCCCAAATCTAGCATGAATTATTAAGGTGCAGAAGAGTCATGATTTATTCACTGTAGTCTGAAATAACATTCAACTAAGTCTTCCATAATTCTATTCAACTATTGTTTTACTAAGTACATAGATCTGTCCCACAAGTGGGATTCTACCATAGCTAATTAATTTGTGTTGTTTTCTACTGTTTAACCTCTTCTGTCCCATATCCTATAATAGACATAGCATTATTGAATTTTTAATTTTAGAATTTCTAGATGAGATTCAGGGGGCTGTATTTGCAGCCTTCAGGTTCTCATTGAGCGCTGTCCCCACACCCAATAGAACGGGCGTTCAGGTAAGCCAACGTCCTTTCTAAGGCACTCTCTATTAGACTATCCAAAATGCAATTTCAGAAAAGTCACTATTCACATTTTAATATTAGGGCATACTTGGATTTGAACAGGTTTGCACTGAAATGAATGGAGGTAGCCCATAGGAATACTTGACAACTGTGTATTTTGTAAATGGTGTACGTTATATTTGATTTATGGAGAAAATTATTCCCTTCGTGTTTAATCTTAAGCTTTTTCAATCATGGCAAATTCCTTGTATTTCTAACTTTTCCATTTAGAAAGTATACTGTATATTAAAAAGTATACATATAGGCAACAAATGTCACACAGCTCAATTTCTTTGTGGATAAATGGTGCACTTATGATTTGTTTAGATTTTAAAAATATGTCTATGTAGGAAACTCGCCACTTTTGAAATGTCCTCTGAAGTTTCTTTGAGAATAAGAGATCCACTCAGACTAAACCTGTCTTGATTATCCTCATGCTTGACTAATATGTTACATGCAGATAAACTGCCCTGACCATTAATTCATTAATAACTTGATTTTTGTACATTACTTCATATTTTCCTGAAACTCAAGAGTTGTTCAAAACTGAAAAAAAGTCATTGCAAAGCATGTCAACCTTCAAGAAGTAGATATCAATGTGATCTTTTATCTGAAATGTAAGCTTCGTTTAGCCTGTCACTGTTTTCTTGCTAGTTTATTTTCTGAAATAATAAATGTGCAAGGAATAGAATCAACACCGAGACTTGTACTGTATTATTAGCTAGCAGCAGAATTTGCAGTCTTTCAAAGCATCCTTAAACCTTTAAAATGTATTTGTGTACATTGAAAAGCTGTTCTCTGAATTGTGTCTTTAATGTGCACTGCAGTTAAACTACTTGTTTTCTCTCTGCCTGCTCTTTGAAGATGCCAATTAGGAATAATGGGAAACAAGGGGTAGGCTAAGCATTGCAGTGCATTCTTGTTTACATCTGTGTGTGATTATTTCAGTGTAATGTTTTAAACCCTTTTGGCCCATTCATGCTCTCAATGACATTAATGAGGTTTTGCCATTAGCTTTAATGGGAACAAGACTGGGCTTTGCACTTTTCTTTTCTGTTGTGTTCATTGCATTCTTTCTTGTTTGTGAACTGACCAGCCACTCATGCATGTGTTTGCCAGGTACGTTTATTTGTGCTGTTCCATGAGGGGCTTCTTTCTCCTTATGTTTCAGGTTAAGTATTGGCAGTATGAAATAAAATAAGGGAGGAAAAGGGGGATTTGGGGTAAAACGGTTGGTTTGAGGCATTCACATCTTGTCTGAAATAAATAACTTACATTAAGTTGTTCAAGATTTGCTTAAAGTAGTTATTAAATCAAACCATATCAGGTGTAGACTTAAGTTAACTTGTTCAATGTGATTTTTCCAGGAAGAATTTTCTTTCTAAAACTTAGAATTATGATCTCGTCCCCCACCCCCAAATAATGGGATATTGAAGGAAAATAATTTTTTGCCCAATAGCAAGAAAAGGTCACCAACTCACAGAATGCCTAGTTACCCTTTTGTTATAAAGAGCTTAGCGGTAAAGAATAGCACTATAAACTAGGGGGAAAGGCTAGTGATTGATCTGTTTTTTAATTTAACAGGCTCACGAAGCTGAGGAAGAAGCTCGAAAGAATCCCGAATTTGCTGATCGATTGAAGCAGCTTGACAAAGAGGCTGCCTACTATCGAGAGGAATGTGGCAAAACCCAAGCCGAGGTGGACAGGCTCCTAGAAATCCTCAAAGAAGTAGAGAATGAAAAAAATGACAAAGATAAGAAAATCGCTGAGCTGGAAAGGTACACTTCTTATTGTCTGTGTTTTCTCATAAATACATTCTATATCCCTGCTTGATGAAAAGAAATAGCAAAATGTATCACGGTAGTAGGCAAATGAAATAGAACAGCACCGTACGTGATACGACAGGGTTTTTAGAAAAATATGGTTCTGTGTAAATCGTTTGTCCAAATGCTTTTGAAGATTCAGTACGATAATAAAGTCTCAGCTCCTTTATAGAGAAAGTTTGCCTTACCAACCGAACCAGGGGTCAGCTGGGGTGGGGAAACTGCATTAACATTTATTTTATTTTTTTGCAAAATTGAAGGAGAAGATAGTGTAATAGGATAAAAAAAATGAAAATAACATGGACATCAGACTTTGCTGAAAGAAACTGGGATGTAATAAGAATAAAGTAAAACTAAATAAAAAATTATTAAAAATAGAAATGGCACACTAAAAGGTTATGAATGTAAAATTATTTAGATGTTAACATTTGTACTTAGAACAAAGTAGTGTAACACTTGATAATTTGAAAAGTTGACTTTTGCATCAACTTTTGCATCGAAAAGTTAACTTTTGTTATGACTGTGTCAATGAGGCCATGTTAACTCACCATAATCCACATCTGTGTTAACAAAAGCACACCAGTACACAAATAAAATTAGATTGTATAAAAAGTATGATTAGGAACATTTATTTATTTGCGTATAATAAACAAATATACACACCTTGCTAGTAATTGTCTTACAACTAGTTATTGCCACGGTATTAAAAACTCAAATTTCTAGCATCAAAATGGTATAGATGTTGCAACTAAAATTAGATGTTGCAACTAATCTTGGAAAACAAGGGGTGTTCAGCTATAACAAAAAACAAGGTTTAGCATAATGTTTTCCAGAATCAATGAATAAAGAGCTAGGGATTTTTTCCATTCCTTTTTCCATATTTTTTTACATCCCCCATTTCTTCCCAGCATTCCAATTTAAGTTTGTTCAATTTCTTCTTTTCTTAAAAAGAAAACAGAGTAAGAAATGTACACATTACTATGATATTTAATTTATAAATGATCCTTACAAATGGCTTTTCTTTTTCTTGCGGTTAATGCGCACTTGATTTGATCTCTGTATTTTTGGAATTAACCAGATTTACTGTCTTCCATCTTTATACCAGTAGTCCTTGATTTATGACCACAATTGAACCCAAAATATCTGTTGTTAAGTGAGACATTTGTTAAGTGAATTTTGCCCCATTTTATGATCTTTCCTGCCACAGTTGTTAAGTGAATCACTGCAGTTTTTAAATTAGCAACATGTTTGTTAAGTGTGTGGCTTCACCATTGATTTTGCTTGTCAGAAGATCACAAAAGATAGATCACATGACCAATGGGGATGCTGCAACAGTTGTTAAGTGTGAAAAATGGTCATAACTCACTTTTTTCAGTCCCATTACAATTTGAGTGGTCACTAAATGAACTGTTATAAGTCAAGGACTATGTCAGGGTTCCAAGTAACACCCCCAAGGAAGGAAAACTCCAAGGCTTGAGTTTCCACAAAGTTCCATTTTTTTGTTGGATCTTCAGGCCTGCTAGACTACCTGTAGTGTCTTCCATTAATAGACTAAGGTTCTCCCCACATGACCATTTTAAAGCTTCTCCACAGTGCCTAAATCAGCCTCTTCATTGGCTGCCAAATTGATTAGTATCTGCTGACATACATGAACAATCTCCTAGTGACCTGTACATTAAGTCACATCAGGCAAAACAGTCAGATTTCTGTTTCATATATTGGTGATTGTGACTTTGATGGAGCAGGAAGATGCAGGTTTCACTCCCTCGTAAGTTGTGGGACTGCCCTTCCCGCCAGCTGTGGCACTCACTGCCAACTAGTTGTGTGTGTAAAAGATGCTTCAGGGTAGGTAATATATTCAAAGGCAGTTCAAAGGCAGAGTACACATAAGAGAAAGAAAAGATAACATTTAATTTCTTTTTATAAGCATAAAAGGAAAGAGACTAAGGCATTATGTTTGCATATTTTAAAAGACTTCAAAAAGAAAGGAGAGAAAGTATTTTTCTGGAATCTGTCCAAGCATTCATTTGGAAAATTAAGAAGTTTGGGAAAGGATGTGTACGCTAAAATTCAATGCCATGTTTTTTAGGCTAAGAGATTATTGCTGGATTCATCTATAGAGTCTCTTACTGCTTCAAAATCTCTAATCTTGTGCATTTAGTTATTTAATTTTTAAATATTAATCTTGTTTCTAAAGCATGCTTCCAAACCTCGAACATGTACAAAAGTTGCAGTTGTTTTAATACTTTTTTAAAAATCATGGAGGTTCATGTAAAGAAGTGAAAATATTGTCTTCTGCTCCAAAGTATTAATGCCTTACTGTGTAGGACAGTGATGGCTAACCTTTTTGCCGTCACGTGCCAAAAGCGAGAGGAGCATGGGGGGGGGTCATGGGTGCGGGTGCCCACATCCATAATTCAATGCGCCCCGCTCTCCCGTGCATGCGCACGTGACCCCCCCACACTTCCCCCTGCTATTGGCACAGGGGGCCTGGTAGGCCCGTTTTCCCCCCTCCCCAGGCTCCAGAAGCTTTCTAGGAGCCTGGGGAGGGCAAAAACAGCCTTCCCCATCCCCCCTGGAGGCCTTCTGGAGGTCAGAAACAGCCAGTTTCCCGACTTCCAGTGGGACCGGAAGGCCTCAAAATCAGTTGGCTGGTGCGCGCATGCGCTCTGGAGATGAGCTAGGGCAACACTCGCGTGCCCACCAATATGGCTCCGTGTGCCACCTTTGGCACCCGTGCCATAGGTTCGCCATCACGGGTGTAGGATCTCCTGTGTAGATCTTCTTGTTTCATTCTTGTTTTTTCCTTGGAGAAAGGAAAGTGACATTTACATTGAATGGAGAATTATAGTATAGTAACACCTTGATTTAACCAACCATTCATTAGAAGTGGAAGGCAAACGCATGCTTTTTGAGGCGAATTTGCCTCAGGTGAATTATGACATCCCTAAAGAAATGACATAAATAGATGCAAATGATGTAAATCTCATTCAACTGAAAGTAAATTGAAATGGCTGGTCTGGATTTCTTCATAGGCGACAGACTTGTCCATTTTTTTCATGGTTGTATCCAGACAGATGATTTGTCCATTGCATCTGAAGTGAGTTAAAAGGGTGATCAATTAAATCAAGATTTTACTGAAATTCAGAGATCTTACAGATTAAGTTATCCTTTAAATTGTTTTCTTAATTCTTGTACAATTTTTAATTTTTTTTTTCATAAAGAGATAAAATAATGTTTAGGTTTGCTACAGTATATGCACGAGTGTGTATTTGAGAGCTTTCTCCAGAGCCTGTAGTACAGTGGTTTAAAGCACCCTGTTATTAACATCTATTAACATCTGCTGCTTGCAATTACTGCAAGTTCGAATCCCACCAGGCTCAAGGTTGACTCAGCCTTCCATCCTTTCTAAGGTGGGTAAAATGAGGACCCAGATTGTGGGGGCAATAAGCTGACTTTGTATAAATATACAAAAGTATGAAGGCTATTGCTTAACGCACTGTAAGCCGCCCTGAGTCTCCGGAGAAGGGCGGCATATAAATCAAATAAAAATTTAAAAAAAAAAAAGTAATTATAGCTACATCAAATTCATTCTGACATCATTGTAGGAGGTCACTAGAATTGTCTTTTCTTGCATGTATATCAGGCTGTTCTTAGACTCTATTATCATGACAAATGTAAACTAGCTCTCTATTAGAGAAGAAGTGGGAATTACAAATTACTCCAGCTAAGAGGAAAATATCACAGTATTGTAGTTTTATGATTTCAATTAAACAGGAGAAAATATTTTGATGAATTCGTTTTCTCTATTCCTCATTATTGGAATATCAAGTAACTTTCAAAATGTAGTTTATTGGTTTATTTTAGTATAACATTTATTTTCAAAATGAAAAAGGGTAATGGGAGACAGGAGAGAGCGGCAGAAAAACATCCAAAGCACTGAAAATAGGCACGGTTTTTCTTCTTCTTTTGCATCGCTTAAAACATTTCACTGAAATTAAATGGAGTTAAGGCAGAATTGATAGGAGCAAGTGCTTTTTTCACATAGTACATCATTACAATGAAAATGTTTAAGAATTATTTAAAAAGTATTCTTACTGAGAATCAAGAAATCTACCATCTTCTTTTCATTTTTTTTCTTCTCCTGGGCTGGCAAGGTTGTTGGTGAGGCTTTTTACCAATATTAGTCTTTTTTGGAACTGATATGCTCCTCAGACTTTCTTTACTGCATAAACATATCGATATTCTGTATTTAATGTAAAGTAATATACACAATTACTTTAATATAAAGTAATATACACAGATTTAGATGACTAAATCTGATTCCTTTCTCCCTTTAAGTCAGGCATTCTAATTCTAGCAGAAGAATGAAAATCTTAAAGAATGGAGCATTTCTTTAAGGGCTGTGATAAGTATAATTTGCAGAGGTTGTAAAGCTCATTGGCTGTTGTTTGCTCATATTTGATATAAAATCTGTGTGGTTTCCATATGCAGATTTCCATTAATATGATTGGTTGAAAGGGTTATAGTTGAACGGCTACCAGATAGTTCTGCAAAAGGAAAACTAGGAAATTAAGAATAAGAAGTAAAGAAACCAGCATACCCGATAGGTATTTAATGGTTTCTGATGTTCCCCCATCTTTTTTAAAATAGTAAATAAATCATCTTTTGCAAAGTAGTACAGGAATGTGCACCTGTGATGTCTCTGGGGATTATTTTACTTTGGCCTTAGATAAGAGTTTGTATATTGCTTTGACTAATTGAAAGGACATGTTAAATATTTTTGCAGAAAATAAGTTATCAGGCATCTGGATATTCTCAGCAATGAAGTATTAGTCTTATTCTTGGGTCTGAAAAAGATTGCTCTCAGCTTTAGCAAGAACTGTATTTCCATAAGAAAAAGAGTGTCTTTGATCAGTGTAAGTGATCAGTACTTGAGAATCACCAACGTAAGAATTCTTTGAACATGTAGCCAAACCATTTAACTTCCTTTATTTTTCATGGGTGAAGATGACTTGCTCATATGAGTCATCCGAAATCCAAGTCAGTCCGCACAAGGCCTTCCAAGAAAGAATGCCTCCTGCCAACCACCTGGCCTTGTAGTTGCCACCATCTTCATTGTGGTTTACTGGACAGGGAGTGTGTCTGAGGCAGATTTTTTCATAGTAGAAAAGCTATTGCTTTTGTACCCTATTCACACAATTCTGTCTTGATTTCCTTTTTAAAAATTAGATCACTGATATAGTAATTGCTCATTTTTATGTTGTAAAACTAAAGCTTTTCTTCCCTTTATTTCTTCAGTATCATTCTCTCTCTCTCTCTCTCTCTCTGTATATCTATCTATCTATCTATCTATCTATCTATCTATCTATCTATCTATCTAGCTATCTAGCTATCTAGCTATCTAGCTATCATCTATCCTCCCTCCCTCCCCAAATGGCTGCTTTCAGTCTGCTTCAGTCAGCTTGACCTTCAAATCATAACTATTGATACGTTTTCCAATTATTCCATTCATTTATCAGGTCCCCTAATTCTTTAAGTATGAGTATACTTTCCTCTAGCTGGTAGTGTTTAAAAGAATAACAAAATCCTTTGTTACAGGAAGGGACCTTTGTACTCTGCAATCTGATTTTGTTTTCTTTTCCTCTTTTTTCTTCTTATTGTTGATAGACTTTGTCTCAGAACTTCCTGATTACCTCAAGCATTTGATATGGTACAAATTCAGCATTATAAATTGACATATAAGGAAAGTACAGGAGCATTCCCCTGGCACAGCGTAATGTCAGTCACAAGATTTTGAAATATTTAATAGTGTGCGACAGAGTGAAAATATCTCTAGCAAAGATCTATAATTTCTGAAACTGAGCTCCATCAACTTCAGTCTATCTGTTATTTAGTTACAGCTAGATAGCTGCCACTGGATCAGAATAAAAAGAGAATTTGATACTATGCATTGTAGATAGCACTAAATTCCATTTTTTTTCTCTAAACCTCTCATAGTTTATTAAGAGATTAAAAAGTGTTTCTGTAAAATTTTATAGTAATTTTTTCTGGTAAATAAACTGTTTTCTGCAGAGTCCTCTGTGTGCGTGTGTGTGTGTGTGTTTGTGGGCATATAATGAAGAACTCTTGTGTGAGGATTTGTACTAAATGAGTGTGATACTTTTGTTTTTTAAAAAGAGGTTCTTTTAAAATCCCACAACTCATATCTTCATTAAATGTACTCTTTCAATTAGAAAAGGAAGTCAAATATCTTCTTGTAGAAGCTCATTCCCAGCTAATATAATTGATAAATAAATAATGGAGGAGGAACATAGGAAGCAGATAAATTATTCCTAGGAATTGGAATCCAACCTGCTTCACTATTTCCATTAAAACAGAAGTCAGTATTTTTTCTGGCATTCTGTTCTGCTGGTATCTGTTTTTTTTCTAATTTAAGGCTATCATTTTTTTGTAGATTCAAATAATTTTTTTTTGCCTTTGAATAAATATGGAACTTTTTGGTATAACAACCTCTCATATATGTAACTGTTATCATCTTTCTTCATAACTTTTCTCCAAGCTAAACTTGTTTGTTTGTTTTTCTCACTGTCCTATAGAATTTGGTTTCTGTTGTCTTTCTCTGAATGCATTTCAGTTTCTTATTAACAGAGGGACAGAATCAAGATCATATGAAGTATTAGTAGTGCTTTATAATTGCTGGTAAGGCCACACTTGGAATATTATATCCAGTTTTGGTCACCACAATATATAAAAAAAGATGTTGAGACTCTGGAAAGAGAGCAGGGAAGAGCAACTAAGATGATTAGGGGACTGGAGGCTAAAACATCTGAAGAACAGTTGCAGAAATTGTGTGTGTCTAGTTTAATGAAAAGAAGGACTAAGGGTAACATATAGCAGTGTTCCAATATTTGCTACAAAGAAGATGGAGTCAAGCTATTCTCCAAAGCACCTGAAGGCAAGAAAAGAAGCAATGGGTGGAAACTAATCAAGGAGAGAAGCAACCTAGAACTAAGAAGAAATTTCCTGACAGTTAGAACAATCAATCAGTGGAACAACTTGTCTCCAGAAGTTGTGAATGCTCCAACACTGGGAGTTTTTAAAAAGAGATTGGACAACCATTTGTCTGAAGTAGTATAGAGTTTCCTGCTTGAGCAGGAGGTTGGACTAGAAGACCTCCAAGATCCCTTCCAACTCTGTTATTCTGTTACATTAGAATGTCCTATTACTACCTTCTAAACTGACTCAAATTTCCTGTTAGTCATTCAGTCTCCCCCCCCCCAAATTAATATCCAGACTCATGATAAATAGGAGAAAAATAACAAATAATATTTGGATGACTAAAATGTGCAAATAAACATAATGTAAATTTATTTGCAACTTGTGAATATGAATATGTGAAAATGGATTAATTTACTGCTATGGTAGATGGTAGTAATTTTGTAATTTTATTTCTAATTTAGTTTCTGCTGGTCTTTACTTGGAGCAGATGTCTTCTGCTGTTAGAAGGACCCTCACAAAAGAATGCCTTTTAACAAATCATCCAGAGGCTCTTTAATTTTTGGATTGAAATAAAAGAAGTAATATATCTTTTTGCATATGTTCCCCAGGTGCATAATTTTAGTTATCTTGTGTTTTCATTTGCCAGCAGGATTCCAAGTCACATTTATTTAACTTAAGATCTATACATACTATGCATTTGTATGATTGCATAAATATAAAATATTTCAGTGTAAATTAAAACTCAGCCAGTAGCATTCTTACAGATTGCTGATAATTACCTGGGAAAAACTGGTGAATATTACTGTTTGTCTTTTTTAGTGAGACAGGCATCACAAATCATTTTACTATGGCACCATTAGTTTTACCAACAAAAATAGGTAATTAAAATTTTGAAGTTCATTTTTTTCTGTGACAGAAATGGTTAAATGGTGGATGAACATATAAGCTCCACTAGAAACTTGTGGATTAATATAAAGAACATTTAATGGTGTGGAAACATAGAGCATGAATTAAACTCCAATAGAAATGTATTAATAAATTAGATAAAAATCTGAGAGGAATATTTGTCCCTTAATATTTTCCATATTTTAATACTAGTCCATTGTCTGATTCTTTGCTTCATCTGGTAAAGCTTACAAGTATTAGAAGTTAGCTCTATTTACCTTATAAGTTACTTTCTAGCTTGGAACATGAAAGAGAGCAGCATGGAGACACTTTTTGCAGTGGTTCTTTTATTCTTGAATCTTTATACGTTGTTGAGAAATCAGACAATGCAAAGAAGAACTGACCCCAGACTAGAATTTGAAATAATAATTAAAAAAAATCAGCTTGACTTCCGGTTGATGTAATGGCTCCCTCAGACACAGTGAATGGATCTCCGCATTCACTGTGCTGATTTCTCCCTGTTTGTGGACTCCGAGAGGAGCCAAAGCCACCCTGTAGGGGTAGTGAAGCAAAGAGGGGCACCCTGTGAGGTCGAGGAGAGTCGCAGCTCTCCTGTCTCACCTGGGGTTTCTTTTCCCTCTCAGCCACAGCAAGAAGAAGAGGCAGCTAAAGATGGCTGCTACAAAGCTGGGACAACCAATGAACATCTAAGACTGGTGCTGGAGCGAAGTAGGTGAACAGTGACTGGAACTGGGGGAAAGAATTTCCTTTTGCTTTAAATTCAATCCCAAGGAACAATTTAGAACGATTTGCTCACAATTATCTGTTTAAGCAGTATCTGAGCATTCTGAGGAACTACCAGACTGGAAATGAGGAATGTAAAAGAGAAAAATAACAAACTTTGAAATATATAGAAAATTGGACTCTCAAATTGGGAAGATATGGTACTGGGAAGGCATTTTAAAATGCTGGAATCATTTACATATAAAACTTATTCTGCTTTTATCATTGTTTTACAACTAAAAGATCACTTGATTAGTGGCAATACTGAAATTTAAGCTGAGAATGCCACCTGCTGATTATTAAAATATCTATTGGAATACTTTTAACTACCCTATGACTACTGGAGATCCAAATATGAAAATAAGGAAGTTTTTTTTAATCTAAAGGGACCCCTGAATGTTACGCTAGAAGGCTGAACCTGTAAAGGGATATAAAGAGGCTTTGGATAACTTTTGGGATTATCTAAATGGAACTGACTGTTTATCTATGGGACATAAAGAACTGGGACTAGTGCACTCCCTGAAGGGAAATTTAAGGACTGAAGAAATAGTTCTTGGATTGTTGGACAAAAGTAGAATTTTTTAAAAAATAAAGCAGGATGCTTTATGAGGCAGAAATGGGTGGAATTTTGAAGGAAATGGTGTTATTCTTCCAAAACACAAAAGACACCATGGAGAAAGGATTTAAGGAGATTATGGAAAAAATGGAAAATACCATATAAGGCGGGGGTGAAATGCTACCAGTTTACACCGGTTTGGGCGAACTGGTAGCAGTGGCGGTGGGTGGTTCAGCAAACTGGTAGTGGCAGCAGCACGAGGCTCCACCCACCCGACTGGTTTTAACCAGGAAGTAACTTGTTTTTGATCCTCTGCACTTACACAGAAGGCTTTGCGCATGCGCAGAGGGTCTAAAATCGCACATGAAGCGCATGCATGCGTACTTCCAAACCAGTAGGGAAGGTAAGTAGATTTCACCCCTGATATGAGAGATGATGAGTAAAGAACAAGACACCCAAGAAAGGGAGGAGTCAGAAGAAGAAACCAAAGAGGAGACAACAATGGAAATAACAGTGATTGATGAATTAAAGCAGGGGGGAAATGTATTAAGAGAGTTGGAAGAGACATTTGAAGGGGAGACAGGGGCCTGGGCAGAAATTTTGGGAACTAGGCAGTGGAAGAGGGTAAACATTGAACAGCCAAGAAGCAGATTCTGACAGAGATAGAAATCCAAGAGAGAAATTTGGTTGGCAAGTAAAAAAAAAAAAGCATAGCAATTAAAGTATTGAAGCGGGCAAGGGACGATGGATAGATGATTTTTTTTCTCTGTTGTTTTGATTTGCCTTTCCTTTTCTCTCTCTTTATTTTCTTTTCTTTTTTTTACACGTAGGTGACATGATTAGAAGTTAGGTAGGATAGAAAGAAAATGTTTTTTTAGTAAAAGTTGATATGATTAAAAGTTAGAATAAGTGATAGAAATAAGAGAAGGGAGAATGTTAGTGTATACTCTTTTATATAATAAAACAAAAGTAACAATAAGAGAAAACATGGAATAATTGAATAATGGCAGATTGTAACTTATTATAATTGTGTATCACTATTAGAAATATACTTATAAGTTGATTGACTCTAACAATTATGATTAATTTTACTAGTTGTATTTGTATTAGAATGTTGGATACCCAGATGCCACACTGTTCACACATTGACTTGATATGTTTATATATAAAAAAAACTTTTTTAAAAAATCAGCTCAAAAAAAATGTTCTGGAATCATTTTTACATTTGGCGTTAATCCTAAGGGAACTATGGGAAATATGCCTCTGCCTAAAATTATCTGTTTGTATCAATGTATTTTATTATTTATGGAAAACATTATGAAAGGATTATCCAAATTTCAGTTCTTTCCTTGTTTTCTTAAAGAACAAGAATGTAAGGGAACACTCTATACTATGTCAAACACTGTGATGAGCATGAGGACTGATAAAAGCAAAATCCATTCCTAGGCTTATGATAATGTGTGTCCCAGATGCTGATATTGTGCAGCAGAAAAGAAGTTTCAGCCATTAGAATTATGGGAGATTTTTCTTTTATTCCTTTTAATTAAGAAAGCTGATAAATAACAACCACTTTTAGAGTAAGCTGTCACCAGAGTATTCAAATTGCCTTTCATTATAATGCTGTCACTACTGATAAGCCAAATAGATACTGGCCTCAGGTCAAAGGTTTTCTATTGGATTAATTTGACAATAATATTCAGAATACATTGTTTATTTCTGAGCAAATGAAAAACTTTTAAATCAAGCACTATGTTACAACTGGGCCAGTGGTGAAATCTAATTTTTTTTACTACCGGTTCTGTGGGTGTGGCTTGGTGGGTGTGGTGTGGCTTGGTGGGCGTGGCAGGGGAAGGATTCTGCAAAATCTCCATTCCCACCCCACTCCAGGAGAAGGATACTGCAAAATCCCCATTTCCTCCCCACTCCTCCATTCCTCCCCAATCTCCATTCACACCCAACTCTGGGGCCAGCCAGAGGTGGTATTTGCAGGTTCTTTGAACTGCTCAAAATTTCCGCTACTGGTTCTCCAGAACCTGTCAGAACCTGCTGAATTTCATCCCTGAACTGCACTCTATTTTTATTTTATCAGGATGCCTTTGCCATCTCTGAGTGGACCAGAACAAACTTGGAAATAAAAATTGTGCTTTGCAGCATGAAATTATTATTTTTAAAGTTTTAATATATATTATTATGATAAGCCTGAAATCCTCCTCTTCCTCCTCCTCCTCTGATTTACTGCTAAATTTTGACTGCTATAGATATATGTGCCCAGAAGGGCCCAGAAAGAGAAAAAGAACGAGAGGCAGAAAAATGAATATGCATTATCTGCTCATGTATTAAATGTTAAAGCACATCATTAAAAATCATTGTTAAGAAAATAGAAGAGCTTATGTGTACGTGTAAAAAGTTATGTACATGTAAAATTAGGTTGGAAGCCTAATTTTATTATTCTTGTGTAGCAAAATTATAGGCTTGATTAAAGAAATCTGTTTTTATAATCCAGCCATTTTTTTCTTCTGCAGTGAAATTGATTATATAATTTGGTTTACTAGGGAATGCCAACAATCTGTTAAGTTTTCTTAGCTTGAATAATCATTAATGGCTGTCCTTTTTTAAAAAAAGGAAGTGTTTCTTTATCATTTCAAGTGTTTTCTAGTTTCTTTAATTATTTTTTCTGAATTTTAATGAATCAGTATTTTCCATAACAATATTTTATTTATTTATAAAATTTATAGGCCGCCCATCTTATCTCAAGGTAATTTCTATGCAGGCTGAGATGTAAAATATAATAAATATAAAATCAATAGCTATAGTTAGAATTCCCATCTAGGCCAATACTACAAATAAAGATATAACTGACCACATACAAATAGTTTTCCTATCATCCTGTGATGGTTTTCTGCCTGTTTTATTTTGAAAAGTAAAACTTAGTGAGATGTTTGAGCCAAGGGAATGTTAAATCCAACTTTGCAACAAGTTTCTGTCTTCATAGGGTTGAGTTTTGTGGCCCTGGCACTAAGAGTGCTATATCAGAATATCTACAGTACACAAAATTATGATATTGAAAGAAAAATAGTTGAAGAATATGGAAAGCTTATAACCATCACGTTGAGCAAATCTGCACTGCCGGGTTGCTGCATTCTCTGCAACCATTTTAGGACAGTGGAATAATGGATGACACTGTTCTGTACTCCCCTCTCATTTCAGGTGTGTTTTCTTGCTCCATTTTTCAAAATGCTGTTTTTTGATTTACATGCCATTACAGTACATGCCATTAAATCGTTGTTGACTCTTAGCAACTACATTGATGGATTTTCTCCATGACAAACTATCCCTAACTTGCTCATTCAGGTCTTCCAATGGTAGACTGGTTGCACCGTCTATCCACTTTGCTGTGGGTTATCTTCTCTTTCCTTCTGACTTTCCCAGCATTAGAATCTTCTCCAGACATAATATGATAATTATCCAGAGATAATTTGGGAATGTGATAACACATAATGTTTCTGGAGTAGGATAATTTGATCCTGATCATTTGTGCCAAAAATAAGCTCTGGGTGATGATCTATCCTTTGCACTTGACCACTTCAAATCTGTTTAGAGCCATATGACTGAAGCCACATACAAGCATTTGTAGTATAGACGGACAGACAGACAGGCATATCCTTTACTCAGACAGGAAAGACCTTTCAGCTTAGTTAATGGTTGCTAAGATCTGTATTGTCTACTACAGTTACATTTAACTGATCTCCTGCTGCAATCCAGCAGTTGCCTAAAAATAACAGAATTAACAGAGTTGGAAGGGAGTGGTGGGATTCAAGTAAACTGGTTCTCTGCCCTAATGATTTCTTCTAACAACCACTTTGACAAACTGCTCAGAAAGTTAACAACTGGTTCTCCTGAAGTAGTGCGAACTGGCTGAATCCCACCACTGAGTCTAGCCCCCTGCTCAAGCAGGAAATCCTCTACCATTTCAGACAAATGGTTATCCAACATCTTAAAAACTTCCAGTGTTGGAGCAGTCACAACTTCTGGAGGCAAGTTGTTCCACTGATTAATTGTTCTAACTGTCAGGAAATTTCTCCTTAGTTCTAAGTTGCTTCTCTCCTTGATTAGTTTCCACCCATTGCTTCTTGTCCTGCCCTCAGGTGCTTTGGAGAATAGCTTGACTCTCTCTTCTTTGTGGCAGTCCCTGAGATATTGGAACACTGCTATCATGTCTCCCCTACTCCTTCTTTTCATTAAACTATTTATATTAGAGTTATAATATTTCTCTAGTTTATACAATAGTGCTGGTTGGAAATCCAACAGGATTTTTTTTCATTACTTGTTTTCTTTCCCCAAGTATCTATTTCCATTTATTATTATTTTTTTTTGGTAATGCCAGAAGTGCAGTGTTTCATCACTTCTCCATCACTTGTGGTAAAAGGGTTTCTGTCCCTTTTACTTGAAGACAAAAAAAGTTTTCAATTCTTATCTTAAAAGACCTCAAAGGATGTTTCCTTCTTTTATTTCAAGTGGCTGGAGAAACATGAAATGTTTCAGCTCAGGGGAAAAAAACAATACATCTTAAAAATAATCTTTCAGTTGGATTTCAAACCAGCAATATATGCTAGGAAACAGTTACAATGAGTGCACTGTTGCAGAACTTTGGTTTAAGATCGCTCTCTCTGGAGACCATAGTTTGCAAGAAATGACTTTTTAACAATCTATTGAACTGGTTGCAGTGTCTGCTAATGTTTGCATTTTGATAGATATAACTCTGTATTTATGTATGTAGGAAGTATTATTGTTGCTGTTTTGGTACCTTCATGTCCATGATGACTCCTGGAAACTGCCTGGACAAGTCCCTGCAGTTTCTTAACAAGATTCCAGAAATGCTTTGCTATTGCCTGCTTCCTCAGGGTAAGAAAAAGTGACTGGCTCAAGATGACCCAGCTGGCTTTCCTATCTAAGAGAGGACTAGAATTCAGGTTTTTTTTTATTTCTAGTCTGGTGCCTCAACCATTAGTCCAAACTGGCTCTTTTATTTTTACAGGTAGTCCTTGACTATCTATAAACATTAATCCATTCATTTAGCGATTGCTCAGATTACGGTGGTATTTTTAAAAATTGACTTATAATTGGCCCTCACTCTTATGACTATTGCATATGGTCACATGATCTAAATTTGGGCACTTAGCAGCCAGCATGTATTAATGATGGCTTCCCAGGGTCATGTGGTCATAATTTGTGACCTTCCCAGCCACCGTCCAACAAGCAAAGTCAATGGGAGAAGCTGGATTTGCTTAACGACTGCATGATTCTCTTAATGGCGGCAATGATTCACTTAACAACTGTAGCATAAAAGGTCACAAAATCAGGCATGACCATTTAACTGCCTTGCTTAGCAATGGAAATTCCAGTCCCAATGGTGATTGTAAATTGAAATTACCTACCTATACAATTCTGTAGGTATGTACATACCAGGGGTGGGTTCTAAAATTTTTTACTACCGGTTCTGTGGATGTGACTTATTTTGTGGGTGTGGCTTGATGGTCATGTGACAATTATTTAGGATTTAGCAGAGGTACTGGTCTACCAGGCTTTTAACTGCTTGCAGAGCTGTACCGGTCTACCCATTTATTTTTGCAGGCACTGGCCTACCCATTTATTTTTTGCAGGCACTGATCTACTCATGTATTTTTGCAGGCACTGATTTACTCATGTATTTTTGTAGGCACTGATCTACTCATGTATTTTTGCAGGCACTGATCTACTCATTTGTTTTCTTTTAATACTGATCAGCTGTAGGGCGGCCCTTTGAAGCCCCGCGGCAAGAGTTTAAACAGTTTTTTCCCCTCTAGCCATCAGCTGGGACTCAGGAGGCAGCAATAGATTGGGGGGTGGGGCCAAATAAAAGGTAAGAATAATGCAGGGGGTGGGGGGGCATGGGGATGTGGGGCCCCAGAACTGGTTCGGTGACATCATATTGTCACTGCTACCGGCTCGGGAGAATTGGGCCGAACTGGGAGGAACCCACCGTACATAGCATATGTCCTACCCATAGAAAGGAGAACTACGATATCTCTGCATAGGAAGACCCAGTCACAGAAAAGAAAGCAATTGTTCTGTTAATTTTCTAGAACAAAAATTCGGGAGAGCAATGTCCAGTGGGAGGATAAAGTAACCTGCAATTTGGACTAAATAATTTACAAGCTGTTGCCAATATATTCTCAATCCAGATGTGTTCCTACCTCTGTTCTGTGAAAAGTATTAGTTTGCCTCCCAAATTGTTTTTTAATTAATTTAATTAATATTAGTGTAGGAGTAGGGGTTTCTTACAGATCAGTGTGATTCTTTAACAAGTTCAGAATATACATAAAATGTAATAGCAAAGACATTGAATGTTGTTCCCACCTCCTTATTTTATATTAGTGTATCATTTGTACTTTTTAATGTAAAAGGTTTAACAAAGAGCTATTAACTTCATAGGGAGTAACAAGAGGTTTGCAAGTATTGTTGCCTGCTTTTCAAATTGCTCTGAAGAATTCCAAGGATTGGATGCTGGCTTTTATTTCTGCTGGGCCTATTGGAGTAATTTCCTCTTAAAAGCAGACAATAATCTGTGTATTTTTTCATGTTAGCCCTTCTATGCAATTTACAGTGCTATAAAATGAAATGAAGAAAGTGACCCAGATGGCTGATTAAAGGTTTTAGTTTCGTTGCTGGATGAGTAACAAGTAGTCTTAGTATTTTTGCTATTATTTATGACAGAAAACCAGACCCTCCTAAGCAGATAAGGATCCTCCTCCCATGAAGGGACTTTGTTTCTGGAGAATTAAACATGATGAGTCTCTTAATTGTAGCCCTGGTCTTTTGAAGACTTTGTTCTGTAAGATGTTAGAGCAGCCCAATAAACTGTAACAGTGAGCCAAATAAAATAGTAACCTGCCCTTTGCATACATGGGTTTAAGTTTTCACATACAATTTAGAGTCCTGAACAATTGCTTAGATGCAGGTGGTAAAGCTAAGATGATGCCGTAATAGGACTGCAGAGTTTCTAGAGCTATTTGTCAACTCAAGAAACTCATTGTCTCTGCAAAACTCTAGTTCAGATTTGTGTATACCGTAATTAAAGACAGGCTCTGCTCTAAGGGTTGCTTGTGGGTCTTTTATCCATCCCATCTTATTGGCAGAAAGAAAGAGAGAAAACAATTCATATATTTCATAGCACACCCCAAATGTGAGGGTCCCCCCACCATATAATCATATTTTAGTTTTAGTTATATTTGTCAATATCAATTTAATGTATTGTTTAGTGTTTATATTTTTATTTGCGCCTTGTACTAATTAATTGATATAGAAATATAATAACTATAACTGGGCAAAAATTATCAAGATTGTAATTTTCTGTACATAGTTGATGAAAAATTAACAATAAAAAAACAAAATGGAATGGAATGGAACGGAACGGAACAGAACGGAACGGAACGGAACGGAACGGAATGGAACGGAACGGAACAGAACAGAACAGAACAGAACAGAACAGAACAGAACAGAACAGAATAGAATAGCAGAATTGGAAGGGACCTTGGAGGTCTTCTAGTCCAACCTCCTGCTCAAGCAGGAAACTCTATACCACTTTAGACAAGTGGTTATCCAATATTTTCTTAAAAACCTCCAGTGTTGGAGCATTCACAACTTCTGGAGGCAAGTTGTTCCATTGATTAATTATTCTAACTCTCAGGAAATTTGTTCTTAGTTCTAGGTTGCTTCTCTCCTTGATTAGTTTCCACCCATTGCTTCTTGTCCTGTCCTCATGTGCTTTGGAGAATAACTGGACTCCCTCTTCTTTGCAGCAAACCCTGAGATATCCTTTCTCCTGAGATATGAAATTGTTAGTGTGATTTCTTTTTCTGTTTTTGTTTGTGTACTGCTCAGATTCCTAGTGATTCAGAAAGTATACAAAAACTGAAAGCTAAATAAATAAATAAACAAACAAACGACTTGCTGGTTTAGAAATTAAACTTAGAACACATGAATCCATAGCTTAAATGTACTTCAACATACACAAATGTGACCATGATGTTTGGCTGGCTATATTTTCACTCTGTTTATATGTTCCAAATAATTTTCCACTTGGGGAATATAACAAATTCATTCATTATTTGTACCCATGCGCCATATATCCACCAGAACTAGACTGGGGCAGATTGAACAGAATGTCTTCATACTCAAGTGAAAATCGATTCTTGTAACAGTCCTCCATATGAGCTTCCTGCAGCCCTCAAAATCTGCTCTGGGGGTTTCAGAAATCACTTTCCTTCATTCCCTAATGTGAAGTAATTTTGAGTCATAGAAATACATAGTGCTTCCCATGGACTCAAATAGAAAATAAATAGGCAGCCATGCTCATTAACTCCATAATTGTCTAATATAGAATAAGGGTCTACTTTCTATCATATAGAACAAGCAGTGTGTTACCCAATATTGATGCTGTTCATGTTGTTTCCCTATTTAGTTTGATTGGCTTTAATTGAGAATGTTCCCTGATGACTCTCCCTTAATCAGAAGGGCAGCATCTTGCTGTAATATAAATGGAAGTCATCCAGATGCAATTGCTATTTAGTAGGAAGGCCACCAGAACATACAATGGGCCTACATTTTCTATGATACCCTGGGCAGCAATTTGTTAAGCTATCAGAGAATCTGATATGGATGAAGTGATGCTTTAAGAATGCTGTTTTCACAAGTGGGAGTTTCAGACAGGAAGGGAGAAGTTACAGCATCACTGAAAAGAAAACAACAGTTACTAAAATGGATAAAGAACTAAAGAAGTATAATAGGCCATCTTTCTGGGGAAGAGGACTATGAAACTAAAACAATCACAAGAGTGCTGTGTGATTTCCCCATTGTTTCCTTTTCTGAAACTCACCATCCCATCCCTCTTTCTGAGCAAACTGTTAAAATTTAATGTGTCCTGCTCCAGTACTACTGCACATAGCATTGTCAAACAAGATTACATGTCAGAACTCCATTGTACTTTGAGAGCAATGAACTTGGCTCCTCTTCTGTTGTTTCAAAGCACTTCATTGCATCGAAGCATTCAATTTGTGAAAGATCAAAGGTAGAGTCAAATAAAGACAAAATGGCATTCATTAGCTAAGGGATATAAATAAGTTTAAAAATACTAAGAGGGAAAGAAAGAGGGAAACTTAAGTAGACAGAATATATAAACACAGAATAGATAAGCTAACAAACAAAGAAATATTTGGGATTTAAAAATTAACTTCTTTCCCAAGTGTTATATTGGAATAGATTAAATAACTTGCTTAAGTTGCATTTATTTCAGTAATCTTATGTCAGTATCTATTGTTGGTAGGGAAGGGGAAGACATTTGTTAAAATGTAGTATAATGTGATTGTTCAACATATTGGGTATATCATCCTCATCCATCAAATTGTTCTTTTAAGATGCAATGCAGAGGAAGGGTCACTTGGTCTCCTACTTTCCAACTTCATTCTTCTGTTGTTATGTTACAAACAAGAGTTAGGGCTAGAATAAGTAGAAGACACTCCCTTAGGAACTACCTGTGCTCATTATCCACATGCTCTGGAAAGCTCTGTGCCTTTTGATAAGAAACATGGATAATGTTAGTTCTTGCCTTTTGTTTGCAAATGTATCTCTCCCTACTTAAAAAGTTAAAGCTGGCTCTTTATATGCCATGATGGGGTTCTTCAATACCAGTGCATTCCTGAATTTGGGCTATATGCATCCTAGACTGCATGCTATTATGGAATAGAGTGAACAGATACCATGCTTATAAGCTGTCCCAGGTACATGTGACCTGTCAAATCTATTACTCTGCTGCATGTCCCCGAATAATTCATATCTCAGCTAATAAATAAAATATACAAATCCAGACTTATGAGCCGCCTCTGAGTATAAATATATAGCTATTCTTGTCATACTAAGCAAAATATCTGAAATTGTGTGCCCTCTCTCTCACACACACATATGCTATGGGTGTTAGAGTCTTTATTGAGGCTTACAAACCCTGAAAAATCTTCCCCAGAAATTTCTCATGCCCACATCAGCACACTCCCCCCCAAGGTTCAATAGGCTATTTGATGAAAATCCCATGCCAGTCCAGAGGGCAAAGGCAAGCCCACAAGCCAAAGACAAGTCCAGGGTTCAAGAGGCACAATCCAAAGTTCGAGATACAGAATCCAGCAATTAACGCAAGAATCACAGTGGCCAAAGAATGCACAGCAAGCAAATGGACATGTTCTCAGTATCGTTTTAGTCCAAACGCTGAGCTAAACAGCTGCTCCCCAGTGCAGCACATGAAGAGGGGCAAGGCTGCTGCCTTGCAAGTAATATGGCTGTCCTTTGTTGCACCTGTCTCCTCTCAACCCTGTGAATGCTCCAATTGGGAGGGGAGAGACAGTTCTTCCTCATCTCCATTGGCAGTTGTAACTGTATGCCCCCCCCTCCTGAAACCTCTGGTTTCCCAGCTGCAACTGTGCCTCTCCTGTTCCTAGTTCAACTGGCTGCTTGTCCATTCACTTCTACTGTGAATATTCTGCTGGGCTGTGCAGCGCCTGGCTCAGAGCTCCCAGCCACCTCTGGACGTTCATCCACGTGCCTCCCAATGTCCCTGAACCAAGCTCTCCCTTGCCGAAGTAGCATCCAGAGAAGCATCTGGGGAAGCAACCAGGGAAGCCATCACATGGTATATGATTTAGACTTTTATAGGTGATGAATCCATGAAAAAATAACAATTAAAATATGGTTTAATCAAGTCACTGTAAATTATTAAATAGTTTTGTATCTTTGTAAGTTGAGTGGCATATATATTTATCTACTTACTTATTTAAATTGTATCTTCTTACAACAAATTGTACCTGCATGTTATCTCTTTGTTCAGGGCAAAATAAATTGATAAAATAACTCTTCCTATTGGGTGGAAGGACCGTTGGAGGACCTAACGGAGTCAGATTGTCCTGGAGAAAAATCTACCTGTGTGATTGCTCTGACTTGATAGCACATAATCAGTCAATCAATCCAATCCTTTCAGGGAAGTATACCATGAGCTGAGACTAATAGGTTTTCTGAATAATAAAAACAATAAGTTTTTAAGAGAAGAGTTCAGCGGGAACTCTTTTTAGAGTAATTTGGAGAACAATGTCACAAAATGGTTAAAAACACATTTTTTTAAAAAAAATATAACTCAATTGAACAGCTTTAAAAAAACTTCAGTTGTAGATGAAGTAAAACAGGAATAATAAAAGGAGGAGACTTTCTTTAAAAAAATACTCAAAGAACAATTAATATTGTTATTGTGCAAATTATACAAAATGTTTTTGGATCTCCTTTCCATTTTCTATATTTTTCCCACTGGACATAGAAAACATGACATTCTTTCTACATTATAACTATATGAATCCTATTTCATCATATCAGCTACAAAACTGGTTGTAGACTGGAAAATGGTAGTTACTTTCCTATGCTAAGTAGACTTAATAATATTTATTTTTCAGGATTGTTCTTGATTGTTGTTGTTGTTTTTAGCCTAGAATCATGGGGAGCTTTCTCTTGAAAATAGCATTTGCTTTTCCACTACCAGTATAATTTATACTATTATTTGCAATAAATGTGTAAGGATATAGCATGTTACTTAGTAAATATTCACAAGGAAATAAAATATTTAAAAATAAAACCTACAATCATACATAATGCCTCCACCTCACCAAATACTTTAAAAACTTTGCGTGATCATATGGACATTAGAAAATATCCTTTCCTTTTGCCAAAAAAGATTAGTGTGCAAATCTCTTTTGGAATTTGCACATGACTATTATTATATAGATAAAAAGAAAGAAATTCCTCAGAATCGTGAGAGAGTCAAATAAATTAATATCTAAGAACTCAAGCAGATAACCGTTATGTTCTCACATTTCTTCTGCAGCCTTTCATAGTAATTAGTCAGTCATAAAATAATGCTAAATAATGGCTTATCATCGTTGAGAAGTTTTAATTGGTCATATGTGGGCTTTTCTGGATGCAGAGACATGATTTTTAAGTTGTGATGGACTAACTTCATTTCTGAAAGTAATGTTGGGATGTAGTTTTGAATCAATTTAGGTTGGGACTGATTTTTAGAATAAACTCTTGGCATGGAAAACAATTTCTGAATGGATGTTTTAATTTATCAGAGATTATAAAAGGAGAAACCAAGCCTTCTGAGAATACCAGGTGCACTGCCTAGCCATTTCATTCCAGATAGACAATCAAATAGTAGAGTTGTAAAACTGAGAACCCTTAATTTGCAGCAGTAATGAAATGTTATGATCCCTGTTTTTAAATTTTGCCCCTAAAAATAGAAATAGGGACCTTGGGAGTTTTCACATCTAAAATTAAGCCAGTCTAAACTACGACATATTTCTATCTTAAAGATTGCTTCATGCATGTCTAATCTGCAGTACCATTCAGTATTTCCCATGAAGCACCCTGACTTTTCATAGATTTCCTACTTTAGAATGTGTAATGAACTGCTCTGCCTGATGATAAGCTTTATACTGTCGTTTATACATTTGCTCTCTTACATTGTTAATAGGCCCATTAGAATTAACAAGCATATGCATACTATTCTTAGACACATGAAGGATCAAAACAAGAAGGTGGCCAACCTGAAGCACAATCAACAAATAGAAAAAAAGAAGAATGCCCAGTTGCTAGAAGAAGTTCGGAGGCGTGAAGACAATATGACAGACAATGCTCAGCATTTGCAGGTAAGTGCTTTATTTTTTATAACAGTTCCATACCAAATATTTTATAGTTTGTCTACACATGACTGGGTTGTCAATCCAAATAACACATATACTTCATAGCTAGTGATTAATAAAGTACTGATTTTTCTTGATTGGCAAATGTTTAGTTACATATGGTAGATCCCATATATTCCATATATAAATCTTTTGGTATCTTTTGTCTTTATTTATTTAAGAAAAAGTTCTGTATCCTTGGATTTGTCATAGATATCACTTAAGAAATTGGTCTGGGCTATAAAAATCTGCATCCTACTAAATGGTAGCAAAGATGCAGAATTTTTGTTTATTTAGACAATTTATATATTTGCCTATTTTCCCAAACTGACTTAGGAGGTGTAGAGAACTTTATTACTTCCCTGCCCCCTCAAAAAAAAGAATAGTTTAATTTATAAAAAGCAGCATTCAATATTAAAAAAAAAACATATAATATATTCTAAGAGATTAGTTCCTATAAATTTAACATTAATCAAATAGGAGGATTTTGCAAGGTGTAGCTAACAGTCCAGGATTCAAGAACACTTATCTATGAAAACTACCAGTAGTTGACCATTAGATGGCAGCAAAAAAATATAAATTTTTGTCTCTTTTTACTGCCATCTGGTGGTTTTTCACACTTTGCAGTCCAAATCTTAGTGAAACCTCCTCCCCCTTCTTCTTCTTCTTCTTCTTCTTCTTCTTCTTCTTCTTCTTCTTCTTCTTCTTCTTCTTCTTCTTCTTCTTCTTCTTCTTCTTCTTCTTCTTCTTCTTCTTCTTCTTCTTCTTCTTCTTCTTTAACATACAGAAAACTTTTCAGGGATATACCCCAAGTTTTTATTATGTGGAAGGGAAACATGGTTCAAAACAAAGTAAAAGAAGCTTCTAGTGCAAATAGATCTTGCTCTGAAAGGCCAGTGAGATATATTATGAGAATATTAGTCTGAATCCATGGATACAAAGTGGAATTCACAAGCAAGAAGAAAAGACAGAAGTCAATAGTATTATTGGGTTTACAAACATGCAAAGAAATATCTCAATTTAAAAGCAAGTTCTAAAACATAATGAAGCTGGTTTCTGTAGTTCACTGGAACATTAGGCAGGTTGATATATCTGTGATCTACAAATCTTAGATCAGAGGGTTTGGTGCTCAGAAGATGAAACAGCATGGTTTGTCTATTCTTTCAGTCTTCAAGTTAGGCATTCTTTGCTTGCAGTTACAGTAGTAGATCTTTAAAACTTTCCCCAGATAAAAGACAGTTGACACATTTATTGCTCTATCTCCTCTTTCCTATAAATCAAAGGTACATGGTATTGCAAGCTATTTAGATAATTTGGCACTGTTGTCAAAATACTTTCCGTGTATGTTCTATCTTTGGAAATAAAGATATAACAGTGTTAGGTAACCATCAGTCTTTAGGTAACATTTAAAACCAGCTGCCTGAAACATTGTTCATTATCTGTGGACACAAGGAATAATTGGTTTTTCAATCCCGTCTGGCCTTTTATAAAAACTCATCTGGAAAGATTAAGAATTTTCTCTTTTAATCTTTTTTTCCCCCTCTTGGCTCAAAATACTTAATTTTTTTGGTGATACCTTCGTTAATCAGCTTCCATGTATCACATCAAATTTGTGGCTTTTGTCTGAATACTTTTCATGTTTCTAAAGTAGCATTTCCGTTTTGCACATAGCACTGCAAGCATGTTTCATCATGAATTATATTTTTTTAATAATAGTTTCACCCAGAAGTGTAAAATGGACCATGATGACTTTATATATATTGGATTGATGTATACATAGTTTTTTAGAGGTAGATCAGACAAAATAATATTTTTGTTCCATTGGAGGTCATGCTTTTGATTTGGCCATTGGTATCCCACATTATATTAATGTATATGTCTATTTAGAAGGAGTTTCAAAAGCTCCTGCCCCTGAAAAAGTTGATCAAATTAACTTTGCAAATCTTAACATAAACTAGTGAACATGCCCAATGAGTTAATGAGATGAGGGCATTTCAAGTTGCCCCACTACTTGACCTTCTTCTGAGTGGCACTCATGTGATGGGATATTATGCTCAGGAGGTTCATTGGACTCCCACTTTTCCAGTATTTAACAACATGGGAAAATATCCCTGTTTTGTCCAATTTTGTTAATTTACTTTAGTGTTATTTATTTTTACCCCTCACACAGACATGCAAACACTATCTAAAAGTTAGCTTATGTGAAGATCTTAGAAGGTGGCCTTTAGATAACCTCAACAATCATTACAGCTTGGGGAATGTTAAGATCAGCATTTTGAAATATGCTTATTGGCTCTTATACTGTACAAGTGACATAAAATTGGAATTATATGCAAAGTTTTGGCGCCCAACCATATGAAGATGAGTGACTTACTATATATATCAGCATTAGTCTTCATATATCTTAAGGGGGCAATCCTATAACCAATCTTGGTAGTCTGCTTTAGAGAACAATGGATAATTAGGTCATTAGGTCTAGTTCTCCAGATGGCATACAAATCAGATTTTTGCAAACAATACTTTGGTCATTGCTGCCAAATCTGGCTCAGCCATCAGTAAGGAATCCAGGATCATTTCCAAGTTATACACCTGGCCAAAGGAGGAGTACAAGTCTGTTGTATGCTATTATCCAGATCAGCTTCTTCTCAATCCACTGCAGCACTATTTTTCCAGGATTAAGTTTCACTTCCTCTTTTCCACTCAGTTCAGAATCAATTCCAGGCACTTGTTTAAGAGTTTCTTAACCTTTCTAGGAATGGTGGTAAAAAACAGAAAGGGAGAGCTATTTGTCATCAGCAGATTAATGACACTGAAATCTCCATCTCTAGGCAGTTCTTGGCGGATTCATTTAAAACTGAATAGGATTGGGATTCTTGCTTGCCTTAGACAAAGGCCACTTGAAGAAGAGAAATTCTACTATGAACATCTCATGAAACAGATTACATCAGAATCAGTGTAGAAGTGTGCTTCCTAAACTCAGGCCAGATGTTGGAAGAGGAGATGGTGATAAATAGTAACAGCTGCCAATTAGAAATTAGGACTTGTACTCTCAGTATCCAGTAAGTTAGCAGAACAAATGAAGGCTGTTCCAAAGCAGAATTATGAAGAGATTGGGATAAATCTATATAATTGATTTGTTCCAAGTCACGAGTTCTTCACTTTTGGCCTGGAGGCTTTTATCAGCCATAATTGGAAAAGATCCAGAGAACAGGTAGTGGGCTGCAAACTTCCTGGCTAGTTTGTCCACGTTCTTTGGGTGAATTAGATAATGTGCATCTTTCCCAACTTGATGTTTTGATATTAGACTGATTATAATTGCAGACTGATTACAGAGTAACTTCAAAGTCAGCACAGAACTCACCAGATTTATGTAATAGCAATAGCACTTAGACGTATATATCACTTTACAGTGCTTTTACAGCCCTCTCTAAGCGGTTTACAGAGTCAGCATATTGACCCCCAAAATCTGGGTCCTCATTTTACCCACACTGTAAGGATGGAAGGCTGAGTCAACCTTGAGCCTGGTGAGATTTGAACTGCTAAACTTTGGCAGCCAGTAGTCAGCAGACATAGCCTTCAGTACTGCACTCTAACCACTGCACCACCATGGGTCAAAAAAGATTTTTTTATAACTGAGAATAGCATTGATTATCAGCATTGTGCAGATGTAAAGACCATGAAGCTTTCTGTACCTACTGTCACTGAGTAATACTTAAGATAACCATACACACAATGAGGTTTCTTTTTGGCTACTCGCAAATCTAATAATTTAAGATTGAGAAAGTTGCTACAATTAGACTATAATTATGTATTTCTAGGAGTTTTGGCATTGGTGAACCAATGCTACTCTGCATTGTGATACAAGTGGAAAGCTCAGAGCAGATGAGAATCATATCCCTATTGGCTGAGCTACTCATCTTTCCTGTTTTTCTAGTTTATCCCTGGTGACTCAGTTGATGAATAGCTGAAATCTGATGGAATTGGCCTTTCGCCATAGCTGATGGGTGACCTTGTTTTCTATGGGTCTACTTTAGTAAGTCTGCTTTTTAACTGAAGTGGTAAACCATCAGGTGAAGCCTTTTTCAAATCAGTCTCCTTCTGATACATTTGCTGTAACATTTATATATTCCATGCACTATTAATGTATTATAATGTTGAACTTTAAATTTGATCTTACAGACCACACAGAAATATTCAGTATATTTGGCTGAGTTGCACACTCAGTTTTCTTTATTTAAATCTCATACACCTTTTCTGTCTTCAGCAAATTTTCTTTTTCTTTTTGGAAATTCAGTCTCATATTGCATCCAAATGGACAACGATTGTCATTTTTGGTTAAGCTCCATTTTAATGCTCTCTCCCCCGAGTATAATAAATTAATGAAATAACATATGAAGAAATGTAACAGCCAATATTTTATGCCAATAAAATATCCTCAGAATTTGCTCCAATTCATTGTCTAAAAACTAAAGTATATTTTTAAATATTTCCATTTTTTCTTTTATAGAATCCTTGGAGATAGTATATTTTCCTCTCTTCTAGTGGTTAAGATGAAGTGTGATTACCTTGACAAACTAAAGTATATTTTGGAATGTTTTCATTTTCAAATCAAAAGATCCCTGGGGTTAATATGGTTACTTCTTTTCCGGTAGTTAAAATGACCAGTGAGATTTCCATACATATTAAACAAAACAAAAGAGAAAGAATAAAAAACATGACAGATCAGCAAACAATATCATGGATCTGTGTACCCTTGAGTTTATTTGCATCTCTAATTACTGCTTCCTTGATTTATAACCACAATTGAGCCCAGAATTAGGCTCATAACCTGTGCTGGTTGTTAAGTGAGCCACACATGTGATCATCTCACTTAATGACCACAATCTCTGCAGTCTGGGGGTTGTGGAAGTTCTGGGTTTGCACCTCCACAAATCATACATGGCCTCCCCCGGACCTGCTTTTGAAGCATCCCATGCTCCATTTCCCATTCTGCTGAATCCCCCCCCCCATCACACTTTGGTCCATTTATCTTTTCCAAATATTGTTTTTAGGATAAAGAAGCAACTGTTTGATTATAATGGTGGGTGCCAAGCAGTGGTGGGTTCCTCCCGGTTCGGTCCGGTTCTCCCGAGCCGGTAGCAGTGACGATACGATGTCTGCCACCCCCACCCCCCATGCCCCCCACCCCCCACCCCCGTGCTATTCTTACCTTTTATTTGGCCCCACCCCCTATCTATTGCCGCCTCCTGAGACCCAGCTGATGGCTAGAGGGAAAAAAACTGTTTAAACTCTTGCCGCGGGGCTTCAAAGGGCTGCCCTACACCTGATCAGTGTTAAAAGAAAACAAATGAGTAGACCAGTGCCTGCAAAAATAAATGGGTAGATCAGTTCCTGCAAAAAATAAATGGGTAATCGGTACAGCTCTTCAAGCAGTTAAAAGCCTGGCAGACCAAATCCTAAATAATTGTCACATGACCATCAAGCCATGTCCACAAAATAAGCCACGCCCACAGAACCGGTAGTAAAAAAATTTAGAACCCACCCCTGGTGCCAAGCGCCCAAATTTTGTTCATATGACATCCGAGACACTGTAGCAGCCATGATTTTCAGTACAAGATATAAGTCCTTTCTTTCAGCACCATTATAATTTTGAATGTTTACTAAAGAAATGGTAATAAGTTGAAGACTACCTATATGGATAAATTTTTCCAAGACAGGAAAAGTTACTAATAACACAAACCTCAAAAATCCTTGACTTTCAGTAAAACGTATAGTGCAATGTTTCTCAACTTTGACATCTTTTAAATGAGTGGATTTCCACTCCGAGAATTTAAGAGAGTTGAAGTCCACTCATCTTAAATTTGTCAAGGTTGAGAAGCACTGGTATTATATATTACTAATTTCACACACTTCAGTGAGATTTCTCTTCCTATACATAGATGCTTTTTTTTTGTTAGCCTTGTCTATGTGCTTTCACATTTAGCATATCTTTTTATCTTTTCTTCATAAGAAAAGAACTGTATATATAAAGGTTTAATGTGTTCATTTCCTTTGTCAGTCTGTCTTAAAGCTCTGATTAAGTTTGCTCTAGAAAAGCAAACTTATGCCATTCATGATTTATTTCAACAGATTTAAAAAATATTACCATAATTACAAAACACAGACAATCAGAAGTTGAACTTAGCTCATTTAAAGATAGCTAAACATGATAACTTACATATATGTGAATATAATAGCCGAATGTGAATTTGATTTTTACCATAGATGACTACTGAAGCATTTTCTTTTCTTGGCCAGTAAAGATTCCATTAAATTGTGAATATATTCCATATGTATAAAACCTCTTGCCAATGTAGTATTATTATAGTGGGAAAGACATTTCACTGATTTCAGTGGATGAGAAGACTTAATGAATGTCCTATAGACACAGAATTTGATTGATATGACTGAAGGCAAGTGGCAGATTTGAGGTTTTATACTATTTGATTGAAAATTGAGGTTTATGCCATTTTGCAGAATTAAAATGACTCCATTAAACAAATCTCATTTAATACTCACTTCATGTTATTTTCTTCAAGGAAATATAAAATTAACATTTTACTTTTCATCAATCATGTCTCCTTTTATGGGACTTATTCCAGGTAAGCTATTTATCTTCATTTCTCTGGAGAAAGTCCCACTGGATTCAGATCAGTTGAGGAGATAGGATTGCATGGTCAAGGAATCCATGGCACTGTTGAGTTCTGGAGTTGAGTTTTTTCCTGGATTTTCCTCTGAAAGTAATACATAAATAATAAACAATGGAAAAACTTCACTTACACATGAATCTCTGTGAAGATGTTCATATAAAACATACATTTGGGCGTTCTAACCTCTTCCAGTGAATGTTACAACTGTTTAGAATATTGAGTTTTTGAGCCAAATCCAAGGTGACAAGATAAATTAACATGGGCAGTGTTCGGAAGAGTGATGATGAAATAGATCGTTGCAAGCAAGGAGCTACTTACAGGATCAGAGCTAGAAACATGATCTCTCAGACCATGGACAGCTCCAAAAACAATATCTCAATTGCATAAAATTCAGCTGTCCTTGAATCTAGATGGAGACCTTGAAGATGGTTCTGAGTACAGCCCCTTGCTGCAGTGTTTTTGAAATACACCTGAACTATAGTGATGCTCAGGACAAAGACAATTCTAGAGAAGGTTGCTTTCTAATGCCCATATTGTTCTTTAGTAATGATACCCTTATGGGGGAAAAAAGATGCTTTATATCTGGAAGATTTTATATGAGTCAAGCATATATAGAGCTTGTAAAAACCTTGGTAATGTAATGTATTTTAAAGCTTTAACCACTAAAAATAATAAATCTCATTTCGTTAAGTAGCCCTAACTTTCTTATTGATATGGTTTTGGTTTTTACCAGAGCTTTTCCACATATCTTTTTTTAAAAAAATAAATATGATTAAATGGTCCAAGATGTTATCCTACGATTGCCTTTCTCCTTTTGGTATTTATGTAAGAATTCACACCTGTAGGAGTTTTGAGGATAATTACATTTAACATACATTCAAAAATAGTATTTGGTGTTTTTTTTTTGTTAAGTAATTATCCCAGCTTTACAATACAGTATAATAGGGGGAAAAAAGCTACCAGATTCTCTGCAACAGAAGCCATGTCTCAGTTTGACATCATCAGACTCATAATAAATCATTGCAGCCTAATATAAAAAGTTTAATTTTCTTTTTTGCTGTTAAGTTTGATTTATGGCTTGACTAATATCTTATCAAGTTATAAATCTGAGCAATCAACTTTATATAAATTATAATCAAACTCAAATGCAATTATTTTGAAATCCTGCATTTACAAAGTAGTAATAAATTACCTGTGTCTTATAAAGAAGTGGAGCTTAGTCAATTCAGTGTAAAGTTTTACTCTTTCACTATTTCTTAATATAGCTTGCATATCATTTCCAAAATCTACTGAGTTCTTTAAATCTGTATTTACACTTTTACCATGCTTTGAGGGCTACATGTATTGAAGCAGTAAAACACACATTACAAAACCATTACATTGAAGATTATAAACTGCTGTTCATAATCAGTCTGACATGGAATGGCAGAGCAACCTTAGTATTATTTTGGAGTGATGGTGCCGGGGTCTTAATGAGATAAAGTTCAGGATGTAGCCAGTGGTTAGCAAAGACAAGCACTGAATTAAAAATGGTCCCAGTATGTTGTGTGAACCCAAGAGATTGAGTTATTTGACTAAATTATGGTTATGTTAATGATGAATAAACATATTTTATTTAAATCATCCAAGCTTACGTGCCCAATAAGCTATAGTAATAATGAGGTTGAAGAGTTTTACGATGATGTGTCCCACCTTCAAGACAAAGAAAAATGCCAATACAAAATACTAATGGGTGACTTTAATGCAAGAATAGGAATAACAATACCTGAAGAAAAAGCAACTGGCCCACATGGAAATGGTGAACAAGATAACAGAAGCAACAGACTAGTAGATTTTGCTGAAGGACAGGAATTTTACATCATGAATTCATTTTACAAGAAAAAAGCTAGCAGAAAATGGAGATGGAAGAGTCCATCTGGACAAGTGAAATTGACTATATCATGTCAAGTGATAAAACTATATTCTGCAATTGTACTGTCATCAATCATTTTGACATTGGAAGTGACCATAGAATGGTACAAGCTAAAGCGAAGATAGACTGTCAAAAAGAGTGTATGAAAATGATAAAGACATCCCGAAAAACAAAAATAAAGAATGATAAGCTGTTAGAGAAGATGATGATGTTCTTTTCTCACGAGATCCAGAAGAGCTACAAAGACACATACAAGCACTGCACAAAGCAGGAGAACCATTTAGCTTAAAAATAAACCTGAGAAAGAGCCAAGTTATGTTTAATAAATTCACTAAAGAAAGAATATATATATATATATGGAGAAGAATTAGATATAGGAGACCACTACATATACCTTGGCCAATGGATCTCAATGGAAGGTGATACAATAAAGGAAATAGAATGTTGTGTTAAATGTGATTGGCAAGCATTCAGCAAGCTAAGAGTAATTTTCAAGAACAACTTCCCACTATGCCTAAAGAAAAAGGTTTTCGATCAGTGTCTGCTACATGCTCTACCAAATGCTGGTGAAACATGGACACTAACATCACAATCAATACAAAAACTATGAGTGGTGCAAAGAGGAAAGATACATGCTTAGCATTACAAGACAAGATATCTATCAACCTATTTAATTTGCATACATGTCATATGAAATCATATTTACATAACCATGTTATCAAATAAGCTGTAACCTATTACACTAGCTGAACTGATACAAGTTGTTGATCTAGTTACTGAATCCCATGTGTCTAAGGATAAATTTGTATCTTCAATGCTAATAGTCATCCTGAAAGTTTATTTTAATATAACTTGAATATATGTATGCATACTTGTTAAACATATGTTAAATATATGTATCTGTAAAGTGAAATAATCACCGGTTTCATGGTTTCTCTTGATACTATCCTCATCCATCTTGAACCAGATCCCAAAGTAGTTTCTATAGTAGTGCTTCCAGTTGTGGACCACTAGGTGGTGATAGCACAAATGTGCAGCTTGCCTTTACCAGTTGCATTAACCAAATCAGTAGTTAAACAAAGCTTTGGCCTAAATTTTGCTCAATCAGGTCATAGAGCTCATTCCTCAGCTGTAGATAAACTACCTTAAACTACCATAAGTTAAATAACCTGATGTCTATCGGAGTATTTAATTTGCATACATAAGCATGCACATGCATGTGCAAGCACACACACGACATTATATGCACACGCACACAGAGATGCATAAGGGAAAATTATCATTGGAAAACTATTCTGTTCCCTCTAATATATTAATACTACTTTACAAAGCAGTAGAACAATTGCACAAATTTCGGCCTCTGTATGGAGATTGTGATCATAAGTCATGATGGCGGTAAAGCAGGTCATCACATGACCATGTGGCGGTTGTTAAGCAAATGCATTTTTGCTGGTAAATGCTGGGCTTTGGCAACAAAACCCATCCTAAGGTGCTGGTTGCTGAGCATCTAGAATACAATCACATGACCATGGCAAAGGCGTTGGAACTTTGGAATTAAATCATAAGTACCTTTTAGAAGGTCCATCATAAAGTTCACTAAGCGACTGCTTATAAATTGAGGACTGCCTGTAATACATTACCAATATACGTAACAGGCTTCTTAAGCCCTTGTTGCTATTCAGGAAAAAATGATTGGAGAGGGATCAGTTTTCCTGGAGGTGATACAGTCCAAGGAAGTCTTGGCCTTTCTCAGTGCTCCAAATAATACATGCCACAAAGGAATAATCTGTTGAAGAAGGGGTTTTGTGTGTGTGTGTGTGTGTGTGTGTGTGTGTGTGTGTGTGTGTGTCTGTCACTTTTTTAGTCAGAGCAATTTTCTCCCCCTAAATCTTCTTTTTAAGAAGTGGGGAGCAGGAAGGAAGGAAAGTTATTGAAAATAAGCAGAGCAAGTAATTGAAAATAATAGCTTATTATGAAATAATGAACATGTTGGATATCCCAAAGGTGTTTTTCCAAAAGGCAACTGAAGCTTCTTGGACGAAAAGCAAAATGTTTTCAAGAAAAAAGCTTGAAAGTTGCCTTTTGGAAAGGCATCTTTGGGGCAACCATGACTGGATGATTGAGAATCTCCATAGATAATATGTTGGATAGTTACCTAGAAATAGGATGGCCTGTTGGAATGCACATCTAGAGCTAATCGCTGATTTTTGACAGCTTTTTCAGAGTAGATTAACTGTCTATGGAACAAGAAATAACTTAAATCTTAATAGTATTAATTTCTAGAAATCAATACTATTACAGGGAATGGTACTAATCCTCCTGGCATGTAATATTCAAAGAATGTTCAGTAACAAGGAGGAGGACATCAATAGCCTATGTTTTAAGATAAGTAATCCACTAGTGAATTGTCTTAGCAGCATCTATTGTTGGATGAGCTTTTGCTAAGCCTACATAATTACTTAAGGCAGTAGCATCCAGACTCTGTTAATAAAATATAGATACGTGCACATCAACTTTATTCAGTTGAACCATTTATTTTCAAAGCTACTTGTGTTTGGAACAATGGACTATAAATAGTATAGAGCAAAGAATTTTGAATTTAAAAAGTCCCTGGTTGAACTTCTGGCTTCTTTGATTAAAGAGTTAAGGTAGGGATAAAGATTTTGATTTTCATCTATTTATATGTATATTTGCGTTAGTAATATTGTATACTATTTGATTGGATTTGATTAGACTAAGACAGCTGGTGCCTTTAGATTTGGAGAGCAGAATGGCTAGTGTTCAAATGAATTGTAATCTAGAAACAACAGGAGGGAAACAGCATCAGGATTGCCTATCACCAGATAATACAAGGACAGATAGTGTAAGAGTATATGGATCAATGTCGCATTCTAATGAGCTTGTTTTGATTTAACATACTTTGTACACACTGGAGTTATACTATAGCAATAGCACTTAACACTTATATACCACATCACAGTGTTTTACAGCCCTCTCTAAGCGGTTTACAGAGTCAGCATATTGCCGCCAACAATCTGGGTCCTCATTTTACTCACCTTGGAAGGATGGAAGGCCGGGTCAATCTTGACCTGGTGGGACTCGAATTGCTGAACTCCTGGCAGCTGTCTGTCAGTAGAAGTAGCCTGCAGTACTGCATTCTAACCACTGCGCTACCACCAGTTATGTTTCTTTTGCATTAATATTCTAAAAGTATTACTGAAATTATAAAATAATGTTTAAAACATTACAGGGATTGTGCAGATAAGTATTTCTTTTAGTAGTTTTTCTGTAGTGCAAACTAATAGTAAAATATGTGTCTAGAATTCACAGCAGCAAGTAATGTCCAAAAGAAGGTATTTAATACACATTGTTTTATACCCTCTTCTATTGCTCCAGACAATAAAGCATATTGCTAATGAGCAGATGCTGACAGATGGTCTCTATATCACTAGCTGAGTCTCGCTTTAGTTGCCTCTGGAGAAAGATCCACATAGCCGCCTTGAGAATTAGATAAATTTACTAGGCAGTTACTAGGATAGTCAAAGTGAAAAATGCCGCAGATATTGAAATAAATAGCAATAATGCAAACGATTTTGCTTTCTTTGGAAGAACATACCATTTAACTTTTTAGAATGCACTGCCTATTTATTTGCTAGCCATTAAGTCAATAAATCCATAATCATTTTGTTTAGTTTGATACTGCAAAAATTCAAAAGATAAAAGATAATCCAGCCACGTCACAAAGCTATTAAAACTAAAATAAAAGAATCAGTCAATGTACGATAAATGCCATTCCTCCAAGATAGAAAATGTCAACTTACTATATGATCTCATGATTAATTTAACACAATAACACAATTAATATAATGACAACATGAGCATAGGGATTTATTTTTCCTTACCTGATGATGTTTTTCTAAACAAACCTGAAAGCCTCAAAAATGTGTATCATTAAAGTTGTTGGACTGAATGTAATTCTCCAAGAGGAGGCAAAAACATCACAGTGCAAATTTCATCATTTTGGCATTACCTTGGTTAAGATGTTGAGAGAATCTGGAAAATCCCAAACATATAATAATAATAAACTAATAAACAATTTTCCAGTTCTCCTGCACAAAACATCTGCAAACATGTAGGAAAGGAACCAGGACATACAACAAGGACAGATAAATTTTTGCAGCACCATCCTGCAGTGACTCAGTGCATAGAATACATTTAAGAAATGGGGTTTTGAGTCCATCAAAGGGAAAGTGGGTCTTAACTCACCTTTTATTCAAGGATCTCAGTGCTCAAAGGCATAATATAACCTCCACAGAGTACTTTTATAATTACATATCACGTTTCCCTGAAAATAAGCCTTCCCTGAAAATATTTAAATGCATGAGCAGCCGGTCCCCACCATTTTTTCTGGTTAGGGTTAGGGAGACAGAGCTGGAAGTCAGGTAAGATGGCAAGTGGAGCCCTGTCTTGCTCCACGTGCCCCAAAATAATAAGACCTCCCTGAAAATAAGGCCAAGTGCTTATTTTGGGATTCAAAAAGATGTAAGACAGGGTCTTATTTTCGGGGAAACATGGTAGTTGTTACTGCAGGTACATCTTGATTTTTCTATTCTCACTTCCTAGTTGAGGAGGAACTTTCGGTGAATGGCTTTTGTTTTAAAAACTGGAAGTTGGCTCCCACCGAACTGATTGAAAAATTTCTGCACTAAAGAGTTACAAACTTTATTTCTATTTATCATTATTTTATATTTTAATTATATATAATTATTGTTATTTACTTCGTGTAAATGTGAAAAACCTCCATGCTATTCCTGCTATGTCCTTAATAATTTAGCCTTTCTGCTGATGGTGTATCTTTTGGCATAACGGAGGAGATCTGCTTGTGAGTCTAGCGGCTCGTATCTCCCTTTTCAAGCAGTATGGTGGGACTTCTTCAAGAGCCTAAACCCTTTCGCTCAGGTTAACTCCAGCATAGGACTTCATTCTCAAGAGTCTTGAAAATGCTTCTGTTGAATTTCAGATATGTTGTAGGTTTGTCCTCTCATATCTGGAGGGGTGGGGGTGGGGGTTGAAATATGTAGCATTGATTCGAATGCACTAAATGACTGCTGTACTGTCAAAGCCAATTAGACCTGTGGAAAATGAAGCATACTGCTTCCTCATGTCATTATATTAGATTTGTTTTGTTAGCATTTTTCCTTGTGAAAGAAGCTTTATGAAAAACCAGAAAATTACAGTTCACAGATGAACAGTATCCTCAAAGGTTTGCTGAATACTTGAGCAAGCATAAGGTTTCAGGGAGTTTTTTTTTAAAAAGTGAAATACTCCCCTCTTAAGCTGATTAAATCTTCAGTTAAACTTTTAATTATCCTTACTCAGGCTTGAGGATTAAAGCTGTAACTATGCTGTAGATTAGTGTAGAAATATACATTTTCCCATTACATGTTTTGCCACATGTTTAACTGGAACTTTTCTTAAAGTTTAAAACAACATATTACAAAGTAAAATATTATTTAGCAAAATGGTGTGGGTCGCAGTGAAAAAAAAATCTTATCTAAGGAGAAAGCATGTTCTACACTAATTGTACAATAACCACATATTAGCAACCTCTTTAATATGCTTCTACTAAGGAGAAGTGGTATTCTTCCTTATCAAACCTCAGAAAAATTCAATTCTTTAATGTGCTTTCTAGTGATTTATATTTTGGTAAATTCAGCCCAGAAAACATACAAAACTATCAGGGATTTCCTGAGTTAATGTATACAATTTGATTTCAAATCCTTATTTCATCAGGAGTTCATTATGTGACTTGAACTATTGCTGTTTTTCAGCTTCACCTACCTTACAGATTTCTTATAAGGTTCAGCCTGGAGAGGGAAGGGAGCATACAGTACTTGTTTTCCTGAATTTATAAAGAAAAGGCTTCATAAAATTCCTAAGTTTGTCCTTTTTAGACCAGTTTAGGTGGACAGGAGGAAATCAGACAATATATTTACAAATAGGAGAGAGTGTATTTTATTTGGTGTGCAAATGAGACTGAAAATGTTCGTGAAAGTCAATTCTACAGTACACAGCACCATCCTCAGGATTACTTCAGGACATCGCCATAAAGTATCTGACAGATCTTTCTCTTAGCACCTTGAAATGCCTCTTGTCTTTTTTAAAAGAAAGAAAATGATAACTGTTCTATAAACATACATAGAGTAATGTGTTTTCCGTCTGAATATTCCTGTGTTATAATTTCTTTGAAACTGTTTCAGTTTTGAAACTGACCATTTGGAAACCCAGGGTGAAGCCCTTTTCCTCAAATGACTTGAAAAATGATGAAAATGCTGCACCAGTGGATTTATTTTACAGTATTTTTTTAAAAAAGAAAAGTGTAGAGCAACGTAGGTACAATCACCCTTGTGATCACAATCACTTCTGAGTGAGCATCACATAATGTAACAACCAGTTCACCCAGAACCGAAAATGTGAGTATGCGTGCTCTCTCTTTGCTCACGTGTGCACCTTCTGTGTGTGTGTGCGGCAACAAAAACATGACAGGATAATGCCGGTGCAGGTGGGTGGGCCCAGCCGCTGCTCGGAACTACCAGTTTGCCTGAACCGGTCTGAACTGGCAGTAGCCCACCTCTGCCCTTATGCTTCTTGATCTCTCAGTGATTTTTGATATCGTTAACCAAGGTATGCTGTGGACTGGCCCTGGGGGTTGGCACTTGAGTCCACTTCCATATAGTTCTCTTAATTGGAGGCCATTTCCCATTGGAGTTGGTGAAAGAGGAGGGGGGGAGAAGAGAGGAGAGGTCATTTCATTGGGTGCCACTTCCAACTGGTGTTGGTGGAAGAGGAGAAGTCACTTACTTTTTTATTGTTTTAGAAATATTCACCTGATCGGATTTTAATGTTTTAATGCTGCAGGTTGCCCAGAGTCATTTTGATATAAGATGGGCATTGAATAAATTAAAAAAAAAAACAGGTCCATCTTTGGGGTGGTGGTGCCACAGAATCCACACTATCTCCCCTCTTGTTTGCCATGTACATGAAACCATTGGGTGAGATTATCTAATAGCTTGGAATGGATAATAAACTTTGACTGCAGTTAAACTAAGTACGGTAAGGCTGTTGAGGTCCTGTTCCAGTGTTTGGAAGTTGTGCAGGTCTGGATGGGGGAAAACCAACTCTAACTCAATCCTTCCAAGACCAAGTGGCTATAGATGTTGGATTGACTTGGATCCAGAAATCTTCCATCTGTACTCTTGGATGCAATATGTGAATCTTTCTGAATGTACAGTTTTTGGTCAATGAACAGTGGCAGCTGTTGACAAGAAGGCCTTTGCAGATCTTCATCTGGTCTGCCAGTTGTGCCCCTTCCTGATAGGGAAACCCGTTCACACAACGACTTGTGTCCTTACTGCCTCATAGCTCATGTATTGCAATGCACTCTACATGGGGCTTCTCTTGAAAATCGTTTGGAAACTTCATCAGATCCAATATGGAGCAGTATCGGCAATAATGATTATGCCTTAGTTTGCCCACGTAGAATGCCTTCTTCATGAACTGCATTGGTTACCAGTATGCTTTCCTGTGTGGCTCAAGGTGCTGTTTATTGTCTATAAACCCCTGTTTATTTGAAGTGCTGTCTATCACCCAGAGCAAGTAAGAGCCAGAAGAGTGGGTATCCCAAAGGTGCTTTTTCAAGAGGCAAGTGTTTCACTGAAGAGCTGAAGAAACTTCTTAGAAGTGAAACATCTTCAGAGAAAAATAAAGTCCACGCCTCTTAAAAAAGCACCTTTGGGACAGTCATAACCTGGATTACTGAAAATCTCCATATAGACAGAAGAGTGGGTGTACAGGTCCTCTTGTTCAAACACTGCCATCTATTGGGACCCAAGAAGTGTGTTTTCTCTGTTGTGGTAGTTGTTATACCTGCTAGTTGTTATTCCTGCATGTGCATTTTGATGCTTTAACTTCTTAAACATTTTAATTAATTTTCTGTGTTTGTATATACATATTTATATAAATACATACAAAGAAATACATATTTCAGCTGCTTTTGTGGAAAAGGAAGCTGCGAAGTCATCCCAATGTGGGAATTGTCCTATAGAAGGATAAAATAATCTATGGTCTAGATCGAATACTTTACAAGCTACTGCAAAAGTGTTTCAGGATTTCTATGTTTAAACTTCACAACCAAAGCCTGTGAAGTTATAATTCAAACCCATATTAACCTAACACTTATTTTTCAGTTTAAAATATTTAAAATACATATTATGTATTTTAGAGAGAACCATGTTTATTGAATCTATTCTCTATTAGCACAATTTTCTGATCTGTGATAGAAATACAATCTGAAATTAGAAAAAAAAATGGCTTACATTTAGACTTTGCTTCCCATAAATGGAAGGATTTTGTTGATTCACAAATAGCTTATGATCCTGTAGAGAAATCACTTTTTGACTGCTGAGAGCAAATCCTTCACAAAGCTCTCCCAACAAACCGTAAGATGAATGAAAACAATGCACTGCTAAAAGTAGTGATGGCTAAAAGGAAAAAAAAAAAATCAGAAAATACTTTTCCTTCTTCTACTTGAAAGTCTTCCAAAAAGAGAGCTATTTAAAAGCTGGGAGGAAAAACTACCCTTTTTCCAAATGAGGACATCCTGAAATTGATTCCGTATTTGTCCCAGTGGCCTTTTTGATCCATATCTGTCAGGATTTTGAATAGCTCAATCAACTAAAATCGTGTTCTGGTGGCCAAGTTCCAAAATACATTGGTAATGAACTTTTTTGGACTGGAAAGCAGCAATTGATCCATACCAGATAGCATCAATTGATCTAAACCAGATAATACTCTCTGGGAATCATTGGTTTGATTGGTTCAAGTGCTTTTGGTCTTTTGCAGTATCATATGATGCATTATAATCCTGGGAATTGCATCTTATTATAGATATCCTCCAGGTCCAGTCCTGGATCCTATTTTTCTTATTTCTCTTAGTCTTCTTGATTCATGATCATAGTTTTCAGTGTCTGCTATTTTGAGGATACTTAGATTTATCAGTTTTTATATAGTTCTTGATGATGATGCACAGTGAACTTTGACTGAGTATCTTAATGGTATTACAGTGATCTTTTCCCGGCTTGAAATCTTGGGGTCATAATTGATAACTTTGTGGTCATTTATTATTTTGTAGACAGTAATGCAAATTTTCACTGAATGAGTATTCATAGAATCTGGAGAGTTTTCACGGAAAAACATAGCTTTATTGGTATTTGCTTCAGTTGTTTCAGGCCTAGATAATTACAGATAGTCTCCTGGCAGCTGTTTTGATTTCTTTCTCCAACCCTTGATCTTATACAACAGTGTTAGCACTAATAATAAAGAAAGAGAAAAGAAATACATAAAGAAGTAATTTTCAAACTTCAGACATTGTTTTGTAGCAGAAGCAGTTAACAAGCAACTTCAGAAAGTGATGAGAAATAGAATAGAATAGAATAGAATAGAATAGAATAGAATAGAATAGAATAGAATAGAATAGA
>WNWU01000041.1:1283869-1295352 GCA_012654045.1 Ptyas mucosa
CTTCTCCTTCTCCTTCTCCTTCTCCTTCTCCTTCTCCTTCTCCTTCTCCTTCTCCTTCTCCTTCTCCTTCTCCTCCTTCTCCTTCTTCTTCTTCTTACTAATAGCTAAGCACTGCTATTTAGTTCAAATTGCTAAACAAATGCTATAATGTTTCTGACTGTTTTTCATTCTAAGAACATATTTGTAATTAATAAATGCTTTTAAATAAATTTTTACTGCCTGGCCATTGTTAGGTACAATCCCATGGGAAGTTTTAAAATCTGCAGTGTAATAATATTATGAAACCATAGTAATAAAGGTGCTGGTTTTCCAAATGCAAAGAACTCTTTCCAGCTTGATTTTTTTTCCAAATCAAGCATTTGCAATGAAACTACAATGAATGTTTTGGAGAGGATACAATCAATTAATGCAGGCTACCAGAAAAACTTACAGACTTCAGTTTCATTTCCCCATGTGAATAGTCCTTGTACATGCAACCTAGCCATGCAGTTGCATTTTGCTGTGAAAGAATATGTTTTTACTTATTAGAAAGTATTATTAGTTGAGGCACATGGGTTACTGGTTTTAATGATTGGGTTTTAATTTTTGTACACCACCTAGAATCAGTGTTGTTAGATGATAGCCATGTAAGTAAAGTAAATAAATGTGTGATAATGACCTTCCTTATGAGATATTTTTTCAGCAAAGTTTATTTTTTTTACTGTTTGTTTTTTTTAAATTTTGATTTATATGCCGCCCTTCTCCGGAGACTCAGGGCGGCTTACAATGCGCTAAGCAATAGCCTTCATACTTTTGTATATTTATACAAAGTCAGCTTATTGCCCCCACAAACTGGGTCCTCAATTTACCTACCTTAGAAAGGATGGAAGGCTGAGTCAACCTTGAGCCTTGGTGAGATTCGAACCTGCAATAATTGCAGGCAGCTGATGTTAATAACAGGGCTTTAGACCACTGTACTATCCAAGGCTCTTCATTCCTATTCATTCACATCACACTTGTGTCAGAACCACTGAGGGGTTTGCTGGTTGAAAGGATTAGCTGGTGACATCACCATTGCATGGGGGACACCCAATTAGGGACTCCTTTCATGTCCTCAGCAAGAGCTGGAGCGAAGGATGAGAGTTCACCCTGCCCCATGGCAGCACTCAGGTCTCGAACATGGGCTTGCTAATCTCCAAACCAGCATCCTATAACCATGTGAGCCATTGTGCTCCCTAAGGGACATGCTGAAATTTTATTTTGCAAGCTGTAGAAATGGAACGTCCACCTCTCCAAGTTATTTTGTAGATGTTCTTATGTGAAATGGATATTAAAAACAATTTTAAAACTTTGACAATGAAATAAGAAAATGAGTAGCCCTAGAAGGAGTACCAAAAACCAGAGGAATACTTATAAGCCCAGTGGTCAGAACCTAATTTATAATATAATATAATAAGCTATGCTATTTTTAACAGTGTAACTCTTTAGGATGCTGTGATGACTTTAATCCAATTTAAAGACTTTGCCATTTATTGCACTAAAGCGTTTGGGTTACCATCTGAATGTTGTAAGAGATATTCAAGAGGAAAAAACCAAACTAGACTTGACAACAAGCACATGACTGCAACCTCTTTTTGTTTTTGTTTTAAATAAGAATTTCAGCATTCATATAGAGTTGGATACTGATTGTAGTGTATTGAGAAGGAACTGAGGTTTTCCTTGTGTACCAGATTCCTGATGAAAAACATCTTTTGGAAATTTGTTTTCCACTTGCAATATGATCTTGATCAGACTTTTCCCCACACTATATTTTTTAAAGTTCAGAAAGATCAGTATGTAATCATGCATTTCTCATCATATCTTGGTTGGCTCTGACTTTCGTATTTAATGTAACCTTTGGCATAATAATCATGAATTTGTAAGGAAAGTGTACAGTTACTGGACAAATTATAGTTGAAGCAATTCACAATCATCTATCAAACGTTAGCACATACTGAAAAGAGCCAAATAAGAAAAAAGATCAATGTATGGTTTTTAGGTCAAACTAAAAGAAAAATGGGCACCCTATCTGTGGCTGATCTGTTTGACTTGAAAATTTCTTCAATAACTTAAAAGAATTGTGCTCTAATTGATCATAATCCAGGCAAGTGTAAAAATATCCAGCCATAAATGCTTGTGATGTTTCCTGCCCTTCACAGCTAAAGGAACAATACTTTACATATTATTGAAGATCGTCCAATATTTATTTTATTTTGAAAGTGTTTTCAATGGAAATTATGGCAATGAAAGAAAAAAAGTTTCTTAGTGCCTGTTCTTACTGGCCAGATGTGATTCTGAAGGGCCTTATTCATGCAACTAGAAATTGGAGAAATTGGATATTTGGGAATGGAAATTGGTGGGCTTCCAGGCAATATGGCATCTAAAGTGCTAAATCCTTTAATAAATAAACTCTGATTCAGACTGGAATGTATTGGTTGGATCTAAAAGGTGATATTAAGAAACATTGACTGGTCTTAAAGATAATTATCTATGCATTCCATTCCTGCTTCTGCCATCAGCAGGGTCAGAGCTGTCTGTGAAATAAATTTTATTTCCAGGGCAGCTATGTAATACTTAGATTAGCCTCATTCCCTGGGATTATATTAAAAATCTCTCTCTCTCCCTCTCTCTCTCTCTCTCTCTCTCTCCCTCCCTCCCTCCCTCCCTCCCTCCCCCTCTCTCTCCATCTCCCTCCCTCCCTCCCTCCTTTCCTCCCTCCCTCTCTCTCTCTCTCTGATTCATTATTTGAAACACTGACATAGACTTTATTGAAAGCAGGATTTATGGCAGTATCAAGGAATATTTTCATTCTCTTTCTTTCTCTCTCTCTCTTGAATGAAAATATTCCTTGATACTACCATAAATCTTGCTTTCAATAAGGTCTATGTCAGTGTTTCAAATAATGTATCTGAATATCATTGGCATCCTTTGTCAAATGCATATCCCATAATATGCTTTAATGCTGAGTTATGACAATGTCATCATTGTTCAGTGATGAAACTTTTACTACATTCTCTTCTAAAAATCTTTTAAAAATCTGGAGGACAAGTACCAAAGAAATATAATTTTACTTTACCAATTATATAAATATAACGAAATATATTTATAATTATATAAATATAATTCTGGGAGTCAGCAATAGTTTATCATGGCAAAATATAATAAGTACGGTGGTTAATTTAAGCTGGAATCTGCCATCCAATATAAGGACTTAAATTAGAGTATAGCAAACACCTTTATATCATGGGCACAGAGGTTTATTAGCACTGATTATCAACGAGGTGCCAAAATGTTAATATGAACAAAATTCTCCTGCCTTAGATATCTTGTCTATAGACTCTGTAGAAAGTCCATCAGTCTATATGACCTGTGATTTTACCTTCTTTCTTCATGTTGTTCCCACCAACTCCTTTGCTGATTAAAAAAAAAAAACTGGGTCAAATCTGGTTAGAATTGAATTGACCATTAAAACATTGCCAGGTTGTTCGCTTTACTGGGAGTATGAAACATATCCCAGAAGATGATAGCAAACCATTCCTGGATTGTTTTCAGGAAACTATATGAATAAGTTCATGAATTCGTTAGGAGTTGAGCTTGGGTCAAATCAAACTTTACTTATATTTATCTATAGTGAAAGGTTTCCAAGCAAATTAATTTAATACAATGCATCTTGTATGACAGTTACAGGCCAAGTTCATAGCATGAACTCCTTCATTACTCTTCTGTGAAGAAACCAATGTGCGCCAATAACAGCTTAATTTTCTTGACTAGATTTAGAATAATCAGGCATATGCAGAGAAGTTTCTTCTCAATATTTCTTAAGATAAATGTAGATTAGAGGTGGCTTGCTGATTATGACGGAACACATGTAAGTTAGAGTCCCCCATAAACATAATGATATTACAGCACTGAAGTGCCTTGGTGAACTTCAGATATCCAGGCCCTAGACCAGCTATTTATCATGGGAGCAGAGTGTGGCTAGAAGGGGACATCTCTTTCCCATGGTGCAACACATATTTTTGGGGAATCTATATCATTCATAGACAATGTGATTGCTGTTGTTCTAGTAATCCTGCTCAATACAAGAGGAACTTCAGTGACGCTAACACATTTGGCATAGCTTGCTCTTTAGACAAAGTTTATTGATATTTTAGTTAATGAAGATTTAAATCTGAAATCCACCAGTACAGTGGGAGTACACCAATGGTGAGTTGCTACCGGTTCTCCCTGGTTCGGGCAAGCCGGTAGCGGAGATGGTGAGGTGAGAACAAACTGGTTCACTCTGACTATCAGTTGGGCCCTCCCTCCCACCCCTGCGCTATACCTACCCATATTCTTTCGTTTTTAGTCCAGCTGATAGGCGTGGCAGAGCAGATTGCCCTGCCTCAGCTGTTCTGAAATTCAATGCGCTTGCGCGAAGCATGCACAAAGTGAGTGCATGAAGTGAACCGGTGGTAACACCGGTTGAAACCCACCACTGGAGTGCACTCCAAAGTTTACAAAGACCCTCCATTAGAACCTGCCTGATTCTGACATTTTAAAAGTTTATTGTGGTGTGAAATATGAAAAAGAAAGTGGTAAACTGCAGTAACAATAATTATTTTTTTATTTCTAAAATAATATTTTCAAAAATGCCTTTAGGCCTCCTGCCCCTACAAACTAATGTTGTAGTGATGTATTAATCAGTATTCAACTAGAGGGGATAATTGTATATATGGGCCTTTTTTTGATACACCTTTTTAATGTTTTGATTGTTTTGTGTTTTTTGTTTTTCATCTTTTGGAAAAACTTTTCCAGAATTTTGTATTTTAACCTTGTTTTGAATAAAATAAAATATACAATAAAAAAAGGAATGCCTGTACTTTTATTTTTCCAAGGCTTTATAAATGTCCTTAGAAAATAAAAATTGTGGAGTAGCCTGGAGATTTCTTTCTCTAGAGATACTCTATGCCCTTCTGCCCAGAAAATACATTTTTAAACATAATCCAGGACCTGTTATTTTCAGGCAAGTTTCTAAGCCCCCTCCTGAAATAAAAGGGAGACCTCCCAGCTATGGAGAGAAAGTTTGCATTCTTCTTTCTGCCCTGGGGGGCTCTGCATTTCAAAGCTCAGGTTTAGCAATGGTTGTAATTATCTTTTCTGTGGAGTTTCTAAAAGCTGCAGGTGTGTCTTTCATACAGTAGGCTGTTAACACCTCAGTTAACATGAGAAAAAGATAATTAATTTTTTTTCAAAAGTTGAATTCCTTCAAATCTGTGGATGGGGGGCATTTTACCCTTCACATTTAGACTTCCTCTAAAAGTCTCTGATTCAATTCAGCTAGTCTGAGTCAAGATAGAAGTGAAGTTTCAGGTTACAGTACTTGGTTTAAAACCCTAACCTATCCACCTCTCAAAGTGCTTGGAAGTATTAGAAATCAAACACCCTCACGTGGTCTGGATGTACAGATGGGTGAGAAATTAAAAGCAGGGGTGCTAGAACACGTGAGTACTCTTCATTCAGTTTCATAAATCAGAATCAAGTTAACTGAAGCCTCTCTGAATCCAATATATTCTGACCCCCAGTTTTCTTTGTCTTTTTCTGCTTCCTATATTTCCTCCTTTTTCTAAGAGCTGAAGGAAGCTTTAGTGCAATCAGGTAGCTAAGGCCGAAGATATTTTTTTTAATAGGAAAGGATTTGGAAGACTTTCCTTTGGTGTATATAACCTTTTGAACATTTTATCTGATCTAGCTATCAATAAGGTTATCATGACACAAGAACAGTTTTTCCCCAACGCCATCACTCTGCTAAACAAAATATTTCCCTCAACACTGTCAAACTATTTACTAAGTCTGCACTACTATTAATCTTCTCATTGGTCTATCACCCATCTCCTCCCACTTATGACTGTATGACTCTAACCTTGTTTCTGGTATCCTTAAGATTTATATTGACTGTTTCCTAATATGATATGATTGCTTATTTGTACCTATGACTATCATTAAGTGTTGTACCTTATGATTCTTGATGAATGTATATTTTCTTTTATGTACTCCGAGAGTGTGTGCACCAAGAAAAAATCCTTGTGTGTCCAATCACAGTTGGCCAATAAAGAATTCTATTCTATTCTATTCTATTCTATTCTAGTCTATTCTAGTCTAGTCTAGTCTAGTCTAGTCTAGTCTAGTCTACTCTAGTCTAGTCTAGTCTAGTCTAGTCCATGTCTAGCTGAAAAAGAACATGCTTGGCGATAATTTTCAGCCTATAGTTGTTGCTTTGCGATGAGCTTTGAGGCCACCCACTATGCTCTTTAACCAGTAGAATCAAATCTTTGAGGAGACAAAAAAAATCCTTAAAAACATCAGTAACACCTGAGATGCACAGTGGCATTCAGTAGTAATCATTTTCAAAGTGAACAGCTGGATGTTTGTCCAGCCCTGCTTGGAAAGAAAACAGGTTCAGCACATGGATGGAATTTGCTTTAATATCAGATGTTGGGAATACGCAGCAGGATATGGATACTTCGTACTAATACTCAGAAGCCGAATGCCCTGTGTTTTTTTGTAGCTTCTGGTATTTCTGTGAAGATTACAATTTGCATACCTTTCTTTCATGGAATAAGTGTAGTAACATACTACTTTATTTGCTAGATTTTTGGTTTACATGTAAAAAGAAATATTTGTCTATCGAACTACAAGTAGTACAAGTGTGTATGATTTCCATGGACCACAATTCATTGAATTACTTTAGTTTTTGATGGGATTACCATACAGAAATAAACTAGGCAAGTTTATTCCAACCGTGCTGAAAGACTAAATAGGAGAAATGCTTAATATTACACAGAAGGTTCTTTCTTATTCAAATCACAGCAATGTAACATTTCCAACTTATATTGCATTTTATTGTCGCTATAAATTAATGTGTAATTGGAAAGTAGATCATTCATGAAATCTCCTTTTACTGTACTGTGTTTTATATCTTTAGTCCATAAATATTGAATCTAACTTTACAAGTACTCCTTGATTTAACAACCACAATTGAGCCCAAAATTGATGTTGCTAAGTGAGAAATTTGTTAAGTGAGCTTTGCCCAATTTTACGACTTTTCTTGCCACATTTGTTAAGTGAACCATTGCAGTTGTTAAGTTAGTAACCCAGTTGTCAAGTGAATCTGGCTTCCCCATTGACTTTGTTTGCCAGAAGGTTGCAAAAGGGGATCACATGACCCTGGGACACTGCAACCGTCATAAATATGAATCAGGTGATAAGCATCTGAATGTAAATGACATGACCGGAGCGATGCGACAATGGTCACAAGTGTGAAAAATGGTCATAAGTCATTTTTTCCAGTGCTGTTGCAACTTTGAACACTTGCTAAATGAACTGTTGTAAGTTCAAGGACTATCTGTATAGAGCAGGGGTCAGCAACCTGTGGCTCTGGGGCCGCATGTGGCTCTTTCAGCCCTCTGCTGTGGTTCCCTGTCACTCAAAATATGTGTCACAACCGCCAATGTGCACCACCCATCGGCACGCAATTTATTGAGCTTTTCAACCCCTGGTAGGCCAACAATGGATAAATCCAAGAAAAGAAAAGTTTCAAAAGAAAACAGAACATTTAATTCAACTACATATGCTAGTTTTGTGGCCGCTCAAGAAATAGTCAGGCACAGGAATGGTTTTGTGACTCCCGATGTTTTCTTTTCTGTGGGAAACTGGTTCAAATGGCCCTTTGAGTGTTTAAGGTTGCAGACCCCTGGTATAGAGAGTCTGTTTGTAAGGATAATAAGCTTTGTAGATACCCTTTCGGTCTTTTGGATGCTTTACAAAAATGTATTGGACGAGCCTCATCATTTCAACAGATCGCAGAGGTGTTCCCTTGTGACTTACAACCTACAAGTGTGCTAGGAATTGTATTTTTTCTTTAAAAAATGTACTTTGCCCTTTCTCCTTGCAGTCAACCTGGTGGATGAAATAGTGGATGTGTGTATGATTATAGACATGCTTTCTCCAAAGATCAACATTTGTACACACTTTGGTCACCTTTTATACATAGTGCTATTGACATTAACCAGAAAAGCCACTCTGACAGCACCATACTTTAGCACTGCCTAAAGAGTTGCTCTGCTGCACTTGCAGAGTTTCTTTAAAGCAATGTCTGGGGGCGGGGGAGAGAGGGGGGAAGAGAGGGGGAGGGGAAATCACAAGCCTAATTGTTTTCCATCAAGAGGAATTGTCTTTGAAGTAAACTGTCCTGAAAAATAAGGACATTTTCTTGAAGGCTGAACATGGCACTGTAATTCTGAAAGGAGAACATAATGAACAATTCTCTTTGTTTTTAAAACAATATAGATTCTCACTGCAGGATATATACTCGGATGAACATGGGCATGTTCTTTTGCTGGCCAGTCATTGTCCTTAAACCTAAAGAAGCAAAATGTGGTTGAGGTTAAAAGATGCAGTCTCAAACTTGATTATCCTAAGACAACCAGGCAATCTGTTTAGATTCACCAGCCCCAGAGAATTTAACTACTCCCGTCATAAATATCTTGTCTATAGAATCTGTAGAACAGGGGTCTCTAATCATGGCAACTTTAAGACTTGTGGACTTCAATTTCCAGGATTCCCCAGGCAGCATGGCTGGTGGGAAATTCTCAAAATTGAAGTCCACAAGTCTTAAAGTTGCCAAGTTTGGAATCTCCTGATGTAGAAAGTCCATCATTCTTCTATTTCCTGTGATTTTATCTTCTTACCTTGCCCACCAACTAGTACTTTTGACCACGGGCTCAGTGGACTTCAGTCTGAAAAATCTACAGCACCTTTTCTAATAATGCAGAGAATTTACTGGTTCAAGTTGTGAAGGATCACTGGAATTGTCCCCTTAGTCTGTTCCATAGTTCAAAGAAGCATATTTATTTAAAAGATTTGAATGTCCATCTGTCTTAGACCATAAATATAGGAAGCTCACAACAACAATAAAATCACAAAAAGTAAAAAAAAAAAGATCAATGAAAAACAAAGACAAAAACCCTATTGCCATAGCAATCTTCTTGGGATACCCTCAACATCATCTTCACACTTCTATATCAGTCTTCCCCAGCACCTTAGGAAGACCCAGCTCTTTATTGCCTTATGAGCCATGGTGGCGCAGTAGTTAGAGTGCAGTACTGCAGGCTACTTCTGCGGCCTGCCGGCTGCCTGCAATTTGGCAGTTCAAATCTCACCAGGCTCAAGGTTGACTCAGCCTTTGATCCTTACAAGGTCAGTAAAATGAGGACTCAGATTGTTGGGGGCAATATGCTGGCTTTGTAAACCGCTTAGAGAGGGCTGTAAAGCACTGTAAAGCAGTATATAAGTCTACGTGCTATTGCTTCTGGATAGGTAAACAGTTGGGGATCTGTGAAATTGTCAGGGGAAGAGTATGCTTCAGGAGAAAGATGAAAATAGAAAGAGAAAACATACCTCTATTCTATGTAAATAATATTTACATTATTCTTTCATTGTGTTTACAATATGGGTATTCCAATTAGTTTAAACCTTCATTGTGTGGCAGAATTCCTGGTGATATTTCCTGTTACACTTGGTTTAGCACACTGTGTGAGCCCACTGCATTTTTTGCTTTGGTTAGTTTATGATTTAGGATATTATGAGAACCCAAAATGGATTAATTCACTTAACTATTTCAACAAGAATTTCAACAATAATAAGCTGAAGTTTCATCTTGAAGTTTGGTTAATTAAGTAATGCTAGCTTACGTAATATCAGTGTTACAAATGTGAGTTCTGAATAAGTTCTCTTCCACTTCTGACACATCCGCTCACAATCAATGTATGACCTTTGCTCCAGTAAGTGCCAATATCATTATTTTGCTCACAAAATAATTAAGAAAAGTCAGCATGGATGCTTAACCCGGACATATTTTGAAATGTCTGAAATTACACCCACTCACACCCACACCCACCCACCCACACACACATAAAGTGTTTTTCTGTCAAAACACCTGGTCTACCCCAATATGGGAGGGAGCATACTGCTTCCCTTTCGCTTTTCAACTCCAATCCAGGAACCCTCAAGCAGTCACATTCACGACAAACCATTTTGATATATTATATGTATGTGTGTGTGTGTGTGTAAACATACACACATATACACACATACAGTATACATATATATACTCTGTGTGTGTGTGTGTGTGTGTGTGTGTATGCATGTGAAATGAAATGAAACAGAAGTTTTATCCTTCTTTAAAAGTAGACCCATGAACCATTATCATTGGTCATAGGTCTGTAATAAATACTCTTAATCGTCTTTATTTAATCAGATGCGATATGTATATCTCCTTTTCATGAATAATGCTGTTAAAATGTATTACTTAACCCACAAAATTCACTATGTTCCCTTGAAGAGAGTAGATACTTAATGACTGTGGGATTACCCATTACAATTTCTTGTTCATTTGCTAATTGTGAGTACCTGAATTTATCTATGCTTTTTAGTTAGAAGAATTACGGAATGCATTGGATAAGACCAGGCAAGAACTGGATGCCACTAAAGCTCGCCTTGCCTCAACACAGCAGTCTCTGGGTGAGAAAGAAGCACATCTGGCCAATTTAAGACTAGAACGGAGAAAACAGTTGGAGGAGATCCTGGAAATGAAGTAAGTGCATTTATGTCTCTTGATTTTTCATTTCTGCTTGCAACATTTTCAGCCCTTTATTTCATAGACAGAAGATTTCTTTACCAAAATGAAAATGAATTAAGCTAAATGACAGTAAGTAATAATATTGAGCTACAGAAGTTGGACCAGAATATTTTGTTATTTACAGATGGCAGTAGCAAGAAACACTTCTTCAAGATTAGATTGATATGCAGGTATAAGCAGACTTGAAGTAAGCAAGCCACCAAGAAGTTTTTAAGCACAATGGGGTACAATAAATAAACTAGGTTCATTTTAGTGCTAAAGTGGTAAATATATTATTTAATTAAAGGAAGCCATGCATTCATTGAGACACATTGATTCGTAGGTAAAATTCTATGCCATAATACAACATTATTTACCTGTCACAATTTATCTGAAGTTACAAAGGATGGAAAATCACTATTTATATTTCCAATAAAGTTTTTTTCCTTGTTGAATACCCACCCATATACCTTCCCACACAAGTATGTTAGTGATCTTCCCTTGAACTTCAGTCCCCCGTGTAAATGAGCTTGCATCCTTATTTATTTATTCTTTTTTCTTTATGCTTGAAAGAACTCAGTACATTCAAACATTTCTCCTTATGTGATTGTATCATTAGATTTACATTTCTCCTTATGTGATTGTATCATTAGATTGTGCTATATATCAATGCTCCAAAATAGCCTATCACACTATGAAGACTAAATTCTAAAATACATGGGATTTATCAAAAAGGTTTATTCCTTCCTTCCTTCTTCCTTCCTTCCTTCCTTCCTTCCTTCCTTCCTTCCTTCCTTCCTTCCTTCCT
>WNWU01000041.1:1295362-1368811 GCA_012654045.1 Ptyas mucosa
CCTTCCTTCCTTCCTTCCTTCCTTCCTTCCTTCCTTCCTTCCTTCCTCCCTCCCTCCCTCCCTCCCTCCCTCCCTCCCTCCTTCCTTCCTTCCTTCCTTCGCCAACCACAAACTTATGCTTGGAAGAATATTATGTTCCTAAGGAAAAAAAACTATGTCACATATCAGCTATGTAGTACAATGTTGCCCTAGTTGAATTAAGAAGCAAAAACAATTTAAAAGCATTTCCCAAAATTTCCAGATAACTTATAGAACCCTAGTATACTCTCATTTCCATGGATTACCAAATGCACCATGTCATAATTAGTTAGCTTTGACCAGAGTTACATAATATTGAGACGGACATATATCAGATAAAAGAAAAGCAAAGGTACCATCTCCTTCAAGCTCCTGGTGATATCATGAATATGTCTGTGTAGCATTGTTTTGGTAACAATATGGAAATGATTTTCCACTTCCATCTTTTGGAATTATTATTTTTTACTTCCTCTCTATTCTACAGTCCTTATATTGCCTTGAAATCTCCCATCCAAATAATTACCTGCCCTGATTTTGCTTACTTCTGAGCCCAGCAAGACAGGGCAAGTGTTATCACCTGCTGGTGTCCATATGTAAGAGATGGAATTTTTATAATTTCTGTCAAATTTACCTGTCACATTTTGAATATATGCATATGTGAGCAAAGGCACATGAGAAAGGAGTGTGACTATTGTATAGATGTGTATGTATGCATGTATGAATAATAGATTACTGGCTAAATCCATTTTATATCTACGTTTTATAAACTATTTCAACACCAGTATTCCAAAAATTGTTTCTCTTTCTTTTATTGGTTTACTTTTATGTAGGTTATATAATCTTTAGTAAATAGGCAGTGTTATTTATGTTCTCCACAAAACCTACCTTTGAAAAGTGGAAGACTTGGTTGATTTTTTACAACCCATGGTGTGCTTTCATTTAACGATGGGATCCATGCTGAGAGCATAGAGAGTTATATCCCAAATTAAATGCAAACAAAACAGCAGGATGTTGATACAACTGTGATTTCCATGGGAAGTAGTTAGGACGTTAATGTGCCCTTCTTGGAACTTGGGTAGAAATTCTCCGGTGACTCCGATTTCTGCTCCATAGATCTGAAAGACAACACATCTTGACTAGCTTTTTTGACACCAGGTTGCTAGCACCATAAAGATTAGAAGAATCAAAGGCTTTGTTCTTCACTAAAATAAGAGGTTTTATTTAAAAAGGAAGAAAGAAGAGAGACAGAGAAAGAAACAAAAGCCAATAAACTTATCTGTCAATAGTTTATTTAATTTAGAGCAGTGTTGTCATTTGTTTAAATGTATATGTTATGATTAATGTCAAGCAATATTTTGCTAGAAATTTTGTGTCTGCTTATCAAATTGAAATAGTTCAATCTATTCTTAATACATTCAGTTTAGCGTATGAAACTTTGTTTAAATTATCACAGGCCTAAAGCTAAAAGGTACAGCAGGTGAACTAATATGCAGGCGTATGCTTTGTGTTATGTTTTCAATTTAGAGCTTAACTGAGTAGTAACTATAAAAGGTAAGCTAACTGGCCAAGCTAAGTCTGTAACATTCACATTTGGTAAATCAAAGCAACTGCACACCCTTCCTCATATTGCTGTCTGCTGTAGATACAATTCTGATGCAAAACAAGTAGAATCTTAAATCTATTTAAGTTTTACATTTCTCTGAACCTGCTGCTGCAGCTATTGGCTTAAACTAACCCCAAAACAAATAGATATTTTAGCATAAACCATGCTTGTAAATTCAGACTTTGCCCAAAAAACGTTAAGAATGTTACACTTCATGAAAAAATGCATTAAATATTATTTCGTGGCGTTTTTTTTAAAATAGCTAAGAGCATGACAGCACAGTTATGAATGAGCACTGCAAATGTGAAACTGATGTAGATTGGAAAGAATGTTTTTTATCCACCTCTGGGGATATTTTCTCTAAGAAAGTGGGATTTCCTCTCTCCCTTGGGCAGAATTGCTCAGTAGAGCATGATGGGCATATCCAGGAAGTCACTAGCAGTTTTGAATAAGAATACCATGCTTGAAGTGCATACTTGTGGAGAATCACATGATGGCATCAAAGGGTTAAAGTGTTCTCTATCTCCTAGCTACTATGCCATCACCAGAGTTTTATAAGCAGATATGGAGTGGCTAATTTTGCATATTATTATGGTTCGTTGCACTATCAGCCCAATATTCAGAGTGGATTTGGCATTTTAGCCACCTATTGAGTCCTTCCCAAGGACCTGGAATAGGCAGATGTGGATGTTTGATGGAGTTAAAGGTATCGTCACAGGATATAATCTGCGAGTCATATTATTATTAGAAGAAGAGACTGAAACTTTTTCTCAACAGTTTCCTGTGGGCTTCTAGAGATGTCAGGGACAGGAGCTGTGGTGGTGCATGGTTAGAATGCAATATTGCAGACTAATTCAGCTCACTGCCAGGAATTTGATTCTGACCGGCTCAAAGTTGACTCAGCCTTCCATCCTTGTGAGGTGGGTAAAATGAGGAGCCAGATTGTTGGGGGCAATATGCTGACTCTGTAAACCGCTTACAGAGTGCTATAAAGCACTATGAAGCGATATATAAGTCTAAGTGCTACTGCTATTGCTATTTCTAAACAGTTCTACACACATACTTTAAATATACAGGCAAATCCAAATCTTGGCTTCAAATTCAAGATGACTCCAAGACATCTTATATAGATTAGTGACTAAGGTGTTAAACTAAGAGTGGACAGACCCAGGTTCTGATTCAATGGAAGTTAGAATCATGGAAATTCAATGGGGGATTTTGGCCCAGTCCCTTTTAGCTCAGCCTACCTCATAGTATTGTTGCTGTGAGGCAAAATTGGAGAAGGGATTGTTATGTGTGTCAATCTGGCTCCTCAATGGCAGAATATAAATCAGTTGTCCATATATATTTAAATACATACACACACAAACACACGCACACACACAAACAAAGAAAAAGAGAAAATAATGAAATAAATTATAAATGTATATATTTTTTCTTTCTTTCTGTGTATTTATGGGAGTGTCTGTGAGTACAAATATAAACAGTAGATGTAGAATAACTTATTTCCAAAGATCATTCTCTCTCTCTCTCTCTCCCTCCCTCCCTCACTCTCTCTCTCTCACACACACACATACACACACAGAAAGCCTCTATATATTATACATTTTTCTAAAACTGATATCAGCCAAACCTTTACAAAAAAATATTAACATCATTGGAAAATGCTTTCTCAAAGTTTTATTAACTGAGAAAATAATAATGATCAAGACGATGAAATAGGATCATATTTATATTGAACCAAAGCCAGCAAGGGAATGTGTGGGCCTCAATTTCTGATTTGATAGTCAGAAGTATAAATGACTATAAAGGCAGCAGGGACAGTGAGGGAGAGGAGCACTAGAAGGAAAAAAGAAAGCTAAGCTTCTGTTTTCAGAAATTTCTCTCTCCCCTCCCCTCCAATTTTTTATTTTTTACTTTTTTTTAAGAAGCTGACTGAATTGCCCTCTTGTCTACTGAAACTCTTAGTTTAATTCCCAGAGGCCTCAGTGACACCTAGGGCAGGCTGATCAACTGCACCATTCTACATTGCTAACCTCAGCTGACAAATTGATTATGAATTTAGCAGATGTTCCAGAATAGAATGGGTCCGTTTTCCCCTTATTTAAATAGCAAATAGGCTTAAAACAATACAATTTTACCATAAAAAAGAAGATCTCTCCAGCGGGACCTGATCCACATGTATAAATCAGAATAGCTAAATAAGCTAATTCATTTCAATAGAAACTAAATTATCACCTTGGGATTTGATTTTGTGTATGCATATTTACATATAGCATGCAGAAATGACGCAGGTTTGGGAATGCTTTCTTCTGATTTTTTTCCCTTCTTTTTCTGATATTGTTTGCCAAATATAAATACAGAATGATCTAGATGTGTCTAAATAGAAGGAAGTCACCCTTGCCATTCTCATCAGCAGGAATGTGCTAGAACCATATCATCCTTTTGCTTACTTACTTTTTCACCTGAGGAGCAGCATTAACAGAGATTAGATTATAAATAGTGGGCCCAATCCCGCTAAAGTTAATAGTGATTGAAAAAAACATGAAGTCAGCATTTCAGTCAAAATTTGAACCAGCTAAATACAGAATAACATCCTCAGTCCTGTTTGCTTTGTGAAAAACAGGTTTTAAAGGATGGACTTAGTCATATGTATTTATTTATATGCCACCTTTATTATTTTTATGAATAACTCAAAGTGGTGAACATACCTAATACTCCTAGGGGTGACATGATAGCAGTATTCCAGTATTTGAGGGACTGCAGCAAAGAAGAGGGGGTCAATTTATTATCCAAAGCACCAGAAGGCAAGGCAAGAAACAATGGATGGAAACTAATCAAGGAGAGAAGCAACCTGGAATTAAGGAGAAACTACCTAACAGTGAGAACAATTAATCAATAGAATGGCTTGCCTTCAGAAGTTGTAGGTGCTTCATTACTGGTTTTTAAGAAAAGACTGGACAGACACCTGTCTGAAATGGTGTAGGGTACTTGAGTAGTGGGTTAGATTAAAAGACCTCTAAGGTCCCTTCCAATTCTATTCTGATTAATTGATCCTTCATCCCCTACAATAACAACAATCCTGAGAGATGAGTTGGGTTGAGCGAGAATGACCCAAAGTCACCCAGCCACTTTTCGTGGCTAAAGCGGGATTAGAACTGAAGTCTCCCGGTTGATACTTGTGCTTTAACCACTAAACCCAACTGGCATATCTTACTTGCTGTCAGAGATATTGGCTTTTACATATAGCCTTCTTTTTTTAAATTAGTCAAGATTTATTTGTAAATTATTTATTTGTTGATTATTTGTTGAAATTATTTGTTGATTATTTGTTGAAATTATTTATTTGCTGCCTTTCCTCCAGCAGCTCAAGACAGTATATTCAGCATTCCTTCTCCATCTTTCCCAGAGCAATCCTGTGAGATGCACTAGGCACAATATAATTTTAATTTAATTTAATTTCAGATTTATATACCGCCCTTCTCCCGAGGGACTCAGGGCGGTGTACAGCCAAAATAAAAACATCAACTACAAACATTAAAATACAATTAAAAGGATATATATCTGGCCCCAATTAAAAGAATGACAAACCGATTAAAAAACATTTTAAAAATTGTTAAGCCAGCCCGGCTTGCTGGAAAAAGAAGGTTTTGAGGGCACGGCAGAAGGCACCGAGGTCTTGGATTCTCCTTATCTCTGGGGGCAATTGATTCCAGAGGGTAGGTGCCCCCACAGAGAAGGCTCTCCCCCTGGGGGTCACCAGCCTACATTGTTTGGCTGATGGCACCCTGAGGAGGCCCTCTCTGTGGGAGCGCACGGGTCGATGGGAGGTCATTGGTAGCAGCAGGCGGTCTCGAAGATAACTAGGCCCTGTTTCCTTTTACCTGTTTTACCTGTTTCCCTTTTGTTTTAAGGAAACATGTACACTCATTTCTCAGAGTAAAATAATTTGTGTATCTTATACACTAGAATTAAATTTGTTTTGGTTTGTATTGTAAGAAAACTGGCTGACCAGCTATTAAGGATTGAATTTAAAAGGACTTTTGACAACTCATATTATCAATATCAAATACTGTATATGAACCTTCAAATAATTATTGCAATTTATTTTGGAGTTCCAGCTAGCTTACTGTATATCCTAAACTGTTATAGGCGATGACCAAGTTGAATCTGAGTGAAGGGTCAAACACGTTATCAGTCCCAAATCCCTTCATGCCCACAAGAAATCTAAGTCCAGTCCATCTAGAATTCCATTGACTCTTACCTACCACAGATTTGCTTTGACCGTTAGTAGTTCAGATTCTTGTAGAGAGCTAGAATTTGCAATAAATCTTTATATTAATTTGAATTGCCTGAATTTCATGATATCCCCACTCTTGACAACTGTCTATACCAGAGACATAAGAAACCAGGGAAATTTGGTTCCATTAGCCATTTAGAATTGGTCTGATAAATTCATACTTTAAGTTCACTTATTTGGCATTCAACCCTATCATGTGAACTGTCAGCTCAGATTTCCATTAATCAGATTTTCATACTGGAGGCAATTACAAAGCCTGCAGTGATTGTTATAAACCAGAATTGCATCTCTGTCCATCTCTTTTCCATTATGATTCTAAATAAAACATAGAAATTAAAGCTTAGTAAGTGGGATTGCTATCCCAGCTTCATATTCATACATACAGAGAGGTTTTATTTAGTCTAACTAATGTAAAATAGTGGTATATAAAATAAAAGTGATTTTAATTATTGGATTTAGGAAGCTCCAATGGCAATATGATCTGTATTTGACAAGCCACTGGCACTTAAGAATAATGTAACCATTACTACATTAGAAATGCAACTTTACACTGCCAACATAAAAGCATTTATTGTATGTAAATTTTGACAGAGAACTGACTTTGACAGAGAACTGACAGAGATTTTGATTTGACAGAGAACTGACTAGAACTAGAAAATGGCTCTGTGAAATTTGTTCAGTTCATATCGATGCTGATGACTTTTATAAATGTTTACCCTATGATTTACTATTATTCAAACTTTGCAGATGCTTTGTCATCAGGCAAACATAGCCATGCCATGTCTTAAGAAGAGAAAAAATGAAGAAGACAGAGAGAGAGAGAGTGAATGAATAGGGAAAGGGAACACAACCAGTCCGGTTCTAGAAAGAGGCCTCTTTGTAGACCATCTGAATCCACTTACATGTAAATTACTTGTCTCTATGAATTAAGGTGAAGGTTATGAAAGAACTGCTTTTCTATGTTTACTGTAGGATTTTTGACAGTCTCTTTCCTCTTTCAAGTAAATTTGGCTTAAGTCCATAGTCAGTACAGTTTTAAGTAAACTCCTCTTTTGTTACGTTAACAAGGTTATAACATCACGGAGGCAGATTTCCAGGCGCATGAATTGAGACCTAAGAATGCTGGCTAAGAGGGATAATTAAAACCTTAGGGTGGGAGAGTTTAAACTATCAAGTAAAATTGGATAAAAGACTAATTGTCCACAGCAACATAATGCATATTTCTAAATACCTGTGAAAAGAAGTAAATAGTAGTGGCTTTTATAATGTTCATTCAAGCATTTAAATAGATTGATGTGACTATCCTTTGGGCCACAGGGTTTTTTTTGTTTAGAAAAGAAAAAAGCCTAAGGTTGAATTTGTTATTTAAATCCTGATTTATGAATCCATTAGATATTTTACGTTGCAGGAGTATAAGTCTAATATGGAGGTAAGAATAAAAGAAAACTGGTCACTTCATGCTTTGTCAATTTTTTTCCATAACTTAAACATAGGGAGGGGAGGGGTTACATACTTTTGTTGACCTTCTAGAAGATGACATACAGTCAGGCAAGATGATGCATTACCTCAGGTTAAAAAACACACACTAGAATGAGTTGTAATGGCAGCTTGTACTATGAAAGCCCATTTGTTATTCATTAAGAAAGCCAGAGTGAGGTTACGGAGCTGGTCTCATAGTGGGCTTTGAAACTTAAGGTCACTCTACTCTTAATATTTTAGTAGCATGGGCATCCATTAATTCTTTTTAAGAGCGTTGGCATTTTTACACATTTCAGTAGTTTATAGGTATCATTTCAATTCAGAACAATTATAAAAAATAATAGCATTTGTTTAGGAGGGTTTTTAAAATACGATAACTCAACACTCAAATTAATTTCTCATCATTTCTCATTTCTCATCTTTACATATCTATCTATTGGGTAGACATATATTACTGTGTTTCCCTGAAAATAAAACCCTGTCTTATATTTTTTTGAACCCCGAAATAAGCGCTTGGCCTTATTTTTGGGGAGGTCTTATTTTGGGGTGTGTGGAGAAAGATGGGGCTCCTCTGGCCGTCTTACCTGATTTCCAGCTCTGCGTTTAAATATTTTCAGGGAGGGCTTATTTTCAGGGGGAGACTTATTTTAATGCATGTGCTCAAAAGCCTGATTGGAGATGTAATTATCAGGGGCTTGTTTTGGGGGGAAACAGGGTACATTTTCTTATTTTGGGGGAAACAGGGTACATACAGTAACATCTATTTTTCTTATAAGAAGCAACACTTGAAAAGAGGAAAACGTGGGAACATAATAGTGTTCCAGACCCTGCCCAAACATTCAGTGCACCAAAAATGAGAACATGAATTTTTTAAAGAGTGTGTGCAGTATCTGATCCTTTAAAAGGAATTTAAATTTTAAGAGGAATAAACATTAAGGGGGATGTGCTTCTTATTCTGTCCACTTATGGATAAATTATCATGACATCACATTTTAAGATATGGGACAACATTGGATCAAGGGTTTGTATGAACCAGTCAATGGGGCAGAGCCCAATAGTGTTCCTTTCCCTTTCTAGCACATCACTACTCCTAAAAGCTGCGAGATCACTCCTTGTTATTTTTATGGCAATCTGAAACCGCGACTGAGTTTATTTTAAATAGGTATTTGTATACTTTAACCATCATTGCATAGATTGTTTTAGATTGAAGTAGCCTACAGATTTTATAAAGAAATGATAAGTTAATAGATGTTATTAATGGTTATGAATTTAGCATACAGTGGATAAGCTTCCATCAACCGTTTAGGTGTGAGTCAAGGACTTATAATTTATTTCTACTTAAAAATAACCCTCCTTTGAAGTACTGTGCAAACATAATTTTAGTTCTGACCAGCTAAAACTGATCCAGGTTAAAGATAGATATAGAAAAGAAGTTGAACTGCATGTGGTGCTTCGGTCACAAAAAATGAGAAAAAGTTCAAATAAAGCATAAGTACAGATTTTTTTTGTTACTGCGGAATATGCAGTATGTTTCAATAATTGAATTATATCAGTTATTCATTGGGAAACTAACAAAATTTCAGGGTGGAATGGCATTTGTGCATACTTTCTGCTGGAAGAAGTAAAATTGTCCATTTTTTTAAAAAAAAGCAAATTATTGTTTCCATAAAGGGGGAAAAAACCAGTCCTTTTACTGAAAGTATTTGCAATTATTTAGTCCACAGTACCAAAAAAAAAAAAAAAAAAAGCAAGCAGAAGAACAGAATAAATTTCAAAAGTTTATTGAATATAATAAATAATGATTGGCTACTTGAGAGATGATTTTATTAACACAACATTGTGTTTCTATCCAAAAACATAGATAAGGTACAAAAGATAATTATGCTACACTTTTGTTCATTAATTAGTTACTTAATTTCTATATAACTCTCTTCCATTCTTTGATAATAATATCAGGGAAGCCAATATAAAAAGTCAGTTTGCAATTGTAGAAAAACAGAATAATAAAATAGCATTTTAGTAACAACAGAAGGATAGATTAAAATCATATGAATTGATACTTATTTTTTTTTAAACTGATGTCAGCAGCAGAGTTATATTCCTAGTGAAAAATCTGTTGGACAATTATTGGAAGAAGTGGAAGTAGAGCAATAAAGTAATGCTGGAGTTCTTGATTTTAAAGAAAACTAAAATTGAGAGTGTTCAACCTTACCAAAGGATTTCAATCAATCAATCAAAATTTATTTAAGATTCGAGACCAAATAAACTCAAAAACCTCAAAGAAATTATTTCAAAAATGGGAAAATGAGTGCAAGCTGAGTGGGAATTCCTAAAAAAAGGTATATTAAATGAAAAGTTCCAAATAATTCCAATTTAGGAAAAAACGAGACTCATAGAATTGTGGAGTTGGAACTATTCATCTAGTCCAACCTTTTGCAATGTGCAGGAAAACCAATTCAACCATCCTTGACAGGTGAGTGTCCAGAGATGGAGAATGTACAATATGTAGATTGTTTCACCGTTGTACAGTTTGTGCTGCAAGGTTAGAAATGAGTAATCTGGAACTACAAAGTGAATGTTGGAAAATGGAATTCCAAAAGAAGCTGAAATTGACAAAGAATTCTCCTTCTCCTTCTCCTCCTCCTCCTCCTCCTCCTCCTCCTCCTCCTCCTCCTCCCTAATTCTCTTTTATCACTTTGTATATCAAGGGAGATGCTAATACCATAGTAGCAAAAAGGGTTCCCCTAAATAATTTCAGAGGAGAAGTAAATAAAGCAGTTAATATACCAGTCACTGAAGATGTAACAATGCTAATAAATTAGATATTAGATCAGGCAGTTTCCTTGCTAGATTGGAATGCTGTCACATTGTATATTTTAACTTCAATGACATTAAGCAAGGTACTCCATAGCAACTGATTAGCAAACAAATATGGGTGGATGGCATGCCAATTAAATATATGCTCATCAATTGTTCCTTGTCATACTGGAGAGAGGTGTATAGAGGCATTGACACTGAATAATGTATTGCTCTAATTCTGTATGATGGATATGGGCTGTCTGCCTGAACACAAGCAGGCATGGTATATATGCTGCATTAAGTGTATCTTTTCTTTGCTTAATTAAATTACACTGTATTTTTAAAGGTGGGTGGTTTTTAGTTTCTGGTTTTATTGCTACCTTTTCCTAATGTATCAGAAGAGGCATTTTCCAATAGAAGACAATATTTGTAGTTCAGGGTTGAACTGTGGGGTTTTCACTGGTCTCTGAGTTTGGTTGTTGGTTTTTTCCAGATGTTTCATTACCCAACCAGATAGCATCATCAGTGCTAGAAGAGAGTGGAGTTTGCTCTCTGTTTATATACTGGTACCAACTTCAATTATATAGTAGACCTAAACTGCTCTAAAATGATGGGCAGAGTTGGATATCCAAATTAGCAATACATCCATTAGAATTATTGTAAATGATAACCAAAGTCTGTTTTTTCAGAAAATATAATAAAATGATCTGGAAACATTTGTGCTGATTTGTGTTTTACTGTTGTTTAGATTTGAGGTAGACTTCAAGATGTTGTTCAAAAAAAATTTCTTATTACTTAATGGCATTGGCAGATATGAAACAATGGGCAGAAGCAGACTTCATACACAGCAATGCCAGTATTTTGCCTGGAAAAGCCTCCATATTCTGTATATAGTTTTTAATAGTGTGATCTCATACAGGTATTGGAAGTGTCTTCATACTATGCCGCTTCTATTTTATGAAAGTTTTCTCACCTGAGGCTCAAAAACCAACTCTTGGTTTTCAGGAATAAAATAAAGACTTTCTAAGACTTTAATCTTAGGGGCATGGTGGCTCAGTGGCTAAGACCCTGAGCTTGTCGATTGAAAGGTCGGCAGTTCAGCGGTTCAAATCCCTAGTGCCATGTAACAGGGTGAGCTCCTGTTTCTTGTCCCAGCTTCTGCCAACCTAGCAGTTCAAAAGGACGTAAAAAATACAAGTAGAAAAATAGGGACCACCTTTGGTGGGAAGGTAACAGCGTTCCGTGCGCCTTTAGCATTTAGTCATGCCGGCCACATGACCACAGAGCGGTCTTCGGACAGCGCTGGCTCTTTGGCTTTGAAATGGAGATGAGCACCGCCCCCTAGAGTTGGGAACGACTAGCACATATGTGCAAGGGGAACCTTTACCTTTAAGACTTTTATTAGTTTCAGTTAATTGTAAATGAATCAAATTGTTCTAGAGCCGTGATGGCGAACCTATGGCACGTGTGCCACAGGTGGCACATGGAGCCATATCAGCGGGCACGCAAGCTCAGCTCCGGCATGCATGCGTGTGCCAGCCAGCTGATTTTCAGGCCTTCTGGGCCCACCGGAAGTCGGAAAACAGGCTGTTTCTGGCCTCCGGAGGTCCTCCGGGGGTGGGTGGGGAAGGCTCATTTTTCGCGCTCTCCAGGCTCCTAGAAAGGCTCTGGCGCCTGGGGAGGGTGAAAAACAGGCCTACTGGGCCCACTGTGCCATTGTGTGCCAAAAGCAGGGGGTCACAGGGTGGTCGCGTGCACATGTGCGAGGATGGGGGGATAGAATTATGGGTGTGGGCACGCGCGTGTGTGACCCCCCCCCCATGCACCCCATGCTTTTGGCACGCAGTGGCAAAAAGGTTAGCCATCACTGTTCTAGAGTGACATTTTATGTGAATAACTTTTGATGTTAGTCATGGTTAGCTGTTGGCAAATGAGAAGGACAAAATTATCTTTCAAGTAATTATTTTTGGGGTGGGGGGTACTGAGAAGCATGGAAAAAAGGCAAATTCCAAAAGAACATAGGGAATCTGTCAGAAAACAAAGCCAGCCTTTGTAAATCTAGTTCAGGATTATGTGCACTGATTGGTAGCAGTTTTCTAATATTTTCCACAAAATTCTTTATGTCCTGCTCTACCCCAGATATAGCAAGGGCTGTTTTATTATATATATATAATAACTTCAATATATATATTGTAATAACTCTGTAATTATATATAATATATTTACAAACCTGTAGCTAGATTTTAACTGCAAGATCAGATTTTCTAAGCATAGGTGGGTATCATCTTCCTACTGACTGATGTTCAAATTTTGTGGTATTTGGCAGTATAGTAATCTGTGTATCCAGTGGATAGTCAGTCATTTAATATTGCACTGAATAAATATTGAATCATTTAATTGTCTACTTAATAGTAGTTAATAAACTACCATCTGCAGTGATGATCACTAAGATTATTCTACCTGTGAAGATTTCAACAGAACTTCAAGGTATCATTTTTCCTTGATACAAATGTCTCTTTAAGACACTGTTTCTCAACTTTGCTAAGTTTAAGATATACAGTATGGACTTCAGCTTCCTGAATTCAGAAGTTAGTTCTAGGAAGAGAGCTAATATATTAAAGAAATCTTATAACACATTAAAGTATACTCACGTATTTGGAATTTATGTATTTGTGAAGAACATTGAATCAGTAATGCCAAGAATGTGGCACAAAAGATGATTATGTGTTGTTGGAAATACACTTCTGTACAATAGCTAGTTGGACCTTATGTGTTGATTCTCAGTCTTTAAACTGCCTCTTTATCCGACAAAGGAAAGACAGGACAATATGATCACATGTGGTCAAGATTCAATCTGTTACTTCAAAACTGAATTGTATTAACTTTTATATACCTACAAGCTGTTATGTGTTACTTAGGATTTTTGTCTTTTTGTAATTCTATATTTAATTTTCTTTTGCTTGTTGTTATCTATCTATTAGTTCAGTACAGGTAATCCTTGACAACCTTTGGTTAGTGACTGAAAAAAATGTCTTACAATAACTCCTCGCAATTATGACCCAGGACGCATCCCCAGGACCATGTGATCAAACTTGGAGTGCTTGATAACCCACATATATTTACAAACATTGCAGCATCCTAGAGTCATGTGTTCATCCTTTGTGATCTTTCCAGCCAACTTCCAACAAGCAAAGTCAATGAGTGTAGATGTATTTGCTTAATGACACTATGATTCATTTAACAACCACAGCAAAAAAGTTTGTAAAATTGGGTGTGACTCACTCCCAGATTGTTGGGGGCAATATGCTGACTCTGTAAACCACTTAGAGAGGGCTGTAAAAGCACTGTGAAGTGGTATATAATAGAATAACAGAGTTGGAAGGGACCTTGGAAGTCTTTTAGTCCAACCCCCTGCTTAGGCAGGAAACTCCACACCACTTCAGACAAATGGTTATCCAACATCTTCTTAAAAACTTCCTGTGTTGGAGCATTTACAACTTCTGGAGGCAAGTTGTTCCACTGATTAATTGTTCTAACTGTCAGGAAATTTCTCCTTAGTTCTAAGTTGCTTCCCTCCTTGATTAGTTTCCACCCGTTGCTTCTTGTCCTGCCCTCGGGTGCTTTGGAGAATAGCTTGACTCCCTCTTCTTTCTGGCAACCCCTGAGATATTGGGACACTGCTATCATGTCTCCTCTAGTCCTTCTTTTCATTAAACTAGGCATACTCAGTTCCTGCAACTGTTCTTCATATGTTTTAGCCTCCAGTCCCCTAATCATCTTTGTTGCTCTTCTCTGCACTCTTTCTAGAGTCTCACTTATATAAGTCTAGGTGTTATTACTATTAACAATTTTAAGTGCTTAGCAGTGGGAATTCTGGCTTCAACTGTGGTTGTAAATTGAGGATTACCTGTAAAAGACAAAAAGAAATAGAATAACTAATCTTGTGGAACAGCAGAAGAATATTGAAACCAATAGTTCAAATGTTTGTATTTGATTGTTTCAGATAAACTCTCTTTCTGTATGCTTGTATTTAAATGACTCTGTATATGTGTATTCATACATGTACACCCCTGTGCATCTCTCTCTGTATACCTATAGACCCAGACACACATTTTTACATTCTGAAAGTTTCAGAGATTATTACAGAGATGTAATCAGAGATGAGTGATTAAACATTTCAGGATATGTTCTTCTGGCAGATGTTCAAACAACCCGAGAACTGAGGAAAATGATAAAAGTACAATGAAATGCAAAGTATTTGAAGAGAATTCAGTATCAACACAATTCACAATTTCTACTTTATCATATCCTGAACATTATCTCTGTGCCTGTCATGAGCTCGAAATACCCGTTTGAAAAGCAAAGTCTCAGGAGGTGGTGAATGGGGGTGGCCAAGAGGTCAAGAGCTATCAGCCCCAGATTCTGCATGCCATAGTTCTCCCTTTATCCAAGCTGCTGGAAATGTGAGATCTGACTTTGAACTCGATGGTAATTCTAGATGCTGAACTGTTAAGAGGTCAAACAAGCTGACAGATTTCATTGAAGACAAGCTTCTGATTAAATGGACTTAGCGGTAAGGAGCTACATTCATGTCACAGTTGGGCAAAGACAGATGTGCAAATGAGCGATCAAATTTAACAGCAGACCCTGTAAAGGGCTAACTAATCTGCCAGAAGAGTGTCTGTCTCTTTTCTTAAGACAAGTATATCAGCTCATAAAAACACAATTGAACATAACAGCAGAAAAAGCCGAGGGAACCTCTCTCTTCACAGTGAAGCTCCAGAGGCATATTTCCTGTGGTACTGTATCCTTTTCTGACCAGTCTATAGGAAGTCCTCATCAACCAAAGTTCATAGGAAGCAACTGGTATCCTGCTGCATAACTTACTCACCTTCTCGATTAGGAAAAGTGATTAATTGTGTTGAATAGCTGCATACTTTTCCCAAAGGAGGAAACATGTGACCGAGGAACATTCAGCGGAAGAGTTAGAATTTCATTATTCCCTTTTCTTCTTCTGTGCTCCATCCTCCATGCTCCAGGTTTCACTCCCGGTTCATTAATGTTCCTTCCTAATAATACATTTGTTTGCAAATTTTACTGGATAGTCAAAGGAAAAGATGATTAGGTAAATGGAATCTGTCATCTTCTTTCCTGCGCTTTGTCCTAAGCTACCTGATAAATATATCATTGTACTAACAGGACAGCCATGGTACTATGTGAAAGCAGGATTGCATGGATTGGGGTAATGATGGTAATAATAAAAATGCACAACTTGTTGGCTACTGCTTAAATAATAGCATAGCTAAGTCACTAATATCCCAATTTATAAAATGAGAAAATATTAATGGGAGTAAGGAAATGAAATTTCTATAAATAAATAAGAAAAGACCTCATTGATCTCCTAAAACATGAATAGGAAAAACTTTTCTGGATTAAGGAGCCAGTGGCTAACTCACATCTATAACAAGATGAAGAGTGTTTACAACAGAGGTAGGGAGGAAGTAAGCTGAACCTCAAGTTGCACGAAATAATTTATGCCCAAAGCATGATCAGAAGAGAGAAGTTCTTACTTGCTCTGTTCCAAATAGTTTTTCACACACCCTCCCCAAGAAGTATAAACCAAACAGTTCAATAACTCCCAAAATGACATCCTGGTAGCTATGCAGTAGGCAGACTTGAATTGCAGCTTGGCTCGGCAGGAAGTTAAATTCTGTAATTCTTTTTCTTACCACCAATGACAAAATGAGAGATCTCCAATAAATGGGGATTATTGCTTTCAGCACAATCCATAAGAAAAACCATGGATTTTAGATGTATGTTGATGGATATTCTCAGTCATTCAGATGTCTGGAAGTTGAGTCATGGCAACTAGACTTTAAAAAAAAAACATTTAGCTATTTATCCATGGTGGTACAATGGTTAGAATGCAGTATTGCAGGATAACTCTACCCACTGCCAGCAGTTTGATCCTGATCATCTCAAGGTTGACTCAGCCTTCCATCCTTCCAAGATCAGTAAAATGAGGACCCAGATTGTTGGGGCAATATGCGACTCTGTAAATTGCTTAGTGGGGGCTGTAAAGCACTATGAAGCTGTATATAAGCCACTTCAGAAGTAGCTTCTTCAATCTGAGCAAATTGGTTAGGGAGATTCCATATATGTCCTCCAAGGTGGTTTCAGTTCTCACCTAATTAAATAGGCTCATTACTAGTAGTGAGTAGGATTCTCCCTAGCCAACTTGCTCAGACTGAAGAAGCTACTTGGATAAGCAGCGAAACATTTTGAAACAAACAAACAAAAATGTCAGTTGCCATGACTCAATTTCCAGACATGCTGGATGTAGTGACACAGATGAAAGATTTGTAGAATAGTCATTTCACTGCTTCTCCATTGTAGAATCACAATCTTTTAGAGCAAATTGTCACCAATCTTCTTTGAAGCCTCCTGAATCTACGTCTCTTAGTCTGACTTTAACCAAATTTTGTAGTGGTTGTGGTTCTTCTACCTACCTTCTGGGTGAGAGGGAGAGACCTTGATGTCCTCTTCATACCCAAGATAAGAAAGACATATTGGTCTTGCTCTCCCTCTGCCTCTCAGCCTTTGGGACCCCATAGCAGTGTTTCTCAACCTCAGCACCTGTAAGACTTCCAAGTCTCAGAATTTCCCAGCCAGCACACACTCTACTATAGCATTGAGGTGTATAATGAGAGGCAATCATCTTTTTTCCTTATTTTCCATAAAAAATCTTACAAGGCATGAATTAAATATTTAAAAAGCATTTTAAAAAAAAGAAATTCAGTCTAAAAATTTTAAATGTCAAAATACAAATACTCAGGATTAAGGTGGAGGGAACCCTTTCCAGAGCTGTTCAACTCTTGGCTGGGGAATGGAGGGTGGAGGGAGAAAGAAAACACAATATTCCTCTTAGACCATAGGATGATGCTGATCTGCTATAAATTGCTTGGTTTTGCTGTTTGACTCCAAATTTTGCAGAATTCCAGTTTAGCGAGGCTAGATTTGTAAACGGAGAACATTAGATATGACAACTATGGGAATGGCACATTATTTCCCAATTAACTGTAGATTTATGGCTAAACTTTTATCTTATTTCTATCAAAATAAACAATACTCTTTTGATAGTTGTTCCCTCTTCTCCTTTTACCTGGATTACCCCCACTTCCCTTTTCCTGGAAATTCCAATGTCACTTTGGATGCTATAAGGAGATTTTAAACCCTAAACTTTCCCTCCTCATCCCAGCAACTTTTGCTTAAAAAAAGCTCCAGTTCTTCAGCAAATATGGAAGGACTTGAGCCATCTGCCTTTATAAGTGACCCACAGCATGCCACAATTCCTTGGGAAGATGTAGATCCTGTGATTGTGTTGAGAGAAATGTATATTCAGAATGCCCAGAGTATAGCTCCCATGCAGCTAAGGGCTTGCACTACTGTGACCATAGTTGAGATTTGCACACTGGATCCTATTAACTTTCTTTCTCCTATTGCATCTAATCCGATATTTCTGGAACATTCACAGTATAGGCATAAAACAATGTACCAGAAGGAGTAAACTCATGGGATAAAATTTAAAACTAAGGAAGTTCTATTTGTAGAATAGTCATTTCACTGCTTCTCTGTTGTAGAACCACAATCTGTTAGAGCAGATTTGAAAGACATAAAGCAATGGAACTGTGCAATAGGTTTGTGCTTTGTATTCTTTTGACAGAGACACACAGTTAGCCACAACTCGGTGCTTTAAGAATCTTGGAATTAATCAGCACTTTTGATGTATTTATATGCTGGGAAGTTTTGTTGCTGCAGGGTCTGTGATAAAATCACATACCATTATATGGGGGAAGACTTTACATTTCATCACTTGCCCTCCCTCTTTGCCCTCCTGAAACACCGATGTCTATATTAAGGTTGTTCCAACTTTATGTCTTTTAATCCAGATCTCTGCACTGCCCTAATAAATTTATCTGAGATTAAGGTTGCATATCAGCTGGTGAAAATGAAACCCTGGGTTTGCATTTGTTAGTCATCCAATTGGTTCGTCATGAATCCTACCCATAAACTGGAATTATATTCTGAATTTTGTGATACAGTTTTCATGCAAAAATGTATGTGCAGTGTAGACTCCAATTTGTAATGAAAGCTGTCTGTAAAAATGCTTATAGTAGGAGAGATAGACTGTGCATATCATCACAAAGAATAGATGCATTTGATCTTTATGCCTTTTTTGAAAAAAAAAATACAAATTGGGAAATTTGTTTAGGTCTATAAAATTGGCACAGGCAATATGATTGAATTTGATAGATTCAATTTACTCCTTATTTCAATGGAGTCACATTTTATTTTCTAAAAGCAGTTAGTTTTTTTTTCTTCCATGGAATTAATAGAAATTCACTTAGTGAATTTTTGCCTGTAATACAGATGCTGAAATTTTAAAAGTGTGCCAGAAAAGAACTTGTATTCTATTTAAAACCAACAAAATGTTATAGGGTTCTCTACTTTTTCATGAAAAATATCTATTTCTGTGAATTGTAATGTCAATAGTATTCTATTCCCTCAGACCATAGATTTTGATGCTAAGTAATAATCAAAATTAGCAGTTAGCTGGTGCAAATCCATGTTTTGGAGTCCTATGAATGACAGCCAACACTTTCTACTTTTGTACAATGTATATTGGATATTTTTGTGAAGTGTATACTTAGCATTAAATAACTATTTATGACAGTGGCAGATAATGAATCCTCCCCAGTGGTGACACTGAGCTAAAGTTCCTGGTATTAAAATATAATATAGTCTCTTGTGACATACAGAGGTGTCCTATTACCTGTTTCCCCTGCAAAACAAATTAGCTACCTGTCAGTTTTGTGCAGAGTTTATTTATGTTTGACACAATGGGGGTGGCCTGCACTTTATCATCCATCTTCTCTATTTGCATAACCTTTCAGAGCTAATGGCTGCCATCTTGACAAATTAAGCTGGTTTCCTATGTCTTTCATGGATTAAGCCCACTTGGACAAGTTGTATTTCAGCTAATTCTTGTATAGTGTTTGCTAAGTATTGTAAATAGTGTAGTCATTCGTTTTCCCCCCTACATGACATGTACTCCCCAAATTATACATTTGTTAAGAATTTTTCAAATGCATTTGGCATCAACTAATATTAATAGTACTGAGATCAAGAATGTCCGTTGAATCAAAACAAGCCATTCTGATTTCAGTTTATATTTCCTGCACTTAACAGGATAGTTTGAAATCAATCTTGTGAGGAATTATTTAGCTGCAATTTGGAATATTTTAAAAATGAGCTTTTTTGCCTCATGAATTGGTTTTTCTTTAGATTGTTTCTGATCTTCATGTAGCCTACTTAGAATGTGTTTTCATTATGGTAAGGAAACCATAATACTAGTCCAACGTTTTGAAAAGCAGTTTAATATTGTAAATGTTCTAAAACATTATATTCTATACAGAAAGACCATGAAAAGCTTAAAAATAATGCAATTATTAAACATAAGTGCAATTCCATGCAGTTCTGTATAGAGACATGGATATTTTTCAGTCAATAAAGAAAATTTGAGAGTAAAGTATCCTAAGTTGTGTTTCACTCTATGAGGAAGATGTATGCTAAAATCAGCAGTTCATACTACACTATAATGTTTCAAACTATAGTTTATTAAGTAACTCATAATTAGCTGGTTTTATACAGTTAACTATAAACCATGTTTACAGACCTCAGTGACTAAATTCCCTAAACAAACTTCTCTGCATCTTAACTTTTTCTATGCACTAGACCAAGGGTTGATTATGAACAAGTGTTGATTATTGTATTTTTGACTATTTAGTCTGCATGTTTACCATATTTGTATTACTGAAAGTATAGTGATTAGAAAAATAACCATGAAAACATGAATCATGTCAAGATATTGAGTCCTATCTAGTGAGAGTTCATTGAGAGTTAGTGAGAGTTCATTGCATTATTAATAAAGTTTAAATTTGTACTGATAATAACTATTATTTGAATAAAAAACCCCAAATGTTTCCCAACATAGGATGGTACATAGAATTATGTACCATTATAGCTTCACCTTAGGAATAGACGCAGTATTATATACTTATCTTCTATGAAAATGCAGAGGGAGTGAGAAGAGGGGGAGGATTGAGTGTATTTCTCTTTAAATCAATTTTTACGGTATTTATGAATAGGTGATTTCAAGTTAAACAAAAATTACGTCATGTTCACTCCCACCTGGCACAGTCTGAGCCACAGCTGCAGGATTTCAGTTTCAAAAAATCCAGGTGGAATTGCAACAGACATTTTCCCTCCTAAACTCCATATTATTAGAGAATCTCATGTAAAGCTGCACTGGGTGACTAAAGTTAGTGAACTTTGTGTAACATATAACAAAATTTCCTGAGAGCACAAATTCATAGGCAGTGGTTCATAGTTGTTTTGTACTGCAGATTTTTGTTTTTTTTAAAAAAAGCTTTTTAGTTTTTTAAATATAATGTTGGGGATATTTATGATTTGCCCCAATTATTTAGGCAAATGGTTTTCAAACTATCTTCTCATTGCCTTTTCTTCTATCAAATCTTTGTGGATGCACCATAGAAACCTTGTGAGCATAATAGATTATGTGGGATATACAATCTAATACCCTTTAATCAGAGGATAAGGTGATTAGTATGGTTGATTGACGTGCTCTCCAGCAGTTCATTAATGAAATATGGGCATTCCTATGACCCTGCTAACTGAGGTTCAAAGGAATATGGCATTCCATGTGGCTTGCTAATTGAGACGTGATATAACCAACATTTTAAAATAAATGTTACAGTAAGAAAGTGAGATTGGACAAAACACCTTACACAGAAATCTACCTACTGAAATAATCAATATCTTGTCCACATGTTCATAATTAAAAGAAAAAAAATCACACTTGTTCTAACCGAACTAAAATTTCCTCCTATAACTCTCTTCTCAAGGCACTTTTAAAAAAATAAAATAAAGTCAGTCGATAAATAGAGAGAAAATCATGCCAGCTAAAGCATAAGAGTACCTGTTCTGTACACAAATAGTTCTTTAAAGTCCTTCTAAGGATTGACAATCAGGGGACTTGTAAAAATGCAATTGGAGGGGAATTCCAGTTCTAATGAACATCTTTCTATCAAACTGACTGTTCTTATCAGCAGTAACTTGGGATACTTCCACTGTTGATCCTAAAACATAGTCATATGGACATGGTTGAGGATAATTCTTCAAGTAACTTGTTGCTAATATTTAAGATCCAAAGATCAAAGCCAGAGGTGGGCTTTGAATTAACAACCGGTTCGTCCAACACCAAAAATGTGAGCACACGCAGCTTTCTGTGCATGTGCTTTGCTCGTGTGCGTCCTTGCATGCATGCACGCAGCTTAAAAAACATGGCTAAATAGGACGGCATAGCACCGGGACGGGTGAGCAAGCCCACCCGCAGGTCACAACTATTGGTTCATCTGAACCGGTCCGAACCAGCAACATCCCACCCCTGATCAAAGCTGACCGTTTACCTTGGATTTGCAAAGAATGGCAAGCATGGGCATCACATAGTCCAGCAACACAGGGGTACACCAGCACCTGCATTCTGTTAAAATTTCCAAGTAAGCTCTAGAAGAGCCCACCTAGAACCGCAGTACCGATCTCTAGAACAAAATTAACAGCACAGCAAACTAGAGCCATAGCTTCCCACTTCTTTTTCACAGTACTAGTGATCATCTCAAAAGTTTGAATTTTCAGGGGGGGAAAATCATAGCCTCCTGCCTCAGTTCTACAAGCATTTTCTAGTTTATATTTTAAGGAAAGACATTCTACAGGCACTGAAATTGGCTCTGCTCTCTGATCCTTCTTATTTATTTTTTGATCCAGCAAATTGGAATTTATTATCAATGGCAGTTTATTATCACTTCTGCCTCTCATTAGTCTATAGTCCAATATCAACCTCTGTAGAAAGTAGGCAATAAAGGAAGTAACTCTTGAATCAATGGTGAATTAGAACCCCTTGTGAAGGCTTGTATAATGGGGGTTGGAACAATTCTCTGTCTCTGAAGCATTTTCATTTTGTGTGGTTCCTTATACAAAAGGATGCTCAGGAACAAAGTTGGAGGTAATCCCTGGTTACATGTGAGCATTTTGGATCGTACAAATAATAAGTCCAGTTCACCTGTAATAGTTCTGGCTTTCTTTCACATGGAAAGCAGTATAGAAATTAACCACATAACTTCATAGAGAAGATGTTGGCTTCACTTCTTCATCTACATCTGAAGGCTACTGATTATCTGGAGAAAATTTAACTTCGGTGAATATAAGATTGCTTTGCCTTTTTTTATACCTTTGAACATGCTATCTTTTTGGACCACGTGAAAGGGTTAGGCTACTTGCAATGGTTCCAGTCCTCCCACTCAATTTGTATCCAGAAGGTGGCACTGGAGTACTACTGTTCAACCTCTTGGTGATTGTCATATAATGTCCCTCAGGATTCTGTCTTACCCCCTTTATTATTTACTGTCAGTGTCTGCACAATACTCCTAACCATATCAGGCAAAGACCAACAATTAATTTGTTCAATGTGAGAAACTTGGTAAGTTTTAACTTCAGTAAGGGTTTTATTTTTCATTTGCTAACCTAGCAAATCGTAATAATATAGTTAATATTTTCATGAGGTTGCCAAACACTTATTATCTAAGGTACCTAACTCATCTCTTCTTGGCATTTAACTCAACAACAACAACAACCACCCAGTACTTTTTCTAGGTTTGATTATGTGTTTAGTGCTAAAAAAATTAAGTGAAAATTAAATCCAGACAAGAGAAGTATTATCAGTCAATAGGTAAATCATATCCAGGCATAGGGATTCTGTTCGTTCTTCAGAGATTTGCATGTTCCCTAAAAGACCAGGGCCAACAGTGTTTCTTGATCCTCAGTAGTTACATTGAGGTGGCAATAATAGCAAGAAGTCTATTTGTTCCGTTCTGTTATGTAATGATGACAGGTATAGCAACCAGACTTTTAGGAATGCCTACCCACAGTAAAAGAACCAGTGGACAGGAGATGTGCTGCAGAGTAATATTTGGTAGGAATTGGATAGGAATGAAGGAAAAGATGCTGGCATTTTTCTATGCCCCAAAAAACAGAATTACACAGACAATGGTTTGTGATAGTCTAAGGAAGTGAAAGATGAACTTTGAAGAAGGTGAGTGGAAAGTTTATTGACACTGTTGAATTTTTATATTGGAGAAGACTATTTAGAATACTATTGATACAAACAAATAATCACAGAACAAACAAATCCACAATTCTCAATCAAGGCACAAAAGACTAAACTTAAACTATCATATTTTGTACACATTATGCCAAAAATCTTTGGGTTTTTTTAAGTCTATAGTGGTAGGAAAATTGGAAGGAAGGAGAAAAAGAGGAGAATTAGCAACAAAGTCAGTAGACTCACAGTTGTGATGGATGCAATTTTGGAAGATCAATTTGAGGACATCATCCTGCAGAAAATGTATTTATGTGGTTGCTAAGAGTCAACATCAACTAGAGGGAACATAACCAGTCATCACTCAATTAATGTAAAGATAGTAGTAAAGGAATAATAGAATAATTTTGAAAATACTTATCTTATACTATTTTGCTCATAGAACACTCATAATAGTTTACATAAACAAAATTAAAGCACTACATTATAATAGTAGAATTCTGAAAAATACGCAGGCTCAGAAAATCAAATAAACAATAAACATAGACAAAATGGCTTGAAACAACTGTGGAAATTGAAATATGAAAAGCTGATTGAAATAGTTCAAGTTTGTCTATTTATTCTTAAATACTGTGGCAGTAAGATAGTTACTTACACTTCTTCCAACTATCTCATCCAATTTCTTTTATTCTTATCTCCCTGGAAGAAGATCTCTTTTCATTTTGTTTGGCTGTTATCCCAGCTTCATTATTAGCATTTTGCCAATTTGATGCTTTGTTAAAGAAAAAAAAAACCCTAGATGAATTGTAGGAGCCTCATAAACAATTTAGAATTGTGCTGTGGAAGTCCATTCTCTGCCCTATCTATTCATGTTTCATTCCATATTACAGAAGCTTCTATAGGTTTGAAAGATTTAATGCAAACATGTTATATCGTTGTGATGTGCACTTTTGTGCATAATTGCACCATTATGGTGCAGCTTCTAATATTAATTGCTTTTTGACCTCCCTGCAAATGCCTCTAATGGGCCACATTTTTTCCCAATGGTATCCATGGTTTTGGACATGTATCCACAGTTGTATCGATTTTGGAATATCTTTCCTTAATATATGCACATAATACCCATGTTAATACAGGTAATCTTTGACTAATGACCACTTGTTTAGCAATCATTCGGAATTATAATGGGACTGAAAAAAGTTACTTATGACCAGTTCTTGCCCTTATAACCAGCATTCCCAAGGTCACATTATCAACATTTGGGTGCTTACCAATTGATATCTATTTATGACAGTTGCAGTGTCCTGGTACGATCACTACTTATAACCTCCCAGAGACTTCTGATAAGTAAAGTCATTTAGAGAAACCATAATACTTAATGATCATGTGATCTGCTTAATGAGAGCAAAAGAGGTCCTAAAATTGGGCACCATTCATTTAACAACCACATTGCTTTGTGAGAAAAGTTCTGGGCACAATTGTAGCTGTAAGTTGAGGACTAATTGTACACAATTTCCATAACTCTCCCAGTAATATTTTTTCCTGTGTAGCTTCCCATAATATTTGCTGAATGAATACATTTCCTTCACAACTGTACAGTGATTTTAATGAACTTACCTGCAAATTTATGTCAAATCTGCTTAGATCAATCAGGCATTTTGCATATTAAGGAACCTTTAGTGGTTTTCTTTTGTGTCTCTGCAAACTGGTATCTGACTCTGATGCATGGGAAAATACAGCTTTTCTGTATTTTCTATTCTTAAAGCAGGCTTTGTTTTCTTGTAAGAATGCAAGAATGCAAAGTGTGATATCTGCTAGATGCCTAAAATATATCTTTAATATATCTGGGCATGAGGCTTCCCGTATAGTTGCTGCTATTAACCAAACTATGATTTGTAAAAAAAAGACCCCCCCCCCACTCCAGTTTTTCTCAGTTGTTTTGTATGGCATCTTTTGTAATACTTTAACAACTCCAACAAATTGGTTAATCTTTTTCTCCTTATTTTGAAAGGGAAGTTTGGGACTCCTGCTAAGAAGTGAAATTTGCTTTAATATACTGACAACCATAACCAAAAGGGACAATACTTCTATTCAAGCAACAAAGCCCAAAGAGTAGCCTGCCCTATTGAAGCAATTGTAATCATCTGGTGTGGGAGCACAACCCCTAGATTTACACATCTGGTGGCAGGATATTCTTAGCAGAGGGTGTGTGATTATAGAATTCTCTTCCCACAGTGATTTAACAAGACTGACATATCTTTATCCTTGGGGCACAGGACAAGAGCTATTTCCTTTCCCAGAGAGAATGTTTTCCTTGGGGATTGTAGCCAACCCAGCACTATGCAGACTTGTGACGGACAATGGCCATTCTGGCCTTGAAGGTTAAGTTGTCCCAGAGGTGATAGAGCAAAAGGTTGATCTACAATCCGCTGAAATTTACTGAAATGTGTTAGCGGGTTGTAAATATTAGCAGATTTGAACTGGAGCGATTCCCTTTACCAACACCCTCTGCTTCTTTGAAGCCCCAGAGGAAAAATAAGACTGTACAATCTTCAGATAAAGCAGCAGCAATGGTGGCTGGAAACTTGAAAGGGACTGATGCATAATGTCATGTGTTGATAATGCTTGTAAACACAATCCATGCCTGCCTCAGATCCCTGTGGATCCTTTTGAGAGGAAGGGCAGTATGTAGCATAATAGCAATTACAAGAAAACAATTAAAATGTACAAGAGCTCTCCTACAAATTATACAGATAGAGTAGGCAGATCAAAGATATCTGCCTTTTGTTGTGGAGCAGGGCTGGGATGCTTGAAAGACTCAAAACAATTGCTGCTGGTGGTGAATTGGATGTCTTTGTCAAAGGAAGAGAAGATATCAATGCATTTGTTGAGATTATACATAAATTGGGGCAAATGAACAAAAGGGAAGAGCAGATCATTATCTGCTATCTTTTCATAATGGCTTAAATTTCCATCTTAAACATTACAGCAATGAAAAGCTTCAAAAGTGGTGCCAGGGAACATGTACAGTATCCATGGTGTTTGCAGGTTCTTAAGCAATTGCATGAAATATTGATCCTTAAAGACAGTTGGACACAGCTACAGTTAGACCTGAACTGAAGTAATATAAACATTGAAAAATGGACACTTAAAGCATAAACAACTAAACAATCCACAATGGAACAATGGAACTTTGGATAATGGTTACATGGTTATGTTTACTTCTTTTGTATATGGTGATAACTATATCCATAGTGACTAGGTCCTCCTCCTTCTCCTCCTCCTCCTCCTCCTCCTGCTATTTCTTCCTAAAAAGTCATTTTATACTTTATTTTATTCACCAGAGTAGTAGAAAAAAATAAAGATTCCTATTGGAAAAATGTAGCAGTTGCAAATTTGCATTTCCTTTGAAATGCAAGTTGAAGAAGAATGTCGTTTGATGTATTGGTATTGCTGGGGGAAAAAAGGCTTATCACAACACACACATTCATTTAAAATAACCCTGTCATCATGCACAGAAAGCAAATTTGCAGATTTATCCATCAGGTTTTGAGTGCTGAGTATTTTAAATGTCTATCTTTAAATTGTATTTAAATATGTATTCAACCATCTTTGTGGTTTCTTCATTAGAACTGCCAAATTGCTTGCCTGTTTGACAAATCTGTGGCAGTCAGACACAACATACTGTTCTTTATATGGGATTATTTATATCTACTGAAGATGACCAGTGGAGATGAGTGGGCATTTTTTGTGATTTATTTTTAAGTTTTCTTCTGAAAATATGCATTTCTTCTAACATATAGGATTAATTTTAAGACTGATAAATTTTTTGGAGACACGTTCTGCTTTTACCTGTTTCAGGAAGCCAGCAGATATAGAAACAATATTGTTTCACAGGAGTCATAACAAGTCATAAGGAGTAGATGAGGAGAGGCGTAACAAGAAGAAAGTCAAAGATCAGCAGTCAAGAGAGAAAGAAACTAAGCAAACAATACAAGATCAAGGTGAAAAGTGTAGTTTTTTAAAAAAAACAGGAATTAAGATACAGTTAGCCAGACAGGATATAATTATAGTTAGATTAATATCTGACCCTACCTGATAATATTAACTAGCTACAAATGAATGAATGAATGAATGAATGAATGAATATAAACATTATAATAATAAACTAAATCAAGCATAGTAATATAATTGGAAAATGATTAAAAATCATCAATATACTATATACGCCACAGTTAAAGCCAAACACACACTAGTATTTGTACAATGCACTAATGTGCCTAAAATAAACAGAAAATACAGTACAGTAAACATACTTCTTTAATCAAAGTTTCAATTGAATCCAATGAAACTTGCACAAAATTTTGCAGCACACTTAGGAGTCATTAATGACCCATCTGTAAGATAGAAAAGAAACAGTCTTTAGGATTCTACAATTGTTAAATAAAAGTGTTGTAATTAAACCCCTATACCAGTGATGGTTAACCTTTTTGCCATCGTGTGCCAAAAGTGGGGGGAGCGCGGTGGGGTCACATGCACGCGTGCCCACATCCATAATTCTATGCGCCCCACCCCCCCACTTTTGTTACGTGATGGCACAGTAGGCCCGTTTTTTGCTCTACCCAGGCTCCAGAGCCTTTCTAGGAGCCTGGGGAGGGCAAAAATGGCCTCCCCCCTCCCCAGAGGCTCCCTGGAGGCCGGAAACAGTGCGTTTCCTGACTTCTTGTGGGCCCAGAAGGCCCGAAAATCAGCTGGCTGGCTCACGCATGCGTGCCGGAGCTGAGCTCGCGTGCCCACCAATATGGCTCCGCGTGCCACCTGTGGCACCCGTGCCATAGGTTCGCCATCACGGCCCTATACTGTCCCAAGTAGAAAAGGTGAAAGTCATTATTTTTCCAGATGACCTGGTTGATCAAATAATTTCTTCCAAATTAAACATTGTGCAAATGGATTCCCACTTGATCTTTACTTTTCTTCTCTCCCTTCCCCTGAACGAAGAGCTGCCATGAAGAGACGGCATTTGGTCTCCTAGCAATGTGTTCCCCTGATGAGAAAGCACTGGAAGATTCAACTCCCCCAAAATTTTAAATCTCATTTTAATTTCTCTACAATTCAAGAAGCAGTTTCAAAAATTAACTTACTATGAAGACATGCTGCTTTTTCTCTGTTTTTACATTGAAATTTTCACCCATAATGCCAAGAGAGACATACATGGTTGTTAGTTCTCCTATCGTCATAACAAAAACGTGGCAGATCTGGCATAAAAAAATCTGGTTGACCACAAGTTGGAAACAAATGGAGAGAACCTTTTGAAACATTTTGCTATCATCTAATGATCACCTAAGTTTTTGCAACCCCATCTGACTGAAGTTATCTTATCCTGTTCATGTCTGACTGCAAATTTGAATCTGGGTCTTCCGGCTTTAAAAATCTCCCTGGGCTTTGCTAGAAGACATATAGTTTTACATTTAAATTGTTGAATGAAATACCCATATGGTGATTACATCTCGTGTTTTTAGGCTTGCTGTTCAGATACGTGTATTTTCTCTTATAGTTCTTATCCCAGTCATACAAAAATCAAGTACCCCCTAATGCAATTGGTACTTACTGGTTTGAGATTGTTATTGTTGCTTACTAGAATGAAGAAACATATTCCTTAATTTGAGCTGAATGAAACCATCTCCTTCTGAATTTCTAATGAAATAAAAACTGCAAATTTATTTATTTTGAATGTAATTTTCATAAGCATGCATCTCTCTTACTACCTGTGCTGTGCTCAGTGCTAACTTTGTATTACACAGGATAAGGCTAGCCCAAACTCCCACCTGGCAGAGAAGAGAAGCTGAAACAACATTCCAAGATGGCACATGTCTTTCCCATATTGCTATTATCCTTATCCAATCGAAGTTTTCCCACAAGTGGGAAATGAGGAATGTAGCTGGAGTCTTTTCTGTTCACTGTATGTGTAGTACAAAATTTCTCCACACCACATGTCCCTCTACAAAGTCTTTACTCTATCTGCCAAAATAAATATTTTATTACATTTATTTTTAGTTGGTATTGCATATGTTCTCTTAAGATTAAGCAGTTAAAGGTCAGAGAAGTTGACATGAACTGCAGTTTTAAATTAATTGTGTGGTGCACAGTGTGCATATGTGTATGCATAGAGATAGGTATGTTTCTTGATTAAATGCTTAAGAAGCTTCCTTTCTAAAAAAAAGAGCAAAATTATCCTAATGTATCATAGGTGGATCTGGGCCCCCGCTAATCAAACCTGGGCTGCATCTGGTTAAAACAGACTTGGCAACAACAGCTTCACTTGAAGGTTTTACCATGTCAAGGGAATCTTTCACTCACAGCAACAACCCATATTGTGTTGAACAAACACATGAGTAGTTTATTGAGAACAATAGCTTAGCAAACCACTTCCCAGGAACACTGAAAGAAAACTATGTGCCTTTGGCAGTTCCTGCCTTGAACAGCGTTTATTTGAAAACACTTCAGAGGTGTCTCTATTAAATGTCTGAGGTAAAACTATCTGAAATAAATGTAATAATAAATCAAGAAGTATCAAAAGGCACAAATATAAATTTACTAAGATACAGCACTGTGTTAAGAGAGAGAGATTTCATATAGTGACATGCATGCATTAATCACAATGCCGTAGTAATAGTGATTATAGTGACATCAATTGCAGTGATTGCAATTCTCAGTTTAATTTTCACCTCTTTGTTCTGCTTAAGAAAAATGTAGGAGAAAATGGCCAAATCATAAACAGTTTCTGCATGTTAGTTCTTGTAGCTCTTGCTCCCCCCCCCAGGATTCTGCAAAACATTGATGCTTTCATGTGAAGCTGTGCTCCTAAACCTTTTCCAATCTTCTGCTACATGTTTGTTTTATTGTATGCTGACATCCTAATGCTGTAGCTTCTCATGGAACTGGTAGTTGTGATGTACAGATGAAGCTCCCCTATTCACAAGCCTTCTGCATTCACTTCACAGATATCTCTAAATCAGTTTTTGTACAAAATGCTTTCAAAAATCATATATTTAGAATGGAATGGAATGGAATGGAATGGAATGGAATGGAATAACAGAGTTGGAAGGTACCTTGGAGGTCTAGTCCAACCCCCTGCCTAGGCAGGAAACCCTACACCACTTCAGACAAATGGTTATCCAACATCTTCTTAAAAACTTCCAGTGTTGGAGCTTTCATAACTTCTGGAGGCAAGTTGTTCCACTGATTGTTCTAACTGACAGGAAATTTCTCCTTAGTTCTAAGTTGCTTCCCTCCTTGATTAGTTTCCACCCATTGCTTCTTGTCCTACCCTCAGGTACTTTGGAGAATAGCTTGACTCCCTCTTCTTTGTGGCAGCCCCTGAGATATTGGAACACTGCTATCATGTCTCCCCTAGTCCTTCTTTTCATTAAACTAGACATACCCAGTTTCTGCAACTGTTCTTCATATGTTTTAGCCTCCAGTTCCCTAATCATCTTTGTTGCTCTTCTCTTTCTAGAGTCTCAACTTCTTTTTTACATCATGGTGACCAAAACTGAATGCAGTATTCCAAGTGTGGCCTTACCAAGGCATTAATAAAGTGGAATTAACACTTCATGTGATCTTGATTCTATCCCTCTGTTTATGCAGCCTAGAACTGTTTTGGCTTTTTTGGCAGCTGCTGCACACTGCTGGGTCATATTTAAATGGTTGTCCACCAGGACTCCAAGATCCCTTGCACAGTTACTACTACTGAGCAAGGTACCACATATACTTACCTGTGCATTTAGTTTTTCTTGCTTAAATGTAGAAATTCACCATTGAATTTCATTTTGTTAGATAGCGTCCATGGTTCAAGTCTGTCAAGATCTTTCTGTATCTTAAGCCTGTCTTCCAGAGTGTTGGCTATTCCTGCCAACTTGGTGTAATCTGCAAATTTGATGAGTTCCCCATCTATCTCCTCATCCAGGTCATTGATGAAGATGTTGAAGAGTACTAGGCCTAAAACAGAGTCTTAAGGTACTCAACTGCATACTTCCCTCCATGTAGATGCAGTTCCACTGAGGACTACACGTTGAGTGTGGTTGGTCAGCCAGTTACAAATCCATCTGGTGGTGATGCTGTCTAACCCACATTTTTCCACTTTAGTAGTAGGTTATGGTCTACTTTATCAAATGCCTTACTGAAGTCCAAGTAAATTAGATCTACAGTACTCCTCTGGTCCACTAATTTTGTCACTTTGTCAAAGAATGCAATAAGATTAGTCTGGCATGATCTGTTTTTGACAAACCCATGTTGGCTTTCAATTATTACTTTGTTTGCTTCTAGGTATTCACTGATTTGTTGATTATCTTTTCCAGAATCTTCCCTGGTATTGAGGTCAGGCTGATAGGCCTATAGTTTCCTGGATCTATTTTTCCCCCTTTTTTGAAGATGGGATCTATATCAGCTCTTTTTCAATCCTCTGGCAGTTCCCCGATGCTCCAGGATCTTTTAAAGTTATAGTTCAGTGGTTCTGAGATCTCGTCTGCCAGTTACTTCAGAACTGTGGAGTGTAATACAGGGGTAAAATTCAACAGGTTCTGACAGGTTCTGGAGAACCGGTAGCAGAAATTTTGAGTAGTTTGGAGAACTGGCAAATACCACCTCTGGCCCCAGAGTGGGGTGGGCCGGCCCCAGAGTGGGCTGGCCCCAGAGTGGGGTGGGAATGGGTATTTTGTAGTATCCTTCCCCTGCCATGCCTACCAAGCCACGCTCACCAAGCCACACCACGCCCACCAAACCATGCCCACAGAACCGGTAGTAAAAATAATTGAATTCTACCACTGGTGTGATCCTTCCAGTCCTGGTGATTTGAACTCATCTAGGGTAGACAGGTGTTCACTTACCATTTTCTTCACTATTTTAACTTGTGTTCCTAATCTGTTTTTTGTGGTGCTGTTTTTGATAGGTTGGACTGTTTTTTTCCTTTGTGAAAAGACAAATGCAAAAAACGAGTTAAGTAGTTCTGGTTTCTCACTGTTGCTTGTCACCTTCTTGCCACTTTCTCCCAGCAAAGGACCAATTGTTTCCTTCACTTTTTTCTTGTTTTTAACATGTTGGAAGAAGCTTTTTTTGTTATTTTTTACTTTTGTCACAAGCCTTTGTTCATTGTGAGCCTTAGCTTTCCTCACTTCATCTTTACAGGTTCAAGCTATTTGCTGATACTCTGCCTTAATTATTTGCCCCTCTTTCCACTTTTTATTCTTATCCTTTTTGTCTTTCAATTTCATTTGGTAAAAATGTGTGCAGCAATGCACCTATTTGTGAAAATATTAAACCAAACATTCTACACTAGGCAAACCTAATTGCCAAGAAATATATCTACGGCAAAATTACAAAGAAAATGCACCAGAAATGTACATTTGGCACATGCATGAAATTCATATACATGTGTGTATATGAATTTCCAGGAAAAGGTTTTTAAAAAGCACACCCTGCCGAAAGAACCAAATGAAGCAATTTAAGATTATATAAAAAATGAGGAAAAAATGAGAAACCAGATAAACCAAACTTCTAATTAACCTTTCAAATATTAAATTTAGAAGTCAGTTTTAGTTAAGAATACATCTATTTATTTATTTATTGGTTCAATTTATATGCCGCCCTTCTCCGAAGACTCAGGGCGGCTTACAATGCGTTAAGCAATAGCCTTCATACTTTTGTATATACCTGCTTAGTAGGGCTTTCGCCCCCCCCCCCCAAAGTGGTGTTCTTTTTTTTATACAAAGTCAGCTTATTGCCCCTGCAATCTGGGTCCTTATTTTACCTACCTCAAAAGGATGGAAGGCTGAGTCAATCTTGAGCCTGGTGAGAGTTGAACTTGCAGTAATTGCAGGCAGCTGGTATTAGTTAACAGTACTTTAGTCTGCTGAGCCACCAAGGCTCTTCATCTGGGAGCATTTCCATGCTTTATATATAGATTGGAATATTGTTTCAATGGGGCTGTCATCCTCTTAAAATCGGCAATACCAAGGAAATATCTATCAGATGACTGCTAAAAATAAGAGGATGTATGCTGATAAAGGACTAATGACTCTCCCCCCACCCCAGAGATATTTGGATGTATTCTACATAAATATCTAAGAGCCTTTGAATCAAGCAAAGTAATTTCATAAGCATTTCTGAAAAGAAGGACTGTATTTTTATTTTGGATATACCACATATAAATTGTATGGTTCTTAATTAATCAAAGCACCGATAATCTACCATCATAGGATCAATGGTGCATTATTTCTTTTTTCTTTTTTTTCTTTCTGTTTCTTTTTCTTGTGGTTAGGTGTTACAATGCTTTGGAATGAGAATAAAAAGGAAAAAAAATGTGAATATATATTCAGTTGTATTCAGAATTTTTAATTAAAACAATTATTGGTTTCCATTCTTAACTACAGGTAGTCCTTGACTTACAACAGTTCGTTTAGTGACCATTCAAAGTTACAACGGCACTGAAAAATGTGACTTATGGCCATTTTTCACAGTTATGAACTTTGTAGTATCCCCAGGGTCATGTGATCCCCATTTGCCACTTTCTGACAAGCAAAGTCAATGGGGAAGCCTGATTCACTTAACAACTGGGTTACTAATTTATCAACTGCCATGATTCGCTTAACAGCTATGGCAAGAAAGCTCATAAAATGGGGCAAAACTCACTTAACAAAAGTTTCACTTAATCACAGAAATTTTGGACTCAGTTGTGGTTGTAAGTCGAGGACCACCTGTATATAGTGAAATTACCAATAATCAAGCCAGTTTCAACACACTAATGTTGCTAATTAAAATACTAATTTAATACATTAGCAAATATACTTCAACTTATTCAGTATATATTTTTTCTAGAAGACTATTTTTTTTCTTTTCCAGATTATTATTTTCTACATTTGCAGTTATTATGCTATGAAGTGTTTATGTAGCTAAAATGGCGCTATCCAAAAAATTTGCTGATAGGGTTGGAACCTAAAATTTACTAAAAAGAAAAAAAGCTTAATGGCTGCTGTTTAATTCTCTGAACAAGGCAGGTAAGGATTGAGGTGAGACAGGTTAACAGATAATACAACTATTTATTGCTAACAGTAAGAGGCTAATGGTGGACCCGCTCTGTTCTAACCGTATGTGAGCGAGCTGGCTTTTGCCATTCTGACAGCTCTTTTATATGGCAGCTATCAAATGGCTAAGCCAATAAGGGAACGGCTTTTTCCGGCCGGGTGGTTGCCAGTCAGACCGAATGTAACAGCTGCTTTTCAGTTAAAAGAAAAGGAAAATTTGTTCAGGTGATATATTCCATCTCAGCAGAAGAACTAAGCAGGAAGAAGGGCATTTTTTTCCAAACATTAAAAGGGGAAGTTATTATCAGTAACCCTATTTCTTTTTATTCAGATTCTTGAAAATGTTTATTTTTTCCCACATAGGGTAGGACTGCTTCCAAAATATTTCTTTTTCCTCAGATTTTAGATCAGTTCAGAGTGTTCCAGCATTTCAGTTCCAGCTGATACATTTGGATTTTTCCATTATCAACTGCATATTTTTTTCTTTACACAAACGAGTATTGTGAAGCAGCAACTTATCAGTGTTCACCAACCTTCCAGAGTATCAATGTATATGTATGAATTTAAAAAAAAAAACACTTCACAAAAACAATGTTAGTGAGACTAAATCTATAGTTGTAGGCCTTAAAGCGTGCAGAAATTTGGTCCTTTCCTTAAAAGAGCAATGAAACCAATTGGTAATTGGTGTCCTGAGAAGATCCCAAGTTATCTCTGTGGTATTTTTTCAACAATAACTTAAAAAATAAAGGTTTTGTGTAAAGGGAGAGATTGCACAGATGTTGGCAAAGCAATTAAGTACCCTGTAGTAAGATAGTGTGGAATGTCAGTCTTAATGCAAGATGCCTAGAGGTTGTAGTAAACACACTTTTATTATGGCCATTGTAGTACATGCTAGAAGGACTTAATTAGCTAATAAGTACAGGAAGTTATTTCAGCTTTTTATTTATGAGCAACTTGAAAGATTCAGTTGGAACATGTGGCTGTGCTTAAGTTTCCTGTTTATTTTTTTCTCCTTGCTTCCCACCTCTCATCTTCACAACTCGGCTACATTCTTCATATTAATCTTAAATGGTCCCGGTGACAAAAGCAAAACTGTTGTTGCCACGAGACCATATAAAAGCCAGACATTTGTGTCAGTGACCTTTCAAATACCATTCACAGATCTAGAAAGTCAATTACTGTAAGGATTATTGTCATGTTTTCAATAGGGTGAGGAGTACGATAACATACAAGATTTGTCCAATGGGTGAGGTTCCCTAAGCATACACATATCAAATTCAGGCATTTGAAAGGGTCCCACCGGTTTTCAAAGTGAAAGACTTAAGCCATCAGTGAAGGCTAGAAGTGCCTAACTATAGCTGGATTATACCTATAATGTGTAGGTAAATAAACTACTGTAGCATATTGTATGGTTCCTATTTGGGGCAATTATATTTCACTTAAGTTAATCACCAAAAATAACTTATTATAATGGGAAATAGCTCTGTTACACAATCTTCCAGTCAGGAAATGAATCATTATATATAATTTTCATGTTCAAGGATTGCTGACCTATCCTGTAATAATACAAATACTAGGCTACCACATAGCCTACATTCCAATATTTTAGAGGTTTCAATTATCACTGCTAAGTTCCGTATTAAAGGAGGCTAACATCAACCAAATTGACATCATTAGACATTTTCATCTGACTGATTAAATCAGATACCCAGCTCTGACAATAAAGTGCCGGAAAGAGCCATGACTATTTATGGTTGATGTTCAATTACAAAATTAAAATAACACTGAGAGGCAATATTCCAAATGGAGCTCTGAACAGTTTCATTATGAATTAAATAATATTGGCAGTTGAAACTCTACAATTTTCCTCTAGAGGTAAAAAGGTTGTGTTTTCTTTTCTTTTCTTTCTTTTCTTTGTCTACTTTTTTTGGAAATACCTTACCAACATAACATGTTCTGTCTCTTGAACTCTGAATTTGCAATGATCTCAAATGATAGGAAGTCCCACGACAGACCCAATTCAGATTAATTTGATATCAAGGAGATCTAAGAAGATATACTTGCCAGAATTTTTCTTTTTTCACTTTTTTGTATTTGAAATTTGAACCTGTTTTATAGGAAACTATCCTGAGGTCATAGGCAACAAAAATCAGAAACATTAAAATATTAATAATCAAATGAATAATGTCTTTTGTAATAAGAAAAACCAATGAAATCAAATTGACAATGGACAAGTGCCTTACCAATTTTTAAAAAAACCTTAAGCATTGGCCTCTTAAGCATTTGCCTGCTTACCCTGCCCAAGGGCATGAAAACTCACAATCCAGTCAAGGCCATTGATCATGGACTTTGTCCAGATTTATGTGCTTGAAAATATGGACAATCTAGAAAATAAAGTACCTAAGAAAGAAAGTGCTAATTTTATTTTGACTTTGAAAATGATTTTTTTTTTTTTTTTGGCTGTCAGGCTGTTTGCACGGACAGGGAAACTTTTATATAATAATCTAATGCTATCAAAAAGTGCGTGAGAAATTTATAGAACATTTTGGAAATATAGCTTGCCTTCCAGGACCGAAGGCAGGCTTCAAATACTTGTGTAGAGAAGTAAATGTTTATTTTTTAACTCTGCCTTTTAAAGTATGAAGGTGTGGGATGTGCTTAGCTTAGCAGAAAAAGGAAAAGCAATGCAGTACTTATGAAAAGAAGATAATACATGGAAATGTTCCATCTCCCCCCCTTAAAAAAAACCAGAAACAAAAACCAGTTTGGCGGTGAGATGTGTTGTGACCCACACCCAAGTAGGTAGTAATCGATGCAAACAGTTCCAAAACAAACAGACTTTATTAGAACAGCTGAGAATTAACTCATTCTCAGTGTAGTCCAACCTAAATTAAAACAAACTCTTCATAACACAAATTCTTCAGTCTAATCACCAACCTTGGTATAATTAGGCAAACTGCCAAAGGCTTCTCTTGGCAAAAGTTCAAAAGCAAAGACGCCGGCAAGAGATAAGTGCAGCAATACTATCAACATTGTTTTCCGACAAAGAGCCCAAAAGCCGTTGCTGGTCTTTTAAGCCTTATGGGAGGAGCCAATCATCTCTTGGTCCTACTCCCGAGTTGTCCTCTTTGCTTTAGCTGCTCTTGCCTTCTGGCAGCTCTTCTCATACATACACTAGGAACAGGCTCCTCCTGTTCCTCTGCCTCTCTACTGTCAGCCTCTGGAGGCTCTAGAGTCTGCACATCACTCTCTGATGGCCCTGGCCCAGTGGTGGGATTCAGCCAGTTCGCACTACTTTGGGAGAACCGGTTGTTAACTTTTGGAGCAGTTTGGCAAACTGGTCATTGGAAGAAATCATTACGGCAGAGAACTGGTTGTTAAATTACTTGAATCCCACCACTGCCCTGGCCCCATCTCTGCCTCCGACGCAGAGCCCTCATCTGGGCCTTCCCCAGCCTCCAGGACTGGCCAATATTCTTCCTCAGCCTCATCACTGTTAGACTCCGCTGTCAGCTCCGCAGGCTGCTGGTGGACCACAACAAGTTGGGATGAAATGAGGAGATGGATATAGGATGTGAATCTGGTCATTTACTCAATTGATTGGGTGAATCAATAAAATCTTAAATTTGGGGGAATTTGCTTTACTGCTCAATATGAAATGATAGCTGAATATAAGAGACTTAGGACCTGTTTTATTTATTTATGTTTTATTTAAACTTTTATGCTGTCCCTCTCCCCTACAAGGTGGGTGGCTTATAAATTATTAAACAGGTAAAAACTAATTACAATATTAAAACATTAAAACTTATTAAAATATTATTAAAAACTGTGCTAAAATCAAAATTAAGAGAACTAAGAGAAAGATGGGATAGGGATAAGCTCTTCTTACTCTGTCTGCCGTCCCCAGTGGTGAGGGTCCCCTTCCCATCAGGGCCCCAGGCCAACCGGCAAAGTGTAGACATTTTATCCACCATCTTTCTCTAATTAGTTATAAGAGGGTTTGATAGTTTATCTATTTATTATACAGTGAGCATGAATGGACAACCATTTGACAAATGATGTTGTAATTAATATTTTGTGGATGCCGAGAGCGTAAGGGAAAGATGCAACAAAGGTAGAAGCAACATTTTCCAATTTTGATTTCATCATTGCCAACATTTCATAATAGACTTATTATAAGGAGACACTGATTTATTTTTATTTTTTAAAAAAAAGCAATATAAGAGGCAAAAGGCTATACATTGTTGCAATATATTGTATTAAATAATTATATACATGTGCATAGGTATGTGATAGACAAAGTTAATAGAATATGGAATTGTTCTATAATCGAATTATTCCATATCTCTAGTGCATAGAAATCCCTATCTGACTAAACTGAAACTAAGCCCAAACTAAGCTGAAAATAGCTGGTTGATAAATAATTGTTTGGAAAAGATGGAAGCAATTCTACTCTTGATTGTTTATATTAGTATATCCTCAACATATCAATGAAATATGTTATTACAATGCAGTGTATGCTTATTAAATAATGCCCGGGATTATTATCTTCATTGCTGGGTTTTATGATCCATATTTCATGTTCAAGTAAGAAAGTTCCTTTTATTGTTTTTTGCTTTTGTCTTAAAATTCATCAAATATGAAAGACAGCAGATTTTTAAAAGTGCCTTTTTAAGTTAAAGATTTTATGAAGTTTAAATAAATTGATAACAATGTGAAACACTGAATCAATCTGACTTAACAAAAAACCCACAGGCAAAAAGATGTAAACTTAATCGATTTGAATTATGCCTTGTATACTTAATGTATACTAGAAATAGTATGTTTGTCTGTTGACTTCTATTAAAATTTAGTATCTACTCTTATGCAATAACTTACTTTTTGTGAGTTTGACATGTCTTTTATATCTTCTGTGTGCATGGATATGTAACATACACAGTCGTGGGTGAGGATTTTGAGAAAAAGTGCAGCACTATATTCAGAGGGAGGAAATACTAGACATTGTTGTCCTATAAATTTATTGATCTCTCCATCCTTCAGTTTACAGGCAGTATTAAACCAGTCAGAAAAAATGAAGTTGAGATGTTACTTACATTAGTTTATACTCATGTGATGTATTTTACTCCCTGGAGAATCGTTTAATTCATTCTGGCTGATGTTAGAGTTATCGTGCATGCTTCATGGTCCAGCCTTTTTAAAACTCTTTGTAAACACCTGCAGCTTCAGCTGTTTTTAAAGGAACTCATGCAATTTATACTTTAATATAGGCTGACTTAATTCACTAATGCGCAAGCTGAAATACAATTATTCTTCTACGGTTACACTTCTCTAAATGTGTTTCTAATCGCATTTCAGATTTTAAAAAGTAAAATATGAAATATATAGACAAATATAAGCAAAGGTGCATAATAATAACCTATAGGAAAATGTGCCATGGCCACTTTCAGGCATTTTCACCTTTTAGGCATTGTTTATTAATTGTGGTATTTCTTGATAGTCCACCTTCCAAATAAAAACCAGACATAATCCTATTTAATTTTTCTGGAGGCAGCCAATGTCAGCTCGGAGGTGATATGTGCTTTGACTTAAAATGTGTATTCATGAAGATTTTAACTGATGTGGAAATAGCAGAATGAATTTTTGTGGCAAAATAATACAGAAACTGAAGCAGCCGTGCTGATGGTTTAATGATGTCTGAACTCAAAACAGAAACAAGTTCTAAAACTTCATTGCCTATTTCAATAATCCTTGAGTTCAGCCTTAAACATATCTAGATACTGTAATCAGCATTCTTCTTTATCCAAACTGGCAATTTAATGCCACTTTAGATATCTTGCCAGCTAACTACTACCTAGCTTTCATACTTTTTCCCTTTCCATTTGCTGCAATAGAACAAAAAGTTATATTTCATACATTTATTTATAAGAGATATTTATTATACTTTATAACTTATACAGGTACAAGTTATAATAAATATAAGGTATATACCTATACATTATAACAATGCACCTTGATTATAAAGCATATTATTTATATTGCTTTGTTTAAAACTCAGCTCTAGAAACAAATCAAACAAACCAAATTTTGAGGCCAGTCTTGTATGAACTAGTTTTTCACATGTCTGACTTCGAAGAGCTGTTCTTCCCTAGCTTCTTCTGTCTGAGAGCCACAAAATGGTTGTGCCTGATCATGCAATAGATACCATTGTCCTTCTGAGAAACAATTTGTCTTTCTCAGTCTTGCTATTGATGATATTTGATGCCAAGTCATTGTAGTGGCCATCAAAAAAATCTAGATGGCATCGTATAAATGTATAAAACTAGCTACAAATGGAACCTACTGAATTCTATCATCATCATCATCATCATCATCATCATCATCAATCAATCATCCTAAATAAACATAATGGTAGAATGATTTAATTTTGCAAACTTGCAGATACAGTTTTGCAAAATTAGCTGATTTCTATCATTATTACAGTAATTCCAGTGTAGTGTATAAATATTCCAGTGTCTTATAAATGAAAAGAAAAGACATGGTGTCCTTCAAACACTGAACTGATTGTGGCAAATTCAGTAATTCATCATTTATGAAATAGTTCCGTGATCAAGTTCAGAGTGATACTTCAAGGTACTTATGTAACCAAATTGTTCTTTCCTTCACCGCTTAGAAATCTATCTTTGTAAATGATTATAAATTGATGAATGAAAAGGGAAAACCTGACAAGCTGGAATTAAATAATCTCTCTCTAGAGAAGGTTTGTTCAGTGAAACAATGACCTTATAGTGCAACTCAGGAGTTAAGCCTCATGAAAAATAAATTGCAATATGCTATATTGATCAATCAAGAAATAACAGAAAAGTAAGATCCTGTCTACAGTTTTCATAGATAGATGAATGATAGATGATAGATGATAGATGGTAGATAGATAGATAGATAGATAGATAGATAGATAGCTTTGTCTAAACTTGTGTCATACTGTATCACTGTATCACATACTGTATACTGTATCTGAAGACCTACAAAGTAGAATTTGATGTCTCTTTCTATAATATAACATTTTAGGCAGTGGTGGATTGTTCCTGGTTCTGTCCAGTTCTTTAGAACCGGTAGTAAAAGTGTCGGGAGGCTCCGCCCACCTGCCCAGATATAATAATTGATGATCTGCGCATGCGCAGAAGCGTGGGCGCTCCCATTGCGAACCGGTAGTAAAGGTAAGTAGAACCCACCCCTGATTTTAGATTAGAAAAGTCATCTTATTTTGCATTTTTATAAGAATTTCTGTGTAGAAGAAGAATAAGCTAAGTTAAAGGGCGGGGTTAAATGTGTCATGATTTTGGAGTCATTTTTTTTTAAAAAAAATTATATGCTGCCCTTCTCCGGAGACTCAGGACGGCTTACAATGCGTTAAGCAATAGCCTTCATACTTTTGTATATTTTATACAAAGTCAGCTTATTGCCCCCACAACCGGTCCTCATTTTACCCACCTTAGAAAGGATGGAAGGCTGAGTCAACCTTGAGCCTGGTGAGAATTGAACTTGCAGTAATTGCAGGCAGCTGGATGTTAAATGCTGTCTTAGTAGGAGGCATTAGCCTGCTACGCCACTCAGGCTCCTTTTTTTGTTGCCATAAGAGACCTTTTTCAGCCCGCCATGAATTCCATTGACCTTTATCTAGTGCTAATGTAGCTTTGACATTAGCTACATTAGCTACATTAACTAGCTTTAATGTAGTTCACTAGATTCTTATATTAGGGACAGTAATAATAAACTCTTCTGTGTTTTGAACTTAACAAATGCGGCTAGCTATTTGCACCAGACAGTCTGTCAACTATGTTTTGCTGAAGAAGTGTGCTAAACTTTACTTGTATCAGTTCAACACTATTCCATAAATCTTTACCTCAAATTCACGCTGTGGTTATATTTCACAAAGCAAAATTTATAAACCAAAGCTGTAATACATCTTCCAAATTTCAATAGCATTTATATGTGTTAAATCTGAAGAGCAAACATTTTTAGCTTGAAGTGCTAAACTTCATGTCAAAAGTAGTGATTATTTAGTGGCTTATTTAAAACTAAATTCTGAATCAGATAATGGCAATTCTTGAAAATAAATCGCAGTTCTGGATAATATAGTCAATACTGGCTGTTCTTCAAGGGGAAACTGGAATTTGGGGGAGGAGTTAGGATCACTGCAACTTGTCTTCATTTCTGCTGATACTTGCATATAATATAAATTATCCTTTAGAAACCAATGTTACTACCCTCCCAAATGGGCAACTATTAAGATAGATATGCCCAGTTGATAGATGATAGAAGAAAGAGACAGGTGATATATAAAAGATAGATGATAGATAGATAGATGATAGATAGATAGATAGATAGATAGATAGATAGATAGATAGATAGATAGATAGCTATAGATAGAAATATATGCATTTATTAGAATGTATTCCATCTTTTAAAAATTCATTTGTGATTCAGTTCTACCCAAGCAGATCAGCTACATTTTTCACATTAATCTACACCTCTGGCTGGTGTTTTAACTATTTGAAATAATTATGTTTCTTTAACTTTCAAACACTTGGGCTGTGTCTCTTCTGCAAGGGTGCCTGAGATCCACCTTAATTAGTTAAGTTTTTCCACATCCTGGACAACAATAAGCCAATTGCTCTGTTGGGAGACATTCTGCTCAATTTGCAAAGAAAAAAATGATCTCACTCCCTACAGCTGCAACAAAGACATAATATTCTAAACTTAGTTCATAACACAGATTAGATCCAATCTTAAGATATTATAGATTTCTGTATTCTTTTACATGAATCAACTCTGATATAATTCTCTAATAGATGTGAGTCCAATTGAGCTCCTCCCTGTTCTTGGAAATGCTCTAAAGTTCTAGAAGGATACATTAAAATTAACTTCACTGGGTCTGAGACCCAAATATTCCTTCAGTGTGTGGGAGATCCTTTTAAACCCCAAAGTTTGTAGGAATTTTTTTGAGTACACATATTCACATAATGATGTGAATGTTTGCCTGCAGATTTCCAAGAAGGGACATTCTAGAAATTTCCAAGGCAATATGTCATGATGAAGATCCTCTTAATGTTTCTACATGCTCTGTTTATAACAAATTATAATAAGGCCTAGCTGTTTATTCAGGCACCTTTGAAACAGTTTAAATCTGTCCTTATCACTTGATCTTCCTAACTTACAAATATTATTCTTTATAGACTTTGGATGGGGTAGGATATGTGATAGATAGGGTTGGTGCTTGTTAGGCGTTTCTGTGGAGGGACATTAAAGCAGGGGTGAAATGCTCGCAGTTCGGACCAGATCGCCCAATCCGGTAGTGATGGCGATGGGTGGTTCGGAGAAACAGTAGTAAAAATCCCTGCCCCCGCCCAGCTGAGCCGCGCAATCATCAGAGGTTTTTTTTTATTTTTAAAAGCATTTTTTTAAAACCTCTTCGGCTGAAAAAATGCTTTTAGAACTAAAAAAAAGGCCTCTGATGATCGCGCAACTCAGCTGGGATCGTCAGAGGCTTTTAAAAGCATTTTTTAAAAAGCCTCTGATGATCCCAGCTGAGTTGCCTGATCTTCAGAGGCTTTTAAAAGCATTTTTTAAAACAACCTCTTCGGCCGAAGCGGTTGTAGAAAAAAATGTTTTTAAAAGAAAAAAAAGCCTCTGACGATCAGGCAACTCAGCTGGGATCATCAGAGGCTTTTAAAAGCATTTTTTCCCCAACCTCTTGGTTTTAAAAGTTAAAAAAGAAAAAAGTTGGCCACACCCACCCAGTCACATTATCCCCCCCACCAAGCCATGCCCACAGAACCGGTAGTAACAAATTTTACATTTCACCACTGAAGACAGAGTCTTATTTTCGGGGAAACATGGTATCCTTACATAATCAGTGTTACTCTGATGTATGCAATTTTGGGACATGATCCTTTTCAGCAATTGTTTGGTATCTCTGGAATCCTGAATTGACATTCAAGGGCACTCCACTTGTAATAAGCTTATTAGTATGAAAGTTAACTGATAAGTGTTAGATAAAAAAAGAGGGCAACTATCCATTATTTTTATGAAACTCTTTCCATCTTCTTCTTATTTTTTAAATCAGTTGAACTAATTGATCAGTATTGAACATTATTATTATTATAAAAACAACTATGCTATAGGAAGTTTTAAAAAGAAAAGAAAATTTCAGCCACATTCCTTCACCGTTTGAACAGCTAAAACATTGAATTCAGTGAGGAACATTCAGGTTTGAAAAAAGAACTGATGAAAAATAATTTCGATTTACAGTCTATAACTCCTAAAGTAGAAAAGACTTAATTACTTAAAACATTTAGTGTTTTATGATTTTTATGTTTGGTACAGGGGAAATGCCTACAACCCACCATAATCAGTAGCATGCTGATATTCTTTAAGTTCAAATCAAGTTGTAGTGCAGATGTCAGATGTTAGATATCCATTCAACTGTGATATTTTCATATACAGTAACATACAATATAGGTATGTCAATCCATACCCACATAACTCTTGCTCAGCCACAGTTATAATGTTTCGGTAGATTCATTGAGGCTACTCAGGAATAAGTGCTTTTAAGTTAGAAGTCATTCTGTGTCAGTGGAGAATATATGACATATGAACATTAAGAAAAGCTTTGTATTAATATACCGTTGACAGAGACTTCCTACTCTTTGCCTCTGAACACATTCATCTATGACTTCATCAGATGAAATACTTACCTTTCCCTAAGTAAAGAACCCCAAAGCACTTCTTTCTAATGTTTTTCACATCTGGTCTCAAGCCTGTTCTGAGGTTCTCTGTCTTATGTGTGACCCTTTTCCATCCTTCCACCAAATTCATCATACCATCTTCTCCCTTCTATATCTGTCTTCTTCTAAGGCTTCTTCTCAGCCTTCTGAGCTGGGATGCCCCCCTCTAATTTTGGCCCAGCACTTAGTACACACTGCTGTTGCCAGACCCAGTGGTATGGATTTATCAGACATGCAGCTTAGTGGGTGATCTTGAGCCGATTGTTATCTCCCAGCCCATTCCATGTTGCCAGGATAAAAAGGATAATCTCTAAGCATACTGCGATGAAATCCTTAAAAGAAAACTGGTATATAAGTGTGATAGATAGTCTGAAAGAATGATAAGTAGTAATTAAAAAATAGAGCCCACTGATGCTTAAACCATCCAGTCTATTGAAGTATTGTTTAACAACTGTGTCATGCAAAACCTACCCTTTGTAATTATATTACTGGGCCTCTTTTAGAGGAACAGGGGAAGGAACAAAGCAAAGTTTGCCTGTCTTCACTCTCCACAGTCTTGAAGATAAATAGTAGACAGAATGTCTGAAAACAAGCAGAGAGCAGACATCTACAAGACTCTTTGCCCTTGAATGAGGTTTGTGAGATCTTGAGTACTTTGCCAGCTGGCCTGTTTTCTTTGTGCTTAGGGTTTGTTACTCTGGCTTCGTTTTGATTTTTTTTTTTTAAAAAAAGATGCCATTTTAACTTTGTATAGTTTTCCTAGATACCATGGCAATGAACAATTGTACATAATTACAGGGGAGATTAGGGATAATACATAAGGGTAGTTGTTTCTTATTGACCTAACAGAAAAAGAGTTCTTTTGCATCTAATCAGTGTTTATCTTATTTTTTTAATTGCAAAAATGTAATAGATTTAACTGAAATTTGACTAACTAATGTTGCTAGTTCATATGATTTTTTTTGGGTAAAGTTCAGCAGGTCAATCCAACTTTAAAAACAATGAAATTCCTCTGGGGACGTTTTAGGAATTACGGACATACTGTAGAGGAAAATGTAAATAACGAAAGAGCAAAGAGCAGGGTCATCAAGAACACAGCCTGTTAACACAAGGTTCTAATATTGAATCACTGCATCCCTATAAATTTTGTCAGCAGAAAATTCGCCATCTCTGAGATACAGAGCTGGACAAAGCATCTGGCTGGAATAGTTTACATTCAGTCAACTGATTCTGGCTGATTTCCTGAGCAATTAGCTCAATAAGTGCGATTAAAGCAATAGAATTGCCTTCAGCTTCAAGAATGGGTATTTAGGATATTAGTCTCATGTAGATTTTTTTTTTAATAAATCAAACGATTTGTATATAATTGGATGTGTATAGTTATGTATGGCATCAGTTGTACAAAAGCTTCCTTCTAACCACAAAATGCGACAGTATTGGAACAGCTACATTTGCAACACTTTAGCAAAGCAGCTAATCATGCTGGCTAAATTCAAATGAAAATCTACATGGGTGAGATAACAGTCAGATTCTTGGCTGTTTCATTCATAATTTATCTGAGCAGCCCACTCTAGTGAGCTAAAGGTTATCAAGAGGAAGATGAAATATTTATTTAAAAAGACAGCTCATGAATAATTCTAATAGTTGGAAAAGATATCACATTAGTGGACCATGAGAATATGGTAGAAATATAGAGGGAACAAACCAGTCTCCAAACAACGAAGTATGTTGCAGAGGTTGATCTTGTGCCTAAATATAAAATAGGAGCAGCTGAGGAGGTTTGTTTTCCTGCACTTTCCCAATGCCATCATGCCAAATTGTGCTATGCTAAGGCAGGGCTGACAGAAGAAAGTCAATAACAGCTGCTTTCTTCTCATTAGTTTAAGGAAAAACTGAACCTTAACAAGATTGAGTGGCTTTGGACTTGGGGACCTTCTGTATCAAAGGATTTACCATCTTTTGTGGTAGATGGGATTGCACTATCCAAACAGATCCAGTGTACAATCTGGTAATCCTGGAGTCATGATTCATGCTCAAATAGCAGGTGTCCGCAGCTGCAGGGGTGGGTGGGTGGGATGGGCGTTGTATAGCTTTGGGTTGGATGTCAGTTGTGCCCATTCCCATTCTCAGTCACTTATGCTCTAGTCTAGACACCTCCTGAATAGATTACAGTACTGTGCTCTATATAAGGCTGCCTCTGAAGAGCAACCTGAAGCTTCAAGTAGTACAGAATGCAATGGCCCTGGAAGTTATGTGTGCTCTGAGAACTGCATACATTGTACCTCTGCTACGTGAGCTACGTTGGTTGCCAATGTAGTGGTACATTCGAAAGGCCTTGAAGGACTAGGGGAAGAGATGCTGCCATCAAGTTCAACAAAAGAGGCATTGTCTGAAATGGTGTACGGTCTCCTGCTTGAGCAAGGGGTTGGACTAGAAGACCTACAAGGTCCCTTCCATTTCTATTGTTCTATGTTCTATGGATCCCAACAGCCAAGGAGCTTTGTTTGGCAAGATCCAGAAAGGGAGCCTTTTGTACTGTGGCACCTGCTGTCTGGAACATGATTCCCCCATGATGAATATAGTCTTCTAACCTTCTGGGAGACCTTAAAACTTAGGTCTCCCAAGGAAGTATGGAACATGTAAAATGATTATATTGTCAGAGTGAACTCTCCTCTGTCTTTTTATTAATTTTAAATGCTTTTCCTGGTAGATGGTTATGACTAGTTGTGTATTATTTATGTACACCACCTAGAGTGATATACAAGTGAGATAGGTGGCCATATAAAATAAATCAATGAATAAACAAATGAATGAATAAATAAATGAAATGGCAATGTATCCCACCTACATTATCCACCTCTGGTCAATATGGTAATAATTTAAATTCCATCATACTTTTATTTAATTTGTTTCGTTTTCTTTGGCTGTACTATCCTTTGGTTTGGAGATTGCTTTACAGAGGACAGGATTGTTTTCCTCCTCTCCTGATTCTTTTTTTTTTTTTACTATGAAATCCTGTGCCTGCTTATTCACAAGTAAGGGATTAGTAGGTGGTTTTAAGACTGCAACTTAACACTTACTGAAATGTTCACTCAAGCAACAAATAAGCTATTGTATAAATTTTTAAAAAATCTCATTCAAGAACTGCATACATATCTGTAGGAATTCATGGTTTTCATGAGCATTTCTCATACTGATATTTTTTGAGTAACTACTTTTTACTGCTGAAAATCCTCAGATCCACTTCTGAGCATCAATAACATCCTACATTATCATTTTCAAAGCCTAAATAGACATAAAGTGAGGGGTAGAGATATTTCTTTAAAAGTTAACAGCTTTCTTTTAGAAATGTGAAGTACAGAACTAAAGAAAGCGAGATTACTAGAGGAAAACTCTAAGCATCATTCTGTTTTTCTAGAGTACAATCTACCTAAAAAAAACCCTTGCCCATCTAAAAGAGTCAGGACTTATTTCCGGCATCTGAATCCAGCAAAGCCCTTTTCCAGCAACCTATTCTCCCCAACCTCCAAATTCCTCTAAACTATATTAGTCTCAGGGTTAAAGAATGTGTTCCTTATCTTTATAAAATTTAAACATTTTCTCCTTATCTTCTGTTCTGGTCACAATAAACTGACAGGATTTATTATCATCACTCTAATCTATACTCTACTCTATCCTCTCAGGTAGCTATTCTTCCTGTTTTAGCTGCTTTTTCATCTACTTCTACAGACCCTGAAATAGAATCAGTTTTATTTTCCCCCATTCTATTTTGTAAAAAAAACAACAACCCAAAATCTAATATTTTTTTCTGAGTGAATCTATTATCTCCAATAGTCTGATAACCTTTAAGCTGTTTCTCTTTTAGGTGAGTGATTGGGAACACGTTTTATTGCTCCTGAAACAAAGTATTCCAGTCTAAAGAATGTAATTGGTGTGATTTACTACATTTTAAACATATGGGCAAGAAACACTTAGTAATAGTTGACAAAGAAGAACTAGCTGAACCTAAGCGGAATTGTTTTCCTTTTTTAAAGAAGGAAAATAGACTTTATCTCTCTTTAAGTGCATTTTTGTTTATAATGAACTATAAAATCTCAGAGTGTCTATCATTCAGGTAATTCAAAAAGGAATGTGCCGGAAAGGACTTATACTAAATTAAGTACTTAACTACTCAATGCATTTAAAAGAATCTTGTGGTAAAAAAACCTTTCTTTACATCACCCAGTAAAATTCACATACAAGTCCTCCCATTCCTTATATATAATCTATTTTACACATTTTATTTTTCAGAATATTTTTTTTTTAAAAATCACACTTTTAAATGGATATATTTTTGCTATAACATAAATATAGATTTTGGGGGCAATATGATTTGAATAGTTAATATGTATAATAATGGACTTCGGTGCATACTTATGGGCAACATATAATCTTTCCATGGAAAGGGAATTGTGTATATTTCATTCTCAATACCCCCCCCCCCATAAAATTTGAGAGTGTGATTAAATCCTCTCAGTGTTGTGTATTTTTGTACAAAATATAAACATCCCAGAGGTGTCTGCTGGGTATGATAAAAAAAGACAATATGGTCTCTGTGATGGTGAGATTGAAGTTTTGCCCCATTTTGTACATGGAATTTTTTAATGGGCAGACTTGATTTTATTTGTTAGACAGCCTCTGAAGACACTCCTGGTATATTCTTGCTTAATCTACACATTTTAAGAGCATCAAAAGAACATTTAAAAAACCACCTTTTGATGTTATCTCCAGTTTCAATGTAGGTTTACAAATTAATTTTGGTCTTATTTGTAATATTGTTTTTGTTTAAATCCCATAATGGGAGAAAAAAATTTCTGAGAAATGAGGAACCCATTTACCCAGTTGAGCACAGGGTTCTTAGCTCTTAAAACTGTCAGTTTGACAAATCCTTATCTATCCAACCAAGGCTGAATAAGAGCTTGCCTCCTCTTTATTCCTCTCAGGTTCTTCATCTTAAATAGCTGTATTACAATAGCAAATGAATTGTAAGAAGAAGATATATTAGCTTAGATAAGTTAGATTTTTGCTTTTGGAGAAGAGTTTACCAGAACTCTCAATAATTTTCCCAGGAGAATTTCAGCAGAGACAGCTTTTCTAGTTGTTTTTCAGAAACGGTTAAGAAAGAACTTAACACTTTAAAAAAAATCAAGTAAAAGATAAGCCATAGCTAGCCTACCAATAACTGTTTACTGGTATCTCTTCCTTAGTCATGGAGAAAAGAGTACCTGACTTCACATTCCTTCTCCTAAGTGCTCATTTGTTCTGTTCCAGGCACTGGGGCAGGAGATCTGGAGACTGAGAAGTCTGAACTGTTTCCCCCCCCCCTTTCCCCCCCCCAAAGACCTGATTAACACCCCCACCCCATCCTTGCACACCCTGCTATTAAGTTTAGGAAGAAACCTCAGAGTCCAGGAAAAGAAAACTGATTATTATTCATTCTCTCCACAGTAAAACTGCTTTGATGTTTTCCTCACACCTCAGCTGAAAAATGGGAGAAAGGGCCATGGACTACATACAACTTTACAGTGAGGTTGACGTGGCTGTCTCATGGCTTTCTGACATTTGAACCAGCCATAATATTTAGGACAGGTTTCTCAGAAAGTGTTCTGAATATTAGAAAGGAAATGTATGGAATTACACTAAAATTAAACATTATAAAAGAAGGTCATCAAAGGTATTAACAGATCCTCTTTTGGTAAATGAAAGTATTGGTAGCTCAGGATTGAAATGGGTCTTTGGTGTTCCCTGAGCTTGTTAATTTTCTTGAAGACGTTTCATTACCCAAAATAGATAACATCACTAGTGCTACTCAGTGCTAGATGACCATGTTCAAAATCTCTTTGCCATATGTGGTTGTGATTTAAATTTGTTAAATGGGTACAGGTGCTTTCAGTACTACAGCCAATCACTGGATCATAAAGACATGTCCTACCTGGGATGTAAAAGAGGATAAGGTGGGAAAGCAGTAAAAGAGATGGGCCTGGGGACAGATGATTGATTTGTTGTTGTTAGTTCCAAAGTCGTGTCTGACCCATCGTAACCCCATGGACAACATTCCTCCAGACCTTCCTGTCCTCTACCAACCTCTGGAGTCCATTTAAGCTCATGCCTACTGCTTCAATGACTCCACCCAGCCACCTCATTCTCTGTCGTCCCCTTGTTCTTTTGCCCTCAATCTTTCCTAGCATTAGGCATTTCTCCAGTGAGTCCTTCCTTCTCATTAGGTGGCCAAAATATTTGAGTTTCATCTTGAGGATCTGGCCTTCTAAAGAGCAGTCAGGGTCTCCTCTAGGACTGACCGGTTTGATCGCCTTGCAATCCAAGGGACTCGCAAGTGTCTTCTCCAGCACCATAGTTCAAAGGCCTCAATTCTTTGGCACTCAGCCTTTATTATGGTCCAAATTTCACGGCCATAAATTGCAACTGGGAAAACCATGGCCTTGACTATATACACTTTTGTTGCCAGGGTGATGTCTCTATTTTTTAGTATGCTGTCTAGATATGCCATAGCTTTCCTCCCTACATATGCCATAGCTGTCTTTTAATTTCTTGGCTGCAGTCCCCATCTGCGGTGATCTTGGAGCCCAGGAACATAAAATCTGTCACTACCTCCATTTCTTCCCCATCTATTTGCCAGGAATTGAGAGGGCCGGATGCCATGATCTTAGTTTTCTTAATGTTGAGTTTCAAGCCAACTTTTGCACTCTCCTTCTTCACCCGCATCAAGAGGCTCTAGTTCCTGTTCGATTTCTGCCATTAGAGTGGTATCATCTGCATATCTGAGGTTGTTTATATTTCTCCCGGCAATCTTAATTTCAGCTTTTGATTCATCTAGCCCCGCCTTTTTCATGGTGTGCTCTGCATATACATTAAATATGATTGGCATAAGTAAGCACAAAAGTGTATTCCAGCTCTCCAAATGTCTCTGTTGCAAAGTTGGCATCTAAATTTGAGAACTCATGAGATATGCTTCTAAAGATATAACTTCCAAGTAGCATTTTAACTGCAGCAATAGAAACCTCTCTTTTCCTTCCTTTTGCCAAGGGAAACACACAAAACTCGGGGAGCTAGCCAGAAGACCATTAAATCTCTATTCTGCGAATAGAAGTGCTGAGGCTCTGTTCAAACCATTCAAACCTTGATTGTGTTTAGCTCTGTGGGAATGGCAATTATCCGATTAAACCACACACGTGCACCATACGTGCATAAAACAGCCTCTCAGAATAGCATCTATGGATTTTAGCGAGAAATGTTTCTCTTCATACCTCCAGACCCCAGAAATTTGTATACCTTGCTAAGCTAATGCAGAGACGAGGATGCTGGAAGTACTGTATGCCACTGTGTCTTTTCAACACAGAGCTCACGTTTCAATTGGTAAACATTAAATGTTTAACTCTTAGCCTTGCAAGCGGCAGACTTTGAAAGATGTTAAGTCTGCCAAATTGTAGTCCCTTCTTTTGGCTTGATCTCTTTTCAGCTAAGAGCCATGGAAAGGGGCTGCCAGACTTGTTTCTTTTCATTACCTGGTCTATGTCTGGCTTAACATTTAGATTTTAGAAAATGGAAAAAAGCTGTTTGTGAAATCACACTGCTCTAGAGCTCTTAGTTTCCTCTTAGTATCAATGTTTATTTATTTAGTCTTGGGCTGGGTTTCAAACGGCCAAAATTGGAAACAGAGAAGGTGACTCCGAATACCATTTATCTATAGCTAAGCAAACGTTCAATGTACTTTTAATTTAAAAGAATGGCTGTTTCCTACGAGAGGGAGATATTTTTCACATTGTTAAAACATTTTTTAGAGGTCACTAGGTGGTCATGTCACCGGCAGGGAGCTCTTATTTGGCAGGCAGCATTTAGCAGTTAGTCACAAATGCCTCCCAAGACTCAGCATTCAGAGGGAGGTGTGCTGCGAGAAACAAATGCTCACAAACCTGAAGGCTGAAATATAAAAAGGAGTGACAAGGAGAAAAACATTTGGAAATGTAAAACAACACCTTTAGTAGCCAAACTAGACTGCTTGGGGAGTTGAAGATTACATTTCTACTTTAAACTTCAGTTTAGAAAAGTTTACAGAAGCAGTAAAATCTTAACTACTTTGCTTGGAAGTCACCTCATTAGCAGTGGCTGAACCACTGTTAAGGCAAGCTCTGTTCCCTAGGTGGAGGTTTGCACTAGTGGTTGGGAAGTCACCAGCATGCCTGATTATTTCCCCCATGCTGGAGTTGATCCATACTTGAAGGGAAGGGCAGAATTAAACCTACGCCTGTGGTTTATTGCCTGGTTTGCCTCTTTCAAAAGGAATAATCCAAAGGTGCTTTTTTTTTCAAGAGGCAACTGGACTGTCTGGGTTTTTTTCTTTGAAGACGTTTTACTTCTCCTCCAAGAAGCTTCTTCAGTTCTGACTGGATGGTGGAGAATGGAAGGATTTATATTCCTTGCAGACAGCTGGTCATTTGCATTCTTTTAGAGAGTCATTAAGGCCACCTGGAGGTTTATCTGGGTCCTCAGGGTCACCTGAGTAGTGCAAATGAGTGTGGAGCAGTGGTGGGTTGCTCCAGGTTCTGTCCATTTCTATAGAACTAGTAGTAAAACCGGTGGGAGCTCTGCCCACTCGCTATGACGTCATCATTGGTGATCTGCACATGCGCAGAAGCACGCAAGAGAGAGAAAGAGAGAAGCGTGCGCACTCGCGTGCACCCACTGCAAACCGGTAGTAAAGGTAAGTGGAACCCACCCCTGGTGTGGAGCCTTCTTTTGCAGTCTATGTAGACTGCAGCTACATAGACACGTATCTGTCAGTGATTGCTTGACTGCAGCGGTGAAGTGAACTTACCTTCGCTATTGGTTCGGAAATGTGAGCATGCGTGTGTGCTCGCTATGCTTGCACACCTCTTCTGTGCATGCGCAGAGCCTTTTGCGCATGTGCAAAGGGTCAAAAATGGGATGTAATGATGTCCTGGTGGGTGGGTGGAGCCTCCCGCTGCTGGCCCTACCAGTTCGCACAAGCCAGATAAATCTGGCCGGATTTCACCACTGATTGACTGGGAATACTCTGAAGTTTGCAATGCTAGTTTTTTTAAAAAAAAATGCAATTGTCATATTAGGTAGCAGATTCTCTTCATTGGCTGGCATAATATTTTATTAAAAGTCATACCTGAAGTTCAGGCAAAAGATGTTTAGAATCATGGGAAACTGCCTTATACTACTTCACCTAGTTCAGATTTTTCTACCCAGGGTATATACTACAATTCTTCACAAATCCAAGGTAATGACCATATTGGCTGGTAATTCTAGGAACTGTAGGCCCTGGAGCACTGGTGGGATTCTGCCAGTTCTAGGCGGTTCGGCTGAACCGGTTGTTAAATTGCTGGTTCGCCCCACCCCTTGCCCCGCCCCTCCACACCACTGGGCGAGGGGTGGGCGAGCCAGCAATTTAACAAACGGTTCGGTGTTGTTTTGTAATTTTATTGGCCTTGCAGCTGCCGCGGGGCTTCAAAGGGCCGCCCTACAGCTAATCAGTGTCAAAAGAAAACAGATGAGTAGACCCCTGCCTGCAAAAATAAATGGGTAGACCCAGTGGTGGGATTCTACTTTGGTAGAACTGGTTGTTAAGGAGTTAAATAGTTAAGCCAGTGGTTGCCAAAGGGGGCGGTACCAGGGGCGGTGGGATGCCTTAGGGGGCGGGGCGGCAGGGGGATGCTAGAGGCAAAAGGGGGCGACAGGGGGGGCTAAGTGGCAAGGAGGGTGGCCCCCACCCTTTGGCCTGTGCCTTGCAGCAGTTACCTCCTTGCAAGCAAACAGCAGGAAAAAACAACTCCTTTCAGCTTTAGCTTAGGCTTGATTAGATCTGCCTCCCAACTCTCAGCTGATTCGCTCTATTTTTGCAAGAGTTTTGCAAGCTCTTTGCTAGCTGCAAAGAGTGATTTTTTTTCCCTAGCTAAAAGGAAACTTAAAGTAAAGCAGGCTCTGCTGCAACATGACAAAATGACGCAGGGATAGAGATTTCTTTTTCTCTTTGCTCACCAAAAAAGGTAGGTGCAAACAATGGGAAATTTAGTTCAAAAGAGGAGAGTTCAAGATTTTAAAACAAAAAAGAAAAAAAGCTCTATTTAACTAGGGAATTGTAATAATTGAGATACTATTAATTGTATATTGTATTGAAAGCAGAAATGGTTAAGTTGTGGTTTGGAGGAATATATGGGGGAAACTATTTGGTTTATTATTATTGGTAAATATAATTAATGGATTTGTAAGAAATTGGATTGCAAGAAATAATTGGAATATTCATGTTCATATTGATTAACATACAAAAAGATAGTTATATAACTAATTGATTTATATTAAAATGTTGAATTTGTATTAAACAACTGCAATATTACATAATTAACCAATGTGAGGATGGATATAAAAATAGATGACAATGGGAAGGGGTATAATATAGAATAGAAGGGAAAATTGAATTTGATTAAGATTAGAGATGGGGATGAAGGGTAATATTGGTTTTTTAAAAAAATAGATGAGGAATAAATATGGCAAAGAGGAAATATAGAAATTGTAAATTTAATTGAAATGACTAAACACTGTTTAAATTTGTGAACCGGCCAAATACTCTGTTCAAAGAAAATACATTGTATGTTTGTATGTGTGTTTCTAATTATTGCTATTTATTCATATTTGTTCTCCTTTATTCGTTAAAGTTTAACAATTCATTCTTTATCTTAATATTTTTATATTTGTTTGGGTTTGGCTTTCTTCCCTTTCATCTTTTTTATTGTACAGCAATCTTTCTCCTCCAACCTACCACCTCTCTCTTTTCTTTCCTTCTTACTTTCTCTCCCCTGCCTCTTCTCCTCCTCCCTACTTCCTCTTCCTTTCTCCTTCTCCTCCTCTCTTCCTCCTTCTCTTACCCTCACTCCTACTCTAATTTCCCTTCCCTTCCTTCATCCCTCTCTATTGCTGTATCCTTTTATGCACATGGACTACTCAGAGGGCTGAAAAAGTTATTTTTGACTGGTCCTCACACTTTTGACTAGTCCTCGAACTTACGACTGTCCTCACATTTTATGTTTTTGCCCTATCTTGTCACCATGGTGAAGAGAAGCCGTTGTGAAATGAGTGACACAGTTGTTAAGAATGCTACAATGGGCATAAATGATGACCAGTCGTAAGTGCGAAGACCGGTCAAAAGTGCGAGGACCAGTCAGAAATGACTTTTTTCAGCCCTCTGAGTAGTCCCTATGCACATAGCCATGCCCACCCGGTCACATGACCAGCTAGCCATGCCCACCCGGTCACATGACCACCAAGCCACACCCCTAACTAAGCCACGCCCACAGAACCGGTTGTTAAAAAAATTGAATCCCACCACTGCCCTGGAGGTAACTCTGCCATTGCCCTGTCAGATGTGTTTTCTTGCCCTTACTAGGATTCAAGCCTGTAATTTTTGCACATGCTCTAAATTTTGCATTTTCGATATGTATAAGATTTATGCAATCAACATTTATTAAATTGCAAATATTGAATGAAAAATCTACTCTCTCCTTTTGAATGGTCAATGATTAGATTGTTGTTCAGAACAAAATTCTTCGACCTTGGGTTTTCTGGGTGTGTTGTATATGAACGTCTGCCATTTCCTTGCTAGTTGGCATGAAGCATTTGTTGGCCACTATAGCAGGATGCACTGATTATTGTGAAATGCAGTTACCTCTTTTAAGCCAAAGCATCAAGGACATCGCCTGTATAAGCCTTAAATGCACAGCCTTGATGCAGAAATGTCTGATGCTTGCTTAGTAATTTCATTCTGAATACAGAGGAAAGGGAGGGAATCTGACAGCGGGCCATTTTGTGGGAAACCTTCTCTCCAAATGAAGTAGATTATCATTCATTGGCAACTTGTAAAATACCCTCCTTAATGCTGTTATTCCACTCCCCGAATCTCAGATTCCCAGGGTCCTCCAGCACGTTCTACACATTTAATTGGTAACAATTTGGGGAAGACTGATCTAAACCAAACAATTTGAGAATTAAGCCCTAAATCAGTTATAAGGGCAGGAAAAGAAAATAAACCTTTGCTTCAGATTTCTAAGCAGTTCAAGGGAAGAGAACAAAATAGAATCAGCTGAACAATTTGATAGAGCCCCCATACCCTACCAAAAACTCTAGGCCTCCAGAACATCTAAGCAAGAACTAAGACAACAAAATATAGCAGGTAGCAGGTATTTGTATTCCTGTTTATTCGTTGCTCGATTCCTTTCTTTAACAAGGAAACTTACTGTAGCTGTATGGACTTTCAAGAAAATTCCATTCATCTGAAGCATATTTTGGCAACTACACCTACTGAAAAAAGAATAATTTCCAAATGAAAGTGTCTGCTAATTCAGGAAAACTAACCTCTTTCAATCCTGGCACTCCAAATTAATATCTTGGTGCATGGGAATCCATAAAATAAACACAGCAGTTTATGGATGGAGGGGGGGAAATACAGGCAGGGGCAAAAAAAAAAATTGCCCTCTTCTGATGGTGGTAAAATACTTGGGGCTTAACTTCTCTCTTGCACTTCCTAGACATCTTTGTTATTCAGGACTAGCCAGGACTTTCAGGGGATATGCTGCAGTTTGTCTGAGATTTCACAGGAGATTTTGTTTAGAGCATCCTTTTTCAAATGTTGTATGTTTATAGGTGGATCTAGGCAGTAAGACTGGGCATATGATCCAAATTCAAATGTATCTCATCATATGGTTCTTGTTACTCACGTGGCACTCCACAATCAGTGCCAAGTGGCTAGCATTTCCCAGGCAGTATGGACATAATATAATTAAAAATAGAGCTTTCTGGTTTTAGTAAAAACATTACAATGAACACCAAGGCTAAGATTTTATTTAAGTAAATAATTATACATTCATATGTTTATTTTTTTTGAACAGAGTCCCTTCCTTTCTTCCCTCACTCATTATATCAGGGAAATAGGCTCAACTGGAAACTCTCAGGAGAGTTTGAAATTGGGCACACTATATCAATCTTGTAAATAAGTATTTAAATTCATGAGAAAAATTATAAATTCATAGCAAGGGTACTGCAAGTCACTGATATAATATACCTAGGAAATATGAATGTATAGGACCTGAAATATAAAACTGTCAATTTTATGCACATAGTAGCTTTGATAATATATTTGCCAGGACAGCTATTCACAGAAACAGTAGAATAATTTATCACTCAGCAGCCAAAAAAACACACAAAAAAACCCACTTAACAATAAAAATATTCCACATTCTCTTCTTTCCACACAATTTCCTTTGGGTTGCTATAATGGTATTTAAGACATAAACTTGCTGTTACTAATAACAAGTTCAGCATCTTAGCTAATGTGTCCCAAATAAACAGATGTTGGTATTTTCTCTAGAGTAGTGTTTCTCAATCTCAGCAATTTTAAGCTATGTGGGCTTCAACTCTTCAACTCTTTCCCACCCATGCTGGCTGGGGAATACTGGGAATTGAAGTCGACACAACTTAAAGTTGCTGAGTTGAGAAACACTGCTCTGGACCTTCATTTCAGAAAGGAACTCCATTATTCTAATTCCTTTCTTAAATATGCCTCTAACTTTAGTTTGAAAATTCTGCGGTATTAGGCCACACAATACTAGTGCTCAGATTTGTGATTATTTTTTTTTCCAGATTCAGAAAACAGAATGACAAGGTTGGGAGAGACCTTGGAGGTCTTCTAGTCCAACCCCCTGCTCAAGCAGGAAACCCTATGCCATTTCAGACAAATGGTTCTCTAATCTCTTCTTAAAAACCTCCAGTGTTGGAGCATCCACAATTTCTGGAGGCAAGCCATTCCACTGATTAGTTGTTCTGTCAGGAGATTTCCCCTTAGTTCTAGATTGGATCTTTCTTTGAATAAATTTTCATCCATTACTTCTCGTCTTGCCCTCAGGTACTTTGGGTAATAGGTTGTCTCCCTCTTGTTTGTGACAGCCTCTCAAATATTGGAAGACTGCTATCATGTCACTCCTAGTTGTTCCCTTTGTTAGGCTAGACACAGTGGTGGAATTCAAATAATTTAACAAACGGTTCGGCTGGGTGGGCGTGACTGGCTGGGTCATGTGACTGAGTGGACGGGGCCAACTCTACACCACTCATGTGGGTGGTGCCTCTATGGGACAGGCAGGGTTGGGGAGGGAATCCAGGGGTCTCCGGTGGGTGGGATGGGAGGGGGCGGGAGGAAAGAAAGATCCAACGTGTGTGTGTGTGTGTGTGTGAGAGAGAGAGAGGGGGGGGAAGAGGGAGAGAGAGAGAGAGAGAAAACATCGCTGCAAGCCCGGATATAACTCCGAGATTGGATCTCTCCCCCTCTCTCTCTCTCTCTCTCTCTCTCTCTCTCCCTCCCTCCCTCCCTCCCTCCCTCCCTCCCTCCCTGCTTTAGGCAGGCTTAGAAAGTCTGCCAGGCCCGGCATACTGCAGATGCCCCTCCCCCCTTTGCCTGGCTTCCTTCCTCCACGGTCTCGTCAGTGCTCGCTCATGCTCTGAGGGACCCCAGTTTAGCTTGACGCAGGTGGAATGGCAGCATTAGTGCACAGAAACAGGATCACACAGAAACGCTGCTCCTTCTCCCTCTCCCTCCCCACTGCTGGGTGATCCCGTGTGAAGAAGGAGGATAGCAGAGAGGGGAGAGTGTGAGGTTGCTGCTTCTGAGACAAGGGTACCTGGGAAATGTCTGGGTTTGGTTACCCGGCTTCTCTTCTGCTCGCAGCCAGCTTTTCCAGTGTAGCTTGACACAGGACTCCCCAGGACTCCATCCATCCCCCCCCCGGCAGCTGGACATAACTAGGCAAAAAGCCAGCCTTCACCGGCACCCAGGCAATAGCGTGCATCAAGCTAAACTTGGGAAAGAGAGCATGAGCGAGCCAGTGGCACTTCCCTTCAACTCACATGTACCTTGGCAATGGGACTGTTTCTCTCTGCCCCCTTTTCCTGTTTTGTCTGCTGGATAGGCACAGGGGGACAAACCTAGCTTTGCTGCCCATTGCAGCTAGGAATCTCAAAACTGAGGATGAACATTTGTCTTGTAGCCAGCCTGGGTGCTAGATCAGCCCCCTGCAAACTCCATCTCTCGAGGAGCCTGGCTGAAGCTTTGCATGCCCCAGGCTGAGGTGGAGGGATGGGCTGGAGCTAATAGGTGGCCAAGATAAGTGTCTGAAGGACCCCATCCCATCATCAGGACTCCTGGTGCCTCACTGAGTGAAACTTCAGCTGGGCAGACAACAGAGTTTGCAGGGACCTGCACCTGCCTATCTAGTGCCCAGATTGCTAACAACACAAGCGTTCATTCTTGGCTTTATTTGAGATTCCTAGCTGCAATGGATAGCAAAGCTAGGACTGACCCTGGCTGTGGCTTCCAGCACCGAGCCGAAACAGTGGGAACTGAGGGCTGCCTTGGGCACCACCAGTTGCCGCAAATTACCATGATGAAGGCAGAATGGCCAGCGCAAGTTGCACTTCGGTCCTGCTTCACACTAAGGCTTCAGCCATCGCTACCACCACTTCGGCCCATCTGCGCCGCCCCCCCTTGCAGCCACAGCACCATTACCTTTAGGTGCGCTCATCTCAAAGATTGCACAGCAAGACAAAAGGCATCCTCAGGTGCTTCTGCTGCTGTTCCAGATGGCTGCCTCCAAAGTGAGGGGGAATAAAGAGGCCAGCCAGCAGGCAAAGGTTTACTCGCTTGCCTTGCACTCTAGTGTCCGCTGCCTTTTCTCTTCCTGACTCCCCTTGTCTCACAGCCAGCTTTGTCATTTAGGGAGCTGCTGCAGTCTCAAAGATCGGGAGGGCCATGCAGCAAGAGAAAAGGCAGTGAAACTTGCAAGAGCAGAGGCAGGAGAGCAAAGCAAGTGATGCTTCAGCCTGCTGGCTGGCCTCTTTATTCCCCCTCATTCCCAAGGCACCCGGAGGCTGCGGAGGCTTTATAGTGTTTCTGGTATGATGGGAGCATGCTGCTGCTGCCGTTCCAGAGGGCAGAGGGCAGCTGGAGACCAGGCATTCCGACAACCTGACCGGGTAGGTGGGCTTGGGTCAGCTGGCAGAGGGCAATCGTTCCTTCACTTGCAGTCCCTGGGGGACTGGCTAGGAGCACCCGGCAGACTCAGGCTAGGCTGGCTGGCTCTTGCAGTGGTGGCAGAGATAATTACTTGAAGGGGGGGCCTGCCCTCGCCCAGGCAACTTCAAAACTAAATGCGGAGAGTGGCATACCACGGGAGGGAGACCCACTCTGGACTTGCCCGTTCAGTTGAAGGGCCACCTCAGGGGCAACATGGCAAGGCTTGGCTCGGGCCCAGCTTTCGGCTGTTGCCAGCTTCCTCTCTCCTCCACATCCATCCTGTGATGGGGTGACTCACCACTTCTGGGTGGCGGGCGAGTGAGCGCCGCACTGGGGTGCTGTGTGCCCGGACCAGGCTCTTTGTCTTGGGCTTCCTGGCCACAGGCTGCATGGAACCCAAGAGCTAGGCTGGGCCCGAAAGGCAACCGAGCCTCATCGTGTTCCCTCCCTGCGACCCTTTGGAGAAGCACGGCAGGCTATTAGTGTGGCTATAAGAGGGGGAGGGGGTAGAGGGGGGCCAACCAGTGGTGGGATTTGCCGAACTGTGCAGAATCTTAAGAACCGGTTCATATGAACCAGTTTGAACCGGCTGAAGACAACCTCTGGCTAGACATAACCAGTTCCTGCAACCATCATACGTTTTGACTTCCAGCCTCCTAAGCATCTTTGTTGCTCTTCTCTGCACTCTTTTTTGTATTGAAGTAACCAGAACTGGATGCAGTATTTCAATACGGTATTATATAAGGCAGTATATAATAATGGTACTAATACTTCATGTGATTTTGATACTATTCCTCTTCTGATGCAGCCTTTGACTGCATTTTGGCAACTGCAGCACATTGCTGGCTCATACTTATGTTGTGGCCCACCAGCAGCCTATGCAGCTGGTAGCTGATTCCGACAGCAAGGAGGCTGGTGTGGTGATTTGCCAGCAGCCTGTGCAGCTGGCACCTGAGTCAGACAATGAGGAGGCTGGAGAAGATTTGGTGCCAGAGGCGGGGATTCAGCCAGGGCCTTCAGAACCTCCAGAAGCTCCCATAAGTGAAGAAAAGGAAGAGCCTTTGCACAGGTGTGCAGAGCTGCCAAAAGGCAGGAATGGCTCCTCAAGAGGAGGTCTCCTTGAGAGTAAGGCTTGGGGCTAATTGGCCACTCCCATAGCCTATTTAAGGAATGACAAGGACTGAAGCAATTTGCAGAAAACAACTTCACGTATTGACTCTAGAAACTTCTGATCAGCTCTTGCTTCTCTCTTGTCATTTTTCCTGCAAATTGCTTCTGGGCATTCTGCCAACCACAGTAAGTTTACGGTTATCTGAAAGACTGTCCCTCAGAATTGAATTATTATTCCTTGGATTCTTGTCGGCTGTTAATGAAGTTAAATTAACAGCCCTTGTTCAGAAAAGACTGATTTAAACTGTACTTGTGTTTGAACAACTACTAAGAAAGCTCATTAGTAGTCCTTAATTAGTAAACTAAGGTTTGTACGGACTTTGTGTGTGCTGCGTTCTTTGTGGTCCGTAGCTGGGGCAGAACAACTTAAGTGGTTGTCCACTAGGATGCCTAGATACCTCTCATAGTTACTGCTGTTGAGTATGTGCCACCTATTTTACCTGTTTGTTTGGTTTTTCTTGCCTAAGTGTAAAACCTTATTTTTAAATTTTAATTTAATTTAAACTTAGATAAAGTTCTCAGTTCAGTATACTTTTGGGAAACTTCATTTTTAGAGTTTTTACAATCTAAACATTGTCCAAAACAATGATAATATTATTAATTAGTTTAGCAAAGTTAAATATATATGATCTCACCTCTTTATTGATTATGTAGCACACAGTGAGTTCAGAGCAAATTCATTTCGCACATGATTCAGTTTCAGCTGCCAAAGTGGAATTACATTTGCTTTAAATACCAGTATCTCTTGTATTGCATCCTCCATTTTAGATTACAATTGTGATCCTTTTTAATGCTCTGGCTAGAAGTAGCCGAAAATTCAGTTGGTTCCATAAACCAAGTTAAAGTTATTCCTAGTTCATAAAGCCTATGTCTACTTCCTACATTTTGGGGAGCCCAATGTTCATTAGCAATAAGAAGGTTACAATGAAAACAGGAAGGTAATTTTACCATATCTATTTATTATTGAAGAAAGGTTAAAAATACATGGAGTTTAATGTCATTTTTGGACAGTATCCAAAAGAACTTTAGTAAACATTAAATAATTTCCTAGTCTAGTTAATACAAGGAAGGTATTCTCTCACAGTTACATTTGAGAAGATCCGTTTCCCTGTGTGTGTTTCTGCCTGTTTGAAACCGGGGGCCAGTCTATTAACTTTCTGGAGTTTGTGATCAGTGCACCTCCTCTTTCTAAATATTTTCATCTGCCTTTTGTAAAGGCTGGTTTCTTGTCTGTAACAAATTTGGGAAACATTTACCCACCAAAGAAGATCAATGAGTCAGTTGCCCTGCTCAAATTTGACATTCCTGCTCCTGGAAATGCCTGCAGCGGTTCTTTTAACAAGGAAGTCATAATTAGTCGACATGAATCTGGTATCTGACTTCTTTTCATGCCTATCTTTAAACTGCTAATTAAGGAAATATTTGTGTGCTGTTGTCTGAACTTCTCCTCTCCTCGAAATCTTGAAATAACTTGGATCGGTTCCATATTTCCCTCACCTCCCAGCAATGTTCTGCCTGCAGATTTGCTGCAGTTTGACACCATACAGCTTTTAAATTAAAGCTGGGCCAGTTGGCTTAAGAAGTTAGTGAGGAGTTTTAAAAAGACCCCCCCCCCAGTTCTGTTTATATAGTAACTTCATTAGTACTGTTCAGCCTAAGAGTAAAAAAGCAGTTTAAAATCTGGCATGATGGCTGCAAATAACAGTATAAGGTGTGCGATTATTTCCTGCTGAATTTGGTTTGTTATTTTGAAAATACTTTGTTTGCTACCATGGAAAGAAAAACCAAACTCCAAGATACTTATTGAAATGAGGATGACTTAATTAAAGTTAAAATTGAAGAGATTCAGAAGTATGTTTTTCAGTAAATAAGGGAAGGAAGGGAAGGAAAGATACAAAGTAAAAAGGAGAGAGGGAAGGCAGGCAGGCAAGTAAGTCACTTGCTGGTGAGTAAGATTACCTTCTTTGATTCTTTATGGTACGTTTTATCAATTTTCTACTTCAAATCTTTTTATTCTATCCCTACTCTCTAATCCTGTATAAGATTGGATTCAAATTAGACTTTTTAAAGTAATGGTCTCATGGATGTTTTTTTAAAAAGACTTCCATTGTTAATTCCCCAGAATAACAAATACTTTAGTAGGGCTATCAAAAACCTTAACAATTTTTGCTGAGGGTTGGGGTTTTTTTTTTTGGCCTGTTTCTACCTAATGCAATATTTTTCTCACACTCTCAGTTTTTGCAGTTGTTCTCTTACATGCATTTTTCATCCCAATTATTATTCCTACAAAACATCCTTTTTCATATTTTCCATTAGTAAAACTTCCATGAATAAAAAGTTGCAATTTATTTCATTTTTGTTTGCTCAGCTTACTCATCCTCTTTCCTTACTCCATTTTCCATTTATTTTGATGCGAGATTGATCTATCTTCTAATACAATGGTGTCAAACTCCGTTTTCTCTAGCAGAGTTTGCAGGAGGCTGTTGCAGCCGAAAACAGAGCTCGTGAGGGCCATTGGTGGCACTCCTGACTCCGTTTTTGCTGGCAGAGGGTTGCAGGAGGCCATCGCAGCTGAAAATGGAGCTTGGGAGTCTGTTTTCACTGGCAGAGTGCCCCAGGCCACCACAGGTGCCCCCCCAACATGGGTGATGTTGAGGGCCACACACACCCTGCCCCCCCAAGGTAAAACACAACCTTGATGCAGCCTTCAATAAAATCGAGTTTGACACCTCTGTTCTAATACTTCTTCATACAGATCATGTAGTTTCTCTTCATGCACTAGATTTCCTTTCACTGTGCCTTCTTCCCTTTCTTCCCTTTCTTCCACGTATTTTTTTTCTTCAAGGCCCATTCCTATCCAACCAAGAAATGGCCTCTTTCCATTCATAACCTTTTGTCAACTTTTGTATCCTTCACTAGTTCCCTCAGTATTCTACCATAAAGACTTAAATCTATCATGTCTTTATCTCCCGATTCCATTCATTCAAAATATTGTGCTCTACAATATTCATTGCAAAATTTAATTATTTTATATGCTGCCCATCTCCATGCTGAGTCTGGGTGACTGTTTCCCAAAGCTCATTCTGGTTCTTCCATTACTGCCATTCCTCATAGTATAGCATGCAACTATAACTAGTTTATTAATTCATACTTTCACAGGCATGTATTATAACCCTGATGAAATTAACTCTTGTCATGCCTTTGGTGTCATAATTAGATATAGCTATTTTAACATTTGTCACATCTAATAAAGCTATTTTTAAATTTTTCTTTTTCTTTACCATGGAAATCTATGCTTAGTTTATTTTGTTATTTTAGGGTTCTGTAACTTCCATTGTACTTGACCAGAATTAACAGAATAACAGAGTTGGAAGGCATCTTAGAGGCCTTCTAGTCCAACCCCCTGTTCAAGTAGGAAATCCTATACCATTTCAGATAAATAGTTATCCAATCTCTTCTTAAATTAAAAGGATTACTTTTGACAAATGATTTCAAAACAATGTTTTCAAAACCATTATTTTGTTGTGGTTCTCATTCAAATTCAATTAGTGTAATACATACAATTCCTAGCCAAATCCAAATACTTCACATTCATCATTTTCAATATGGCATCTTCTTTATGTGTTGGAATGGGAATTGCCAGAATTATTCATTTCTGGATAATTTTTCTGGGAACACGACTTAATGAAGACTATTCCATGCAATTATATTCTTTGATCATTGAAACTGAGAATAAATAATGGTTTTATTATCCATGAATTTCTGTATCTGCTTTTTCAATTATTATCCCATGTGTATTTGTGAGTACATATGGTTTTGTGCTCTAAATCTATGTGCAAAAATGTTTTAACTTGGGCCAGGAGTACTTTCATTAAATTCAACTGAATTGCTAACTCATTTATAGTGCTGATCCGTTGCCAATGCATTCCCAACCTCGCAGTAGGACCTATTGACCACATGGTACTGTTCTTGAGTCAGTGGCAAATATATATATTCGGATTAATTTTTGATAAGGAGGAAGTTCTTACTTAGTGACCACAATTGGGATTGGTAACTTAATGGTTAAGCAGAAAACCATGTGACCAAGCCCTTCTTTATTAACTCTACATGTCACAAACCAGTTGTGAAATGATCACGTGACCACATGGTGATCACCTGACCATGGGATGTTGCAAAGATGGAAATGTAAATGTATTGGTCACAAAGTTGGGTTTTCTTTGTTTTTTTTGCATGTTTGTAACTTTGAGCAGTTGCTAAGCGAAGTAAGCAGTAAGCAAGCAAGCACTACCTGTCTAGTTAAGAGATTAAAAAGCACATTACATCAGATCTTTAGTAGTAACATTTCTCTAGTGCACAGGTGTCTAACTCACGGTGTCACATTGCCATCATGTGATATATTGCGACATTTTCCCCCTTCACAGAGCTGGGGTGGGTTGGCCTGTGTGTGACGCATCTGGCCCATGGGCCACCAGTTTGACACCTCTCCTCTAGTGTTACCTTCCATCTTTTAACTCATGACCCTTCAGCTTGTCCAGCTTTTAAAAGATAACTAAACAGGACTAAGAGAGCCAATGTGGTGCCCAGCTATATTTCTATGTCACAACACAGTATCTGAAACTAATTAAAGCAAACTTTCAATGTGTGGTTCTATGGCTGTACCTTCTCTGGATTTACTTCCCTGTGCATGTAGCAGCATTGGATCAGATTTCCCTGACTTTTGTGCAATAGCGCATGGTGGGAAAATATCATGGTATATGAGGTCCTTACACATCATAGGTTGTCTGTAGAAAGATTAGGAGTAGGAGCCAGCTTGGAGAAGAGAGCACGGTGTGATGCCTTCCCCTCCATATATTGTTACATACTTGGGACGAATCTGTGGAGAAGTGCTAGTTCCAGGAGCTGTAACTATTTCCTTTTATGGATTGGCCTCCAGAATCCATTCCTGAGAAATTCTTCTGTCAGCCAATGCCACAATACATACCGATAAATCTAGAATGTCAAATGTGTTATTGAATTTTTCCACAAATTATGATTTTGGGGCAATTGTGCAGATGTGACATAATATATTGTTTTAAAAAGGAAATATGCATTCAGTGCAGATAATAGAGCTCTGATTGTATATTTAAACAATCATCTACATCTATATCCATAGTAGATTAAGAGCATGTTTGGTTGGGGGCAGAAGGTGAATGAAAGAAAGAAGTTGCTTCAAATGCAATCTCTCAGCACAGTTTTCCTGAAATCACCTCCTACAGAACCTAAAATTGAATGCTCAGGGTCAGAAGTGAAAGAAAACAACAATTAAGGTGACAGGATGATTGAGTAGCTTATTTTCCATTCACTTATGATCAGAACATAAAAGATGGGATATATGTTCCAATTCAAGTGGTATTAATTAAATGTTAATTGTTATTTTGCAATTAATTATATATTTTATGACAATGTCAATAGACAGTGACAATGTCTATTGTAAGTATATTTGTAGGATTATATTGGTGGCAATTTTACATGGGGAAAACTTGCTTTCAGAAATATTGAAGTCTTCATATTGCATTGCCTCACTCTTCCATTTACTCCACTTAGTTACTATTGATAAAGCTTAGAAGACTGTGCTCTGATTAATCAAGCTGGGGAATGAAGCCAAAGTGTTTACATTATTCCCTTTTAAATAGACTGTGAGGTACCATGGCAATGGATTATTCTTAAAGGCTCTGGGAGACTGTTCAAGAGGGTTACACTGCTTGACAGCAATCAACACCGAACATTTGTTTAATTCTAAACATATTTTTTTCAGTGCAAGCTAAAACCATTTTTGTCTATTTCATTAGCTCTGTGGTAAACATTTTCTAAAAACTGAACACAGTGTAAGGTTATTAAATGTTTTAGTACATGTTTTGATCTGTTGTTAATTAGGTTCAAGTGTATGTTAAATGTCTCATTTATTTTTGTTTTGTTTTTTAACATTCTAACCCTTATTTTGAGACTAATATCTCTTAACATATAGAAACTTATTTATAATTACCTATAAATATATTATTTCCCATGTTCTGTTTCTTTTAGGTGACAGAAATGTGAATATTGTATAACCCAGAAAAAAAATTGACCTATAAAGAAATATTAGATATGACTGGGAAGCTAAAAACAAAAATGGCACTTCAGGAACAAGGGGTGAACCTAGACTGGTGGACATATACACAAATTAGTAGTAAATACACGAGAGACAGACAGAGAATGGGGATTAGCCGAGAGATGCAGATTTTAGATAAGATATTAATGGGGGTGGACGAAAAGGTGCTATCTAGATGCTATAAATTCTTTATGGCTATGGAGGTAGGAGAGGAAGGTGCGAAGACCCCGATTCATGCCTGGGCGAAGAATTTAGGTCATTTAATAGAGCCTGAGAGGTGGAATGAAATCTGGACTAAGAATCTGAAATTAACCCGGTCAATAGGATATAAAGAAAATATATACAAAATGGTATATCGATGGCATTTGCCGCCGGCCAGACTTGCCAAAATGTTCCTGGGAACATCCTCAACCTGTTGGAAATGTGGCTTTAAAGAAGATTGTGCCCCCACATATTTCTACCAATGGTGGACCTGTCAAGAGGCAAGGAAATTCTGGAAGAATATTCAGAAGTGGCTCAATGAGGTGTTGGGGCAATATATACAACTGTGTCCTGAAGTTTTTTTATTAGGGATAAGACCCGTAAATATTAATAAAATGGCATGGTAGCTGTTGTTACATATAACAATAGCTGCAAGACTGGCATGGGCCCAATATTGAAAGATGGATGTTAGCCCACCCGAACAAGTAATAATCCAGAAAATAAGGAACTGTGCGGAATTGGATCGGCTTACTATGATTCTGAAAGGACGAGGGGACACAGACTATTATATATCCTGGAGCCAATGGCACAATTGGATTTCAAATTTATTTATTTATTTATTTATTTTATTTATTTTATATTGAATTTATATACCGCCTCCTCCTGAGGGACTCAGGGCGGTGTACAGCCAAAATAAAAACATCAACTACAAACATTAAAATACAATTAAAAGGATATATATCTGTTTGTCCCCAATTAAAAGAATGACAAACTGATTAAAAAACATTTTAAAAATTGTTAAGCCAGCCCGGCTTGCTGGAAAAAGAAGGTTTTAAGGGCACGGTGGAAGGCACCGAGGTCTTGGATTCTCCTTATCTCTGGGGGCAGCTGATTCCAGAGGGTAGGTGCCCCCACAGAGAAGGCCCTCCCCCTGGGGGTCACCAGCCTACATTGTTTGGCTGATGGCACCCCGAGGAGGCCCTCTCTGTGGGAGCACACAGGTTGATGGGAGGCAGTTGGTAGCAGCAGGCGGTCTCAAAGATAACTAGGTCCTATGCCATGGAGCGCTTTAAAGGTGATAACCAACACCTTGAAGCGCACCCGGAAGACCACTGGGAGCCAGTGCAGCTCACGCAGGAGAGGTGTTGTGTGGGAGCGCCATGCAGCTCCTGTAACTACCCGCGTGGCCGCATTCTGGACCAGTTGGAGCCTCCGGGTGCCCCTCAAGGGGAGCCCCATGTAGAGAGCGTTACAGTAGTCCAGGCGAGAGGTGACGAGGGCGTGTGTGACTGTGCACAGGGAATCCCGATCAAGAAAGGGCTGCAACTGGTGGATCAGGTGAACCTGACAAAAAGTCCCCCTGGCTACAGCCGTCAGATGTTCCTCCAAGGACAGCTGCGTATCCAGGAGGACTCCCAGATTGCGAACCCTCTCCGCGGGGGCCAAAGGCTTGCCCCCAATAGTCAGTGATGGAGTCAACTGACTATATCAGGATGCCAGGAACCACAGCCACTCAGTCTTGGAAGGGTTGAGCTTGAGCCTGTTTCTCCCCATCCAGATCCGCACAGCCTCCAGGCACTGGGACATCACCTCAAGGGCATCGTTGGGATGGCCTGGGGTAGAGATGTACAGCTGGGTGTCATCAGCGTACTGGTGGTACTTCACCCCAAAGCCATGGATGATCTCACCCAGCGGCTTCACATAGGTGTTGAACAGAAGGGGCGAGAGGACCGACCCCTGAGGCACTCCACATATAAGAGGCCTCAAGGTCGACTTCTGCCCCCCTGCCAGCACAAACTGCGACTGGTCTGAGAGAAAGGAGGAGAACCATTGTAACACAGTGCCCCCCATCCCCAGCTCTTCCAACCGGTGCAGCATGATACCATGGTCAATGGTATCAAAAGCTGCTGAGAGATCTAACAGGGCCAGAACAGAGGAACAACCCCTGTCCCGAGCCCTCCAGAGATTATCTACCAATGTGACCAATGCCGTTTCTGTGCTGTGCCCAGGCCTGAAACCCGACTGGAACAGATCTAGATTAAGACGTTTCCTCCAGGAATTGCGGAAATTGTCACATGACCACACTCTCAACAACCTTTGCCACGAAGCGAAGGTTGGAGACAGGACGATAGTTGGCTAATACTGCTGGGTCCAGGGAAGGCTTCTTGAGGAGAGGCCTCACCACTGCCTCTTTCAAGGCAGTGGGGAAGTGACCCTCATTCAACAAATAGAATTGTAAATAGAGATATTAGATAGACATGTTATTTAGTATATGTAAGAGACTTTGGCAGGTTATTTTATACAGTATATGTAATGGGACAAGCTTATTTCCTTCTCGCGTTATGATGTAGACCGCGATAGAGCTAATGTTTGTTGGATGTATAAGACAAAATAAAATTTAAAAAAAGAAAAGAAATGTGAATATGTATGCATTCATTGCTTGGAGACTAATACCAAGAGCCTGTGGTTGCTTCACAGCTCCAGATAGTCCTAAATGACATCAAATGTTTACAATAACTTCTAGACAAGCTTTCATCCTGGTTTGGAACCAAAATCCCTTTAATGGCTCTAATAAAAGGCATACACTGTGTGTTTGACAGGAGATAGAATAAATTTTCTTGGGACTCTATTGCTATGTCTTTATAGTGGTTTTGTGACCATTTCATAATTTTTTCTAAACCAGTAGAAATGAATGATTTAGCCCTTAACATATTCTTTAAAATCTCATCACAAACCTGCTTTTTCTATCACTGCTGTTGGTATTCATAGGTTTTCATAGAGCTGAGTGCACACATTTTCTGAATTTTGATCATATCACTGTCTACAGACTCTTCATATTTATATAAAGCTAGTGTAGGGTCTTATAATTACAGTATATTGACTAAAACTGTTTTAGGGTTTGAGTGTATTGTGTTTATTTCAGCCATGAATTTATAAAATAGAACCCAATACATTAAACACATGTATGGGTGCATACATCACATACACACAAACTTTGTCACACTGAATTTTAGTACTTTTTCTGAATATGTGGAAAAATGTAACAATAAAGTTACTGTTAAGATAATGATGGGTTTTCCTTCTCTGAGAGTTATCAATTGCAGGAAACACAGATTTGCAAAAATGAAAAAGCAATGAAATGTAGTATGTGAGGGTTTCTTGAATTTTACAGATTGTACTTTCAAGTGCATTTCTGTACTCATTTATGCGATTGAGACTTCTGGTATTGTACCTTGCTACAACATTCCCCAGAATTCAAGATTCTGATAAAATTCCTTGGTCTGAGTGTGGGTATCAATAATGGTATCAATCAATCATCATCACCATCCTATGTTGATGAAACCTCTTCTGATAGAGAAACTGTTACTGATTATAGAATTTGAGTAGTGAATTTAAGATGCTGCTTCTTTTGGGGCTATATTTACTATATCTCACAGTATTACTAGAAATGGAATAATGTCTTTAAATTTATATTCTCATACATATAAATTGTTATTAGGAATTGGTGAGGGGTGGACCTGTGAAAGGAAACAATTAGTATTCTGGTGTGGTTTTGATTACTAAGATTTATTAAATAAGAAATCTGCCTTCAAAAGACCATGATAAGTTTTGTTTTCATCATAGCTACGATTATTCATGGTTTGGGAGATTGGCAGCAATGAATCGGAACCAATCTTTCTTGAAACACACTTTTTTGCTCTCAACCCTCAGTGATTAATGAGGACTAACTTTGCAATTTAGTCAGTACTGAATCAAGAAGACCATTGAAAAAGATGGCAGAGTTCACATCTTGTTGATCATGTTTTATGCACAGTTGATGAGTACCATTGTAAAATAATTTGTAAAAAGTGTAATCACCGAGTGTAAAATGGTAAAACTGGCAATTGAGGGATGGATGAATATGTTTGTAGTTAAACTTGTAAAAAACAGGCTTCAAAAATCACATTTTAACAATAAAAAACTGGTAAGTAACTACCTAAGCAACTTGAGGTATGCCGTAGAGTTTTCTAACATAATATGGAAAGTAGCAAGACTTAAACTGAGTTCCTTAGATTCTTTATTAGATCAGGGTAATATATCAATTATGAACATTAGTTAACTTGAATTCTGCTGTTCCAAGAAAACTTACAGTTCACATATGGTTTTGCAGAGATGGTCTTAATTTATACCACATTCCAAATATGTACCAGGTATACATGTAAATAGTAGTATTCATGCACCATTATTTATAAAATATCCGATATTCACTTGCCGATGATGTCACAAATTAAATTACAAGAATATTATACAAACCAACCCAGAAAAAATATGTTTGAGGGTACCATGTACAGTATATACAAGCTAAAATTCAACATGTATTGAAGAAGCTTAATGTGATTTTCTTCTTGGTTCTACATTTTATAAAATATTCTTTGTTCTAAAAAATGTTTGCCCAGAGGTTTGACTTACTGTCTTTCTTTCTTTCTTTCTTTCTTTCTTTCTTTCTTTCTTTCTTTCTTTCTTTCTTTCTTTCTTTCTTTC
>WNWU01000041.1:1378214-1399839 GCA_012654045.1 Ptyas mucosa
CTGCACCCCTGCCCCCCCATGCCTGCCCCCCACACGTTATTCTTACCTTTTATTTGGCCCCACCCCCAATCTATTGCTGCCTCCTGAGTCCCAGCTGATGGCTAGAGGGAAAAAACCTGTTTAAACTCTTGTCACAGGACTTCAAAGGGCCGGCCCACAGCTGATCAGTGTTAAAAGAAAACAAATGAGTAGACCAATGCCTGCAAAAATACATGAGTAGACCAGTGCCTGCAAAAATACATGAGTAGATCAGTGCCTGCAAAAATAAATGGGTAGACCAGTAGCTGCAAAAAATAAATGGGTAGATCGGTACAGTTCTTCAAGCAGTTAAAAGCCTGGTAGACCAGTACCTCTGCTAAATCCTAAGGAGCCTGGTTTAGCTCAGCAGACTAAAAGCATGGTGATTAAAACCAGCTGTCTGCAATTACTGTAAGTTCGAATCTCACCAGGCTCAAGGTTGACTCAGCCTTCCATCCTTTCTAAGGTAGGTTAAATGAGGACCCAGTTTGTGGGGGCAATAAGCTGGCTTTGTATAAATATACAAAAGTATGAAAGCTATTGCTTAACGCATTGTAAGCCGCCCTGAGTCTCCGGAGAAGGGCGGCATATAAATCAAATTTTAAAAAAATAAATAAAAAAATCCTAAATAATTGTCACATGACCATCAAGCCACGCCCACAAAATAAGCCACGCCCACAGAACCGGTAGTAAAAAAATTTAGAACCCACCCCTGGTTAAGATCTGGGCTATTCTCAGGCATTCCAGCAGTGGAATATGATTATCTTGAAACTCCCCCCCCCAAAAAAGTGGTGTTATTAGCCATCAAACCTCAAAACTACACTTTTCCCAAAAGGTTTCCACATTTTTGACCACTACTGTAGTTCAGGGGTGGGTTCCACTTACCTTTGCTACCGGTTCGCAATGGGAGCATGTGTGCGCGCCCATGTGCAGAACGTCTGTGATGACCTCTGGGCAGGTGGGCGGAATCTCCTGCTGCTGTTATTACCAGTTCGCAAGAACCGGACTGAACCAGTAGCAACCCACCACTGCTGTAGTTTAAATGTTTTACTTTGAAAGAACTGCAGAAATATTTTTTCTCTCTGTCATCTAAGGATGCTGATGCTAGAAAGCCAAGAATCAGAGAGATGGGCTACGTTCCACCTTCAGAGCTGTACAGGTAGCCCAAAATTTCTGTTGCTAAGCAAGACATTTGTTAAGTGAGTTTTGCCCCATTTTATGAACTTCCTTGCCACAGTTTCAAAGGGAATCACTGCAGTTGTTAAGTTAGTAACATAGTGTTTAAGTGAATCTGGCTTCCCCATCGATTTTACTTTTCAGAAGGTTGCAAAGGTGATCACGTGATCCCGGGACACTGAAACCATCATAAATATGAGTCAGTTGTCAATTGTCTGAATTTCGATCCGATGACTATGGAGCTATTGCAATGGTTGTAAGTGTGAGAAATGGTCATAAGTCCCTTTTTTCAGTGGTAATGTCGAATGGTCACTAAACAAACTGTTGTAAGTCGACGACTCCCTATACTCTTTCACAAAGGCTCAAATTTGCATTTTCCTAAAAAGTGGCTTGAACCTCAATGCTTTCCCCTCCATTACCAGGAAGTCCCTTTGCGATATCAGCAGCCATGGTAATTGATCCCTAAATGCATCTCAAAAGTCATCCTATCTAAGTTTGAAATCCTACCTAAATTTGAAATTTGGCTGGGGGGGACACGGGTGGAATTGGTCTTCTGGCATATCTGAATAGCATCAGGTTGCAGAAGGCTGTTCTTTTATAAAATCTTGCATTGGGATATAGACTGGAGACAATTCAACCATTTTTAAATCTGAGGCTATTTTCAGAATGGTTATTTTTAGAAGACAAAATACTACAAATGAAAGAGAAGAAAAACACAACTGCAATGCACACAATATGTGGATGTTTAGAATCATGAATTGTTTAGCAAGCTTGTTTCATGTCGAAGTATCTGATATAAATAAAAAAAAGAATATGTGAGTGCCGTATTAAAAGAAATCCAGTGCTTAGCTTGCAGTTGAGTTGAACAAGTTAACATTTCTAGTTAGAAAAAAAAATCAAAGATAAATGCTGTTAGTGAAATATTTACAATGATGTCAGATTTCCTCTCTGAAATAACTTGCCTGAGAGCTATAATTAAAAATTCCCCAAGGATTGTTAAGAATAACTGATGAATTTCCCAATTGTCCTTTTTCATTATTAGGATGGCCAGCCAAAAATGTAAACAGAATTGGCCAAAAACTGCTTGCAAGAATTTCAATGTAGAAGCGTTCCAGCTACTTCAATACCACAGGTGTCCATAATATATCAGCCAGAGACAATGTTAGTGTTTGGCAATCTTCACTACTCATTAGCTCGCTATTTTGTAAAAGTTTTAGGAATCAGTAAGGTGACATTGAAATCTTACAACACTGGAAGTGCATAAAAAAATAAAAAAAACTTACTCTTTTCTTTTTTATTTCAACATTCTTTCATCAACCGTATGCAGGAAATGAATCCAAAAGTAGCAGACACACGTTCTGCAGGGACCTAACTCAGTCACAGAACTATTGATTAATGGAAGTCTAAGGAAAAGCTAGCATGTGAAAGATCAGGAAATGTTGTCTTTTGGGATCTTTTCCTTTAATTCAGTTATGCTGTATGCAGTCCCAGGAAAGGAGTAATTAATAATGGAGAGCGGGAACAAATAATTGAACTCATAAGTCTTCCATGACTGCAACAAGAACCTGAAGACTATAAGAATTTGTAGTGGGGAGGGAAGCATTTTCAGTACTTTGTACAGCTCAACAGCTTTATTAGATTTAGACATGGAGAGCTTGCAGCTGGCAGGATGATCAGCAACACACCACTGTCACAATCTCTGATCATGGCTGTTCCTCTGATTTCGTAAGTCACTTGATAATACCTGGCCTGCAAGAGAAACCTTAACCAGCATATTGAAAGCCCAGGTAAGCCCCACAAGTAGCAGGCTAGTTTAGAAGACACCATACAAATGGTCCCCATTGGCGTGCAGAATGTGTGTCAGTGGTCAAGAAACAAGAATGGAGAAAGGTGGAGTAGGGCGTAAATAGAGGCAGATGGGTCTATCTGGACCCACTCCAGTCCGGCTTCCGGCCTGGGCACAGCACGGAAATGGCATTGCTCGCGTTGGTGGATGATCTCTGGAGGGCTCGGGATAGGGGTTGTTCCTCTATCCTGGTCCTGTTAGATCTCTCAGCGGCTTTCAATACCATTGACCATGGTATCATGTTGCACCGGTTGGAGGGGTTAGGGGGTGAGGGGCACCGTTTTGCAGTGGTTCTCCTCCTACCTCTCCGACCGGTCGCAATCTTTGTTGACAGGGGGGCAGCGGTCGACCCTGAGGCGCCTTACTTGTGGGGTGCCACAAGGGTTGGTCCTCTCGCCCCTTCTGTTCAACATTTATGTAAAGCTGCTGGGTGAGATCATCTGTGGCTTTGGGGTAGAGTTCCATCAGTATGCTGATGACACTCAGCTATACATCTCCACCCCAGGCCACCCCAACGATGCCCTTGAAGTGATGTTCCAGTGCCTGGAGGCCGTGCGGGGCTGGATGGAGAGAAACAGGCTCCGACTCAACCCTTCCAAGACCGAGTGGCTGTGGCTTCCGGCATCCCGATATAGCCAGCTGGTGCCATCGCTGGCTATTGGGGACGAATCATTGGCCCCCACGGAGAGGGCTCGCAACTTAGGCGTCCTCCTGGATGCACGGCTGTCTTTAGAAGAGCACATGACGGCCGTGGCCAGGGGGACTTTTTATCAGGTTTGCCTGATACACCAGTTGCGCCCCTTTCTGGATCGGGATTCCCTACGCACAGTCACTCAAGCACTCGTCACTTCCCACCTGAACTACTGTAATGCTCTCTTCATGGGGTTCCCCCTGGGGTGCACCCAAAGGCTGCAGTTAGTCCAGAATGCGGCTGCGCAGGGATTATGGGAGCGACAGGGTGCGCCCATGTGACACCTCTCCTGCGCGAGCTGCACTGGCTTCCTGTGGTCTTTTGGGTGCGCTTCAAGATGTTGGTGACCACCTTTAAAGCGCTCCATGGCTTAGGGCCAAGGTATTTGCGAGACCACCTTCTGCAGCCAATAGCCTCCCACTGGCCAGTTCGCTCGCACAGAGAGGGCCTTCTCAGGGTACCCTCGGCCAGACAATGCCGGCTGGCGACCCCCAGGGGGAGAGCCTTCTCTGTGGCAGCGCCTGCCCTCTGGAACGACCTACCCCTGAGATACGCACGATATCAGACCTCCGGACTTTTTGTCGGGCCCTAAAAACTCACTTATTCCATCTAGCTGGGCTGGCCTGATCCCGTCCTCTCAGTTTTAATTGAATTCGGTTTTAATTGGGTTGTTTTAAATTGCTGGGCTGAAATTGTTTAATGTTTTAAAATTGTTTTTAAATTTTATATGTTATGTTTTATCTCGGCTGTGCACCACCCTGAGTCCCGCAGGAGAAGGGTGGTATAAAAATTTAATAAATAAATAATAAATAAATAAGATGTGGGAGGATAAGGCTGTTTCCAGTGACCTGCCAGCAACTTTTAGCAAACTGCTTTCTTTGGCTGAAGTTGACATGGTCGCATGAGTAGCGCTGAAGGAAAAATCTATTTGCTGCTCATTCAGCTTCTGCAAGTGGATTTATGGACCCTTTCGGTCAAGCAGCAAAACGTTTTGGGATCAGTCTTGGTTCTCTACTTAGGATGCTGATTTCTGAAATACAATACTGAACATCACGTTTCTAATAATTGTTAGCCAATCTTGCTTACAGTCTTTGTGGCAGCCCTGTTTCTTTATTATGTCTTCCCATATGCAAATGGATTGGGGACTTTACCTCAGTCCCATTCAACTTAGAAAGTGAAACTGGACTGTTTTTATACTCAAGTATAATTTTTATTTGAAAGATCACCTGCATAAAAGATTACAATAATTTTCCTCATCTATGATATGATGTGAGCTACGGTGTGGTTTTTATTATTTTCTATCTGTTAATTTTGTTGAGAGATTATGATGTAATGATTCTGTTGCTGTGATTCAGATAGAAACAAGAAAAAAACACATTTATAACGTGTGCTGGAATCCAAATGGTCCTATGGAATATATCAATTGTTCATCCCCTCAAATCAAGCTTGACTTCAGGTGGCTACATGGACATACATTGTTTTCTTGACAATTGGTATAGAAGTTGTTATCACTGCCTTCTTCATGGATTTTTTTTTTAACTTGATATACTAATCTATAGCTTTGGGATTTTGTAGTGGTTTCCAATACCCAATTCCTAACCATGTCCTCTTTTGCTTAGCTTTTTAAGATCAATCAGTATTGACTGAATACTGCCTAACTTCTTGGAGAAGTTTTCTGCAATATTTGTAAGCTCTGATTCTTACAATTCCCCCCCCCCCAAAAAAAAATCCACTAAAGACCCATTATTCATTTTTATTAACATCATTACAAAACAGAACCTTCTTTATCACTCTCAGTAAAAATGACATTTCTCCGATCTTGCTATAAAGTATTTAGTAATAGGAAAATTATGGTTCATATTGCAGTCCATTAATCAGATGGGAAAAAAATAAAAAGCATATTTTGTACTTCTTACATTTCAAGATTTGACAAAAAGAGGAGTAGTGGTTATTGTTGTATATATTTTCTGTTAATTATCTTAATATAGTATAATAATAGTTCCCGGATCTGTTTTCTTAAATCGTTATTCCAGAAAGTTATCTGTTCAAGGAATTATTTTTTTTCTGCAGGAAAAAAAAGCAATCTGAACATTTTATATGGCCCATATATATTGGTCTAAAATGTTTAAAATGAGTCCAGACATCTCGCTTTTCAAAGTGCTAATTATATAGCTGAGCCCCTTTCTTTGTATTTGTTCTTACATCCTTCCATATAATTACCACTTTTATTATTTAGAACAGAGACAAATACTTTTAGCATGAGTGCAGCCTATACATTACTGACTTCACTGTTCTACACCATCTCTCCTGTATGCTCTGCTACATTTTTTTTAAACCCCCAGAGGTCGCAGACATTTAAGAAACAGAACTCCCAAATGTGTGATGATCATAAGAGAAATGTCAATTGTCAGCATAAATTTACTCAATCACAGATGCCATGGAAATTGAAATTTGGTCGTAATAGTTTAGATAAGGGTCTTTTTGGCAGTTAAAATATCGTGCTTGCCAGTCTGTTAAGTGTCTAATATTCCAGCTGGTGTTTGCGAAAGGACAATTACCCATCAGGATTTGAAAGAAGGAGCTGTATTATGTACTTGAAATAACCAAGCTCATTTTGTAATACTGTACAATGACAGGTGTCAAAGTTGTTGCCATTAATTAAATGGCAATTTAATTCTAAAACCATTAAAATAAATGCACTGCCTGTCTGCTACTGTTGAAATTAGCCAACTAAAGGAGTTGACAAGGCAATTGCCAAAGTGTATTTCTAAAAATCATTTCCAGCAATCTGGAAAGCTTTGATTGTGTTACTTTGGGCACATTTCATACTGAAGTAGAATGCAGTTTTAAGGGCCATTCTGATTTCTTTAGGCTCCTTGCCTTATTGTATGAACTCATTTCATACATAAGAAATTCACTCTATTTGTTTTGTCTTTCACTGAGACAGGGTAAGAAAATGCAACCATTCTAGCAGAACTGTATTTTGGAGCAGGGGTGAAATGCTCTGAAGTCTGCTACTGGTTTGCATCGTGGGTGCATGCGAACTTTGCACACATGCGCCAGAACTGATAGTAAAAAAATGCTTAAAAAGTAAAAAATAAAGTTCCAACGATCAGCTGTGCAGCAACAGCTGTGCCGCCTGATCGTCGGAACTTTATTTTTACTTTTTAAAGCATTTTTTTTACTACCAGTTCTGGCAACCTGGTAGTAAAAAAAAAATGCTTAAAAAGTTTTTTAAAAAGTTCTGACGATTTTAGCTGTGCGACAATCAGCTGTGCTGCGCGATCGTCGGAATTTTTTTAAAACTTTTTTAAAGCATTTTTTACTACCAGTTCAGGTGAACCGGCCCGAACTGGTAACATTTCACCCCTGTTTTGGAGGCATCTTTCTTATCTTTCACTTTGGGTATCTTGCAAATGCTGCAAGATGCCTTTAGTTTGAGGTTGCAGGAAAGAGACTATACTTGAATTAGGAAGATCTGAGCAAAGCCTGCCTTTACATTTTGCCCTGGGCCCAATCTAGGAAGGTTTATTTGGTCCACATCCACAAAATCAGGTATATGGAAGGCACATAAATACATATATAATAAATATGAACCTAATACTGTCAAGCACCAGGAAAATCAGGAGATTCACACAGTTCAAATGAGTATAAAGATTTATTGCAAGCCTAAGCTTTCTACAAGAATATAACCAGTTAAGGGAAATGAGTAGGAGGTAAGAGAGGCATTCAAGGTGGAGTGGACTTAGATCACTCGTTGGCATACAGGGACTCATGATTTATAGTACATTTGACCCCTCCCTCAGGCTCAGTCTGGTCATCTCCTACAAATACGGGTTCACTAGTAATGATACCTTTTTAAAAAAACCTAACATAAACAATTTTTTCTCTAAAGTTTTATCTCAGTAGATGATAGAATGATTCTTTGAATGCAATCAGTTGGGAATTTCTGATCATATAAAAATAATTTCACTATTTGTTTCATTTTTAGGTAAAATAAGTGCCCTTAGTGTCTTCCTAGGAAGAAGCATCGAGTCTTTTCTAGTCCTGCAGATTCTTTCATAAACAATACTAGCAAGTTGGAAATGTTTTTCATACGGTTGGAATTTAATAGCAAATTGTATTCTATCTTCACGTAAGCATTGCTGAGTTCAATACGGTTTACACAAAGACTAAGCCTAAGAGTATATCTTAGATTGGTTAATATTAATTCCCTTTTAAATCAATGGGGTAATTTAACCATGATTAATCCCAGTCCATGTCAAGATTCAGCATGCAGTTTTACTAGGATTTTTATGTAGACGCCTAAGAGCAGTGGTGGGTTGCTACCGGTTCACACTGGATCGGGCAAACTGGTAGGGGTAGTGGTGGGAAACTCACCCATCCACCTGGACGCTTCTGTGCATGCACAGAAGTACTGCATGCCCGCACACACACAAGCAAACCAGTAGTGACGGGATTTGGAACCCTACCTAAAAGTTTTATTTGCAAAAGAAGATGGTCCAATATTTTATTTTATAAATAATCCCCAACTATCTTTTAAACATATTATGAAAAAAGCTCAAGCGTTGGCATTCTCAACAGTTAACAAATTTCTGCAATTGCTAGATGAAGAAAAGGATTTTATTCTTTGTATTATGCTTCACTGCAGTCTTAAAGAAATAGCAATAAGGGAAAAGATAAGTTTCCAGGATTATATAGATATAACCTCTGCCCAATTTACAAATGAAATGACAGTTGCCCTGTATAAACATACTTCTTGCTGCAGTTTTTATGAATACAAATACTTCTATTATTCATGCAAATACTTCCCCATACTTTATCACTACTACATTCAGTGTTCTAGAAAGGAAATCGCACCCTTATTGATAATGAAAGCAGAAAAAAATTACAAATTGAAAACCAAAATGTGAAATGTCATGGCTATTTTTAGCATGGCTGATCTCAGTATACGGTACGTTAAATTTAAGTTTCTTGTCATTTGTGCTCCATTGGACACTGGATTTTCTTTGAACTTGGATTCCCATTTCAGATTACAAAAAGAATAGAACTCCTGAATTCCTTGTGTAGATCCTTTTATGGCTTGAAAGTGAAATCACCAATTTGCCCACCTAATCCAGACCACAGCTACTTTAAATGCAACCCGTGTCATTTGTCTATCTAGATCAGGGGTGTCAAACTTGATTTCATTGAGGGCCACATCAGGGTTGTGTTCAACCTCGTGTGTGGGGTGTGTGTGGCCTGGGAATGGCCAGCTCAACATCACTCATGTTGGGGTACCTGTGGTGATCCAAGTGCTTTGCCAGCAAAACTGGAGTTTGGGAGGGCTGCACGCGGCCCTCCCGAGCTCCATTTTTGCTGGCAGGGACACTGAGGGTCGGTCCTTCATTGTTTCCAGGGCAGCCCAGCGGGACAAATCTAAGCACCCTGCAGGCCAGATGCGGCCGGTGGACCTTGAGTTTGACACCCCTGATCTAGACAATGGTTTTGCCTTCTTGCTACATAAAAAAAGAACCCCGCTCCCCTCCTTTTATACCAATAGGGGTGCGTTTTTCACCAGTATAATTGCCACACGAAGGGGATTTTTCATTAATACAAGCAACTAAAAGTGAAAAGTGAAAAGAAAAAAAATATTTATTAAATGTTATGCCACCCATCTCACTGACACAGCATCTCTGAACAGCTTACAATAGAATGACAAGTTTAAAAAAAGGCAATACAAGACAATTAAAATTAGGAGAGTTAAATAGGAAAGCTAAAACCCAAAATGATTGGTGGTCTGGGGGTGGGGATCTTCTCTACCCATCAGCCACCTCCAACACAGCATGCCTCTGTCAGGGCTCCTGGCCAAGCAACAGAGCCAAGTTTTCAGACTTTTCTGTAAGGCAATAGTGAGAGAATTAAGGTGTGTTTGTGTATAGGAAAGATAAGACCTTGGATATGAGTAACTAGTTGGACTTGTTTCCTTATCTGTTTTCTATATGTAAGAACAGAATGAAATAATGAAATGCATGTATAAAAATGAAGAAAGAAATAATGTTGGCTGGGGTTAATATCAAGATCATTGGCATCTCTGCCTCCCCCTTAGAGGAGGGGTTTGACCATACTCACAACTAGCATGCAACCTTTGAAAAATCCTTGTGAGAAAAAGAGGTCCATAATAGGGAAAAAGCTTCGCCACCTTTATTTTACAATACTGTATTTATGACATCAGTTAGGACAGGGGTGTCAAACTTGATTTCATTGAAGGCAGCATCAGGGTTGTGTTTCACCTCAGGGGGCCGAATGGGCACAGCCAGGATGGGCATGACCAGCTTGATGTCACTTGTGTCTGGGATGCCTGTGGTGGCCTGAGCAGTCTGCCAACAAAAACGTTTTCACTGACATTTTTGCTGGCAGAGACCTGCAGGAGGCCATCACAACTGAAAACAGAGGTTGGGAGAGTCACATATGGCCCTTCCAAGCTCCGTTTTTGCTGCCAGAGTCACCTCTAGCCAGTCCTTTGTTGTTTCCAGGGTGGACCTGATCTAAGCACCCTGAAGGCCGGATGTGGCCCACAGGTCTTGAATTTGACACCCCTGCATTAGGATCACTTTGGGACCAAGGATATGGCTTTGAAATATGTTTGAGTAATATTTGCACATGATTAATTTTTCAGTATCTAATGGCACATTGTTGAATGGGTGCATATATTTGGCTGTATGTGTTTCTTATATATTTTTGGAGGACCCAAAGCTGAGGGACAACATAATTAATATCACTTCACCAAAATGTTATTAGCATACTAACACAACATTTGTTGGCAGAGAGATAAAAAACAGATTTAGATATTAAATAATATCTTCTGTCACTGACAATGTGACTTAACTGTTTTTCATATTTATATCACATGTGCCAATATTTCAGTATTAATCTGCCATAGATAATAAAAATAAGAATGTTATTAGGAAAATTGAAAAAATATGTTTCTGTGTTCCAATTCTAATCTGCATATTGCATATGGCTGTCTCAGCTTTCCCAGAGAGAATGCGATTTTTAAAATGTTTTAAGCCTACTGAACTTAACAATCTTCAATGTGGGTAACTTACTGAACTTTCAAGGCAAAACTGCTGGTTGTGGCTAGCTATGATATTAGAATATCGATGTGGAATATTTTTGTAAGGATAGTTGTTTTATGCTTTTAGGTTTTATGGCTGAGATTCATAGTGATGATTAGGATACTTTTCTCACATGCAACAGGATTTTGAGAAATATCCTCTCTACTAAACAAAACAAAAAAACCTGTAGTGGTATTTGCGAGGAATTATATTCACACTGAAAGCCCCAAATTTAGGGACAGATTATTTAGACAAATACTTGAGTGAATGAAGGCAAATATACATGTCTAGGATAATGTTGAAGGATCCAATCTGGGTCGGTCACCGGGACCAGAGGTTTAGTCTTCTGAGCTTTCGGACTCGTACTAGAGCCCATCCTCAGGGAACGTCTCTCTCACCAGAATGTGGTGAGAGAGACGTTCCCTCAGGATGGATTCCAGCATGAGTCTGAAAGCTCAGAAGAGAAAACCTCTGATCCTAGTGACCAACTCAGATTGGCTCCTGCAAATACTTGAGTACTCAAGAACATAGACTTGGAAAGGGTAATTTATTGTAGACACTGTAATAAGCAACCATTGAAACAACCATTGCTCCTTTTTCTCTATACTGCTGAATGGCTAACCTAGCAAACAATATATTTTAGTAATTGAAGTGTGAAACTGACAGGCTTCCAGCAGGCAGTTATGAAAAACGAAAAGGAGAATCTGAAACAAACTGTTTCCCATGGTTCTTATGGATCTATTTTTCATTAGCATTCTGCAACCCTCAGGATCTTGGCCGAATCTGATACAATACTTAAAAAAAAACAACCATAGACGTTTTACCCCTGTTTTTGCAGTATATAAGGCTGTTTTTGGGGTATATAAGGCTACTTACTCAGTGAGATTTGTTAGAAAGAAAAATGCTATGCCAGTGCCAATATTATCCAGTTGCGTGTTCTTTTGAAATTAATTACACTCTGCTTTTAGCTTGTACTCTCACTCTAACTATGAACCTGCAAGAGTTGGTGAAGGGCTAGGCTATCACAAGTCATTCAAAAGTTATCACTGTTTTTTAATGAAGCTGTAGAAAATTTGCTTCTTGTCCTAGTAAGTACATTGTTTCACTGTTAAAACAATGAACGACTGTGTTGATCTAATAAAATCCTTCACGCACTCCACCCCCAATAAGCTTCATCATTATTATTATTATTATTATTATTATTATTATTATTATCTTCTAGTTGTTTCAGAATCACACCAAACTCCACTCCTTGTGACTTTCAGATTTGGGTGGGTTGATAATTTTGACTAGGCTACATTATTTGGAATTAATATCTCAAAACATAATTTTTAATAAATGCTGTGTGGATACGTTCTTAAGCACAGATTCTGCAATAAAGTTTTCTAACTGATTTTTCACATCTCTGATATTTAAAGAATATTAGCTTATTCATCAAAGACTTTTAGTTCAGACCTTTTTCTACTGGGGGCTGAACTAAACACATGACGCCTGAAGATGGCCTTCAGAGCCAAGCTTACATTACAGTATGATTTTCATTGTTTGGTTGCTAACAGGATAATTGCAGAATGTATTATCCACGGACTTGCTCCATGAAGTGATAATCCTTAAGGATCAATCTCTTTATTATAATTTGGCTCTGCTTAGTGAAATATCAGATTAAATATAGCCAGGAGACTATGTTGCCAAGGAGGAATTATTTATTTAAAAGCATATTTTTCCATAGTATAATTGCTTATGTATCTGATCCCCTATACGAGCATAGTTCCTACTGCAAGTTTGCATAAGCATTTGGTCAGACATGATTCCTAAAGGTTTTCCATAATAGGGAAATAATGTATCCCAAGACTTTTCATTCTGTGAAATATTGTTGTCACTTCCTGATCATGCAAGTGAAATACCTAATACTGAAATGCAAAAACAAAATATGAAGTTAAATTTAGAATTAAAACTGTCATTATACTTAAAGCAACTGAAATCAAATTATATAAGCTGAAGTCCAAACGTCTTGAAGAAAAATACCGAACCATCTATCATTGAGCTTACTGAATATTCAGTGTTCCTGAACCATCTATCATTGAGCTTACTGAATATTAGTTAGGAAACTAATTTAAGAAGTTAAACTAATCTTGATTAACCATATTTTCCAAAATATACAAGCAAAGCGATATCAAAGTATATGTTCATAGATATATTACCAACTCAAGATTGGTAGAATGCTTAATTTTATTCTGTCCCATGCTAACTGGAAACAGATTCAGTTTATTCCTGCCAATGCTAACTGGAAACAATGAACTTCAACATATTTTAAAGAAATTCATGAAACTACAGGAAATGGTGGCAGAAAGAAATCAGTAGGTGGCACTCTTCCCTCCAGATCAATATTTTTCATTACATTGCCAAGAGACCCAGTTCATTCTTATTCTCTCCCCCCCCCCCCAAGCTTTTAAACATATGGGGTCAATAAAAGTTCCATTGCTTTTTTGTTTCTCAAGTGTAGAGCTCTTGAGGTCCTGGACAAATTCCAATCTAGTTAATTAATTTCTTCCTGAAATAAAACTATACCTGGCATTATAAAGCCTTCTGACTCTTAAAAGGAATTAGCCAGGGCTGCAATATTTCACAGTATTTAATTTAAATGATTGGGGAAAAAATTATATTTAGCCCCTATTTTCTAGACACTTTTATTCTTCCTATTTCATCCTCTAAAATAAGACATCTGATTGTGTCACTTGGAAGCTTGAAACCACTGAAGATGCAATGTCCAAGTTAAGCATCATGAATATAAACATATATTTCTTATAAGAATGCCATAAGAGAAGCCAAAAGGTGATCTTAAATTGTGTATGTTCCTGTTATTCTAGCCAATGTGTAAGTCAGCAAAACAATGTTCTTTTCTCCAGAAAGTTCTGACATAATTTGATATTGATCAAAAGACAGGATGCAGTTACACTGCAAAAGGCTTCAGAAGGATAATTATACTGTGAAATATTTTAATATTTATTCATTTTATCAATTTATATAGATGCCCTACTCAGAGTACCACACTTGGTATTAGCTGTAGCTTTGCTTTGCCAATAGTTTGGATTCAGCAGGAATCAATATTAAAGGTGTTTTATTTATGTTTCAGCACTATATTAAGAATATGGCATCATTCATTCACAGTTCTTATTCCATGACAAGTTTAATCCCCAACACCTCATTACAGGAAACACTTTCAGGATTGCATATATCTTCTTGTTTAACTTGTGCATTTTTATAGGATACAGTTGAAAGGTAGGACATTTAAGGCTGTTCACTAATAAGAAAATAAACAAATAAAATGTTTTAAAAATTCAAAGAAGAAATAGGGTAAGGATTAGAGTTGCTCTTTCTTAGAAAGCTGATTGCTAAAAACGTAAGATCATCTTTTCCCTTCTTCCTTTTATAGAATTTTTTGTTTTGCTTTGCTTTGTTAGACAAAGACAATTTATTTGAGAAGGCCAATCCTTGAAATCTACTAGATGTTGTGTAGATTGAAAAGGGATTTTCTCACTGTACGATTGGGAGCTGTGTTTCAGACTATATAAAAGCTTATGACTGTAAATCTGTTTAAAAAATTCCCCCAATAAATGCATAACTTTAGGATGTCACTCATCAATTCATATTAAAAGGCGGTTTAAGTTTATAAATGTGTTATATTTTTATTTTATTATCCCACACATGCTGCATGTTCTAGATTATTGGCCAGGAGGATTTATCAACTATTTAGGTGATAGGTGTAAAGTTATAACACACGTGTCAAACTCACTGCATTACATTGCCGTCACATGATGTTTCGGGACATTTTTTCCATCCACGGAGCTGGAATGGGCGTGGCCTGTGTGTGACGCATTCGGCCTGTGGGATGCCAGTTTGACAGCCCTGAGCTAAAAAGTTCTGATTCCCCTGTTTTTCTACTAGGTCATTTGTTCTAAGTCTTTACACTGCATTTATACAATGATGAATCTGAAATGCAATACTTTCAATAAAATAGATGTGATCCATAGCTAGCCTATGTGCATAGTTTAGAATACATGGTTTTTGAAGTATGGCTTCTTGTAAATAAACATTCTATGAAGCACATCTATCTTAATTTATGTTTTATGGTCCAGTATTAAAATTGATGGATGGATGTGAAACTTGTAGAAAATTGTGCATCTTCAGTCCATGAAGGTTTATGTGTAGGGTATTTCTGCTGATTCTATAGGGTGACTGGTTCTATCCATCCATCCATCCATCCATCCGTCCGTCCGTCCGTCTGTCTTTCCATCCATCCATCCATCCATCCATCCATCCATCCATCCATCCATCCTCTGTGTCCGTCCATCCATCATCTATCTATCTATCTATCTATCTATCTATCTATCTATCTATCTATCTCAATCAATCTATCTATCTTCTGTCTATCATCTATCTATCTATCTATCTATCTATCTATCTATCTATCTATCTCTAGCATGTTCTTACTAATTCAGTTCTTGAGGGCTGCTCTAGATGGGTTGTAATAGTTGCCTATTGTTAGTTATCATGGAACAAAGTTTATTTTTCAGCTAAAAAGTTAAAAGTGTTGCTGAACATGGTCAACCAATATGTTCTTGGGATTAACAGATAATCATGACAATTCTGAAAGTCGATTCATTGGTGGATCCATAACAAGTTATTAAGCACAAAAATGTCACTATTTGTTCTGTAATGCTTGATATCAGCTGTCACATATGTCATATAATATACTTTGTTGTAGGGAGAAATATTAGTCTCATACAGTAGAGATAGTGTCTAATGTTGTCTCTGCATTCTAGAATTTAGTGGGGTTTTTTTTATTTCCTTCAGACTCAGAATAGAATGAAACTGATGGCAGACAACTATGACGATGACCATCATCACTATCACCACCATCATCACCATCACCATCACAGATCTCCTGGAAGGACACACTCCAATCATAGACCCTCTCCAGAACAGGTAAGACACTACTCTTCTTGCTTTAATTTCATACTTTACCCTCTTACCAGGGCAATTTTCAAGGTAAAATAAAGGTTCAAAGAGAAAAAGAAAACAATATAAGTTATCTACTCTACGAACTGAAATGAATGACTTTATTTGTTTCCATCACCTAGAGAAGCCAAACATTTTCCTTTCTCTTTCCTCCTTTGATTTCCCTCCCTTCCTTTTATTATGGTTCTCTTCCCTCTTACTTCCGTAACACTTATAATAGATCTCAGTGTAACTATTAAAAATATTTTTGAATAATTGCTTTTTGATGGAGAAGAAGGGTTTGGTTGTTTAGATAGCTGATCCACACAAATATAATCTATTATTTATTTATTTATTTATTGGTTCGATTTATATGCCACCCTTCTCTGGAGGCTCAGGGTGGCTTACAATGCATTAAGCAATAGCCTTCATACTTTTGTAGGGCTTAGTAGGGCTTTCGGGGCCCCCTAAGCGGTGTTCTTTTTTTATACAAAGGCAGCTTATTGCCCCCACAATCCGGGTCCTCATTTTACCTACCTCGAAAGGATGGAAGGCTGAGTCAACCTTGAGCCTGATGAGATTCAAACTTGTAGTAATTGCAGGCAGCTGGTGCTAGTTAACAGCACTTTAGTCTGCTGCGCCACCAAGGCTCTTTTAATTTATTATTTTGTTTTATGAACTCAGCTTGCTAAAAACCATTAAATGAGTTGAATGTGTTGAATTCAACTTTGAATCAGTATTAACAAAAGGTTTGCCTCTTTAAGTTATGTCCTTTTATGTTAAATTAACAAAACAATGTTATTTGTTTTTCATATTAGAAAAACCTCAAATATCAAAGATTTCTAGGATAGGTTTTTATATTATTCATAAAATGTCTAGCTTTTTCACAAATAGATAAGGAAGAAAACCAGTGAGAAGCTGAGTTTGTGGGAAGAATTCAAATTCTGCAAAAAAGAGATGAAAAGACTTATCATACCATGGCATCAGGTCACTCATGTTCATGCCGGAAGCACAAAGGCGCTTCTGGGTAGAAAGGATTACCTGGTGACATCACCATTGTAGGTTGGAGACACCTGTTTGGGGGCTCCTTTCATGTCACCATTAATGTGCCCACCAAAATGGTACCTATCCATCTACCCGAGCTTGCATGCTTTCAAACTGCTAGGCTGACAGGAGCTGGAGCAAATCACAGGAGCTCGCTCGATCACACAGTAGCACTCAGGTCTCGAACGTGGGCTTGCTGATTGTCAACCCAGTGAGCCACTATGCTCCTTGCAATCTGGTGAGGGAGAATTTTTTTTTAAAAAAAACAACCTTGCTTTATTTGTTAGACTTTCTTCTAAGCAATTAAGGCAGTATACAACTGTATACCTCCTTAATGATTGAAGAACTGTACCCCAAACAATGACACTGTGGGGTTAAGCCAGTGGTGGGATTCAGCCAGTTCGCACCACTTCAGGAGAACTGGTTGTTAACTTTCTGAGCAGTTTGACAAACTGGTTGTTGGAAGAAATCATTAGGGCAGAGAACCGGTTGTTAAATTACTTGAATCCCACCACTGGCTTAAGCTAACTCAAGTTTTGAGTGATTTTAAGGATGGCTGGGTTTTTCTTAAACCTGAGTCTCCCAGGACCTATCCAGCACCTTAACCACTACATCATGTTGATTCCTTATTTTATTCCCTGCAGTCTGTTCAAAAGAAGAAAGAACCAAGTACTGAACAAAGAAAGGTGATAGATGTTGAAAGAGAGAGATTCTTTCATGAAAAAGTCATTTCCTCATCTCGGCCAACATGAAATAAAACTTTTGTTACTGGTGCACTGAATGACTTTCCACACTTCATTCTGTAATACCCCACCCACCCTCTGAACACACTTTTCAAAGAGTTCTTGGCAAGAATTTTCTTCTTATTCATCTTTGATTATTGGTCAATGTTGATATCTCACTTTTGAACAAACAGTCCAAAGTCCCTTTAACAGAACTACAATATGAGCTCACCATTCCATTCATCTGAGGAAGGGCTTGATTTGGAAAATGCGTTGAACATGTTAATGGCAACTGGTCTAATTAACGCTCCCCAGGCAAAATTATGAATTGGAATCCAGATAGATCCTTTTTTAAATTTTGTCAATTTAGGCTTAAAGGATTGCATGTGGAGAGTCGAGAACATTGCATATATCTTTTAAAAATGAATACAAAATGCATGTTTAAAAATATATACAACATACAAAATTGTTAACAAAGTGTTCATTAGAGGAAACCAGGAGGAAAGGATAACAGCTACAGCTACATAAATTGTCCTTCAGATTTCCTTGGTCCAATGCACATAAAGATAAAACAAAATATTTTTGTTTGAAGAGAAATGAATGCTGTTGAAAATAGAGATCTAATGAGGAAGTGGAGGAAATGACAAGTGGATCAGCATAGATATAAACGCAAAGAGGATACTGCTTAATAGGAGAATTAGATTTATTTCTAAAAAGAAAAGAAAGAGTTTCAGTGTGTATTTCAGGGCTTTTTTTATTAGCTAGTTAAAAAGTGGATGAATTTTATTAGAGGTTATTAGGTGATGTTTCAGGAGGTTGTATACAGAAAGGGTAAAATGTAAATATTCTAGACTAAATTAATCTCTTATAAGGACATATTTCCAGAATGTCTTGCTATGCCCAAAGCAATATTTGCAAATCGTTGGGCCTTTTTATTTAATTAAAAACTGGCTACATTAACCGCTGGCGATCAGGTTGATGGCAAAAAAGTAGCTTTGAGTAAATAGTACAAGTGATACTTAAATAGTAAGAACATTGTGGAGACAAAGAGCAGAATAAGAAGTGACGGAGGGAGTGCAGTATACAGCAGTATCTGATTAATGAAGGAAGTAAACAGAGATTAATTATGCTATTGGAAAAATATACAGTCAGCCAGAGCCTGACCATTAACAAATGGAATCAAGCAAACTTCAAATTAACCATTGGTTTGCCAAATTTTAAATATGTTTTTTTTTTAACAGCTATTGTCAACTGATTGTACCAGTGGTAGGTTGCTACCAGTTCATCCTGGATTGGGCGAACCGGTAGCTGTGTCAGCGGGAAGCTCCGCCCACCCACCCGGATGCTTCTGCGCATATGAGAAACTTCTGCGCATGACCAGAAGTGTTGCACTTGTGCAGAAGCGTTGCGCATGCGCAGAAGTGTTGCACATGCGCAGAAGCATTGCATGCACATGCGTATGCGTGCCCACGAGCAAACCGGTAGCAACGGGTTTTGAAACCCACCCCTGGATTGTACCATAGTTTTATTATACTAGTCTGTGTCATACAAAAATCTCTGGACTGATTTAATCCCTAACACTGGTATAAAATCACAAAAAATTCCAGGAGATTCATAAAACTCATAGTTAGAGCCAGTAGAATAGAGTAGTTAAGATACTGGACTAGAACTAGAAGCTTAGCTACTGGTGAGATTGGGTGGTCATCTTCTCGCGACACAACTTATTTCACAAGGTAGACTTTGTGGGAATAAAATGAAGCAGCCTCTCTATGTAAACTGGCTTGGGAAAAGGTTGATATAAACCAAATGAATGAGAGATTTTTTACTTCATTCTATTAGACCTTATTGTTTCTTGTATATTGAAGATTTATACCTTCTGAGGTTTTGTTTTTAAAGGTCCTATATACGATAGAAAACTGGAGTCTTTTCAGGTCACAGTGAGTGAGAAATGAAATCCCTTGTGTGGCAATCACTGTGTTAAAAAAAGTAAATTTGTCTGCAAGTGGTAGAAAAGCTTTCACAGGCCTGGGGCCAGTAGTAACATGTCTGACAGCTCAAACCACCAGTTATAGGCAGCAGACAAGAAGACAAGAATAGGATGCCTTATTCTAGGTCCCTTACACCATGCTTTTTGGGAGAAAAAAATAAACACTATTTCACAAGATGAGCACATTATTTTCACTAGATTTACTTTAAGTTGAGATGTTAATTCTTTTGTGCTCAAGGACATAAAAGTCATCTATTACAAGTCTGATCAGGCAAGCTTTTTTTACTGAAGAAGGAGAAGCAGAACACTTAAACTTGTAATGATTGTGTTGTAAGGCATTTTTAATTAATCTTAGGTCCTAGTAAATATTCCAGAAGTATTTTATTTGAAAAACATCTGGGCAGATTCTGTATCCTATTTGTGACCAGAGACACTGAGGAGATGGGCATTTTACTGAAGTTTTCCAAAGGACAAGAAATTCTTCAAATGTTTTTAGAAAGGGAATCTTTCTTTCTGTCCTAACATAACATCTAAATTTATTTGTTTTCTACTCTGTCCTGCTCAGCAAGGGAGCTGCTTCTAGATGACCTTAGCTGATCTCAGAAAGCTAAACAGGGTTGGACTTGATTATTGTTTGGATAGGTAAACATCAAGACATATCAGTGCTCATTAGGAAGTATATATAGTATTATTAGGAATATAATATATATTACTATACTATTTGCTATGCTACGCTATGCTACACTATGTTACGTTACGCTACGCTATGCTACGTTATGCCATGCTACGTTACGTTACGCTACGCTACACTATGCTACACTATGCTACGCTATGCTATGCTATGCTAATAAATAAGGCTCAGAATTAAAGATGCTGAACTTGTCAGCCTGGGTTTGAGACCTGAATGCTGCACAATAGGGTGAGCTCCCATTACTTGCCCCAGCTCCTGCCCACTTAGCAGTTCAAAAGCATGCAACTGTAAGTAAATTAATAAGTACCACTTTGGTGGGAAGTTAACAGTATTCCACGTACCTTTGGCATATAGCCATGCTAGCCATATGATCACAGAAAATGTCTTCAGACAATGCTGGCTCCCTCAGCCAAGAAGAAATGGAGACGAGCACAATGCCTTAGAGTCAGACAGGGACAGGGAAACCTTTACCTTTACCTTTATTTTATCTTTATCAATATAAAATAATATTATGATATGCTACACTATGCTAAGTTATGCTATGATTCACACACACACATACATATACATATACATTATACATATGTTCTGTTCCCCTTCCCCACACAGGCAAACACACAACCAGGCACGCCTGCCAAGATTTTATTAAGCAGTCAGACTAGAAATCCTTGCAGATAAGAGTTTTGGCAGTAAACTGCGAAATGCCTGCTAAGTCAGTTTTCACTCACAGTAAGCAAGAGAGAGTTTATCCTCAGTCCGGTTCAGTAGCAAAAAGTAATCCACGAAGCAAGAGTTAGCCAAGGTCCAATCCAAATATGCATAAGCCAGATTTCAGGTAACGCGATGTGACTCTCAAGTTTTTAACTTTGACCGTCACAAAGCCTGAAAAGCAATCACACCCACTTTTATTCCTTGTGGGGTGTGGCTCAGTGACTCAGCTCAATCTCTGGCCCTCCCACGCCTCTTTCGTTGCTGCGCATGCTTCTCCCTCCGACGCTGCCTGGGATCAAGCCAGGATTCATCATCCTCGCTCCCTATCTGTTGTTGTTCCAATATGCTCCCTATCTGTTGTTGTTCCAATATGCTTTCCTCCTGGCATATCCCAGGCTGTTCCTCTTGGCCTTAGGATGAAACCTGAGGTATTGCCAGAGAGGAGGGTCCTGGAGAGGGAGGCCTTGTCAGTTCCTCCCCATCACTTTCTGATTCCTCTTCCTCTGTTAGGACAGGCTCGGGAGTCGGGGTCACAACAACAACAACAACACACACACACACACACACAGAGATGATGATAGATAGATGATAGATAGATAGATAGATAGATAGATAGATAGATAGATAGATAGATAGATAGATAGATA